>CM060961.1:123804182-124404182 GCA_030765045.1 Tenodera sinensis | reverse complement strand
TATTATCTGATACTTCTGTTCTGAATAGTTTTACGACCCATAAATCCTTCTTATACATCTATTAGCATTTAATTTTTCTGAGAACACAGAATCTTTGAGCTGTCTTGTAATGGCTAAGGCCAAACGAATTCAGTTATATATATAGCGTTTCACTCTTAGAAGACAGTATGGAGTTAAATGGGACATCTCTGTCTCTATCTAGCGCATACAAGTTGCCATTAGCCGCGTCCTTTTCTACCCTCGCTCTGTTGCCAGATTCCTAATAGCATGGTATAAATATTCATTTGTTATAAATTTCAGGTTTGAACACATTATCCTATGCAGAATTTTTTTCTCTATCAGGTTATATCCTTTTCAGAGTCATTATACATTTCTATAGGTCCAAATTTCTTCAGAAAACGTTTTTTTCAATAGAAGTCCGATATTTGCTGTTTCTACACTCATCACGCACTAACTAACAAACTAACTGCTAGAATGCATCTATATTTTTTTCTTAGGTAGAGTAAACTATAGTGCTACTACCTGCCTACTTTGAATTCTCTATGTTTACCCAGTTAAGTGTTATAATTTTTTAAATTAAATGTTTTCGGAAAATTTTATATATGTGCACTGCAAAAGTTACGCAGTGTGAAACTTTTTTGTTATTGAGTTTACATCAGGGAACCAGCGAGAACAAATGTTGAGGAAGGTTGGAGAAAGTTTTTAAAATAAACCAAAAGGCAGTAACCTCTTTCTTTTATCCAGTAAGGCAAACAAAAGGTATTCATCTATTCAGCGTCAGGCCTGACACAGAAGATAGTATAAGGAGCAGCACTAGCATTAGTTCGAAAGAAGCCGTGTGTGTAACTGTGAGCTGTTATTGCGCTATTTGTTTAATATTTTTGTAAATATTTGTAGTTATGGAGGGTGAAGCTAGGAAGGGACGATATGTTGGTAAATTAAGAAGTAAGGAACGCCAAATAATTATGAATGTGTTAGATTATTTTTTAAGTAAAATGCGTGTAAGTAAGGCGGTAAAAGAAACAGCTAAGGCTATCGGGTGTTCAGAAGCAGTAGTGTGTATGATTAAAACGGAACTAATGAAAGGACCTCTAAGAACGCCATCGAAAAAGAAAGCAAAAAGGGCGGGACTACACAAAACGCTAGGTTAACGCAATATGATTGAATAGTGCAAGGTGGAGTGCGGCGAATTGTTCATTCTTTACTGTTTGCAAATATTCCACCCACGCTGAATATAATTTTGTCACAGTTCAACAGTGATGAGACCCTACCAAATTTCTCAAGGGCCACTCTGATTTGGGGTTCGAATATGAAAGAAAGGGTAACAAGTGCATATTAATAGAAAGAGACGATATCGATATCATCAGATGGCGACATAAATATCTAAAAGACGTAAAAGGTTTAGGGACCAGGGGAAATCAATTGTTTATACAGACGAGTCATTTGTAAATTTAGGTCATACAGTAACAAAGGCGTGGAGGGATACCAAAGTTAAAAGTGCCCGTCTCGTCAAGCAGCAATTGAAGGACTAAGTACAGGACTCAGGCCACCTCGAGTCGCTCGCGGAGAAAGATTCGCAACTAGTACATGTTGCAACACTGCGCTCCATTTAACGTGTACTGTCTTTTAAGGGTGAGACGCGCTTTAGAAAAGCATGTTGCAGATATGCAGGAAACAAAGGATCACTGTAAGCCCACTATACCGAATTTTATTTTGCTGTGTTTTTTTCTCTTTCTTTATTTACCTTCTATAAAGATATTCATTTACAAAAAGTAATGAAATTTGATGTACTGTAGTACTGCAAGAAAGAACTGTTTACCATATGTTAAACTTTGTTTTCGGTATTTCTACAGGCTGGTGATAGGTATTACCAAAAACTTGAGTGCTACTTAATTCTCAGCTTAAGTTTTGTCTTGTTATAATAATCCGTAGTCATTAGATTGCTTTTCACAGTTTACCTAAAATTACTGCTTATGCAACAAAGTTCCTTCTTGAAATCAGAGAGTTAAATTTGCTTCTTACTAAAAATAACATTATCTCAACACATTTTCTTCAATTCCTCACAAGTACGGTACTCTGGTAATTTTGTTACCTTATTAAAGTAATATTCATTAGTGATAATGCCAACTAATGTGGTCATGCATAGAAATCAAGTCAATACACGAATTTCTTTTTTCTCCATTTGGCAAAACAACTTGAGGTAAATAAGATAAACTTGACACTTCTCTTCCTTATTTAATGTGCATTATAAACCTTAAAATAAATTTTCCTAATTAAGTATTATATATAATCTATTTAAATTCAATGAGTGCTAAAGAATTCACCCAAAAAAGGTTTTAGAAGTTACAGAGGAATATTGAGTGAGCTCTTTCATACAGAAAGAGTTCATGCTTGTTTGCAATGGATCAAAATTAATAAAGAGACAGTACGCCTCTGATAAAACTTTCCTGAGTCACTAGTTTTTCAGGTCTTCGTGGACATGCTGTACTCAAACATTTCATGCGTATACCTCCTAAATAAATATGTAGTAAACTTTGAAATAAGCGCTAAACATTAAAGTTGGTTTCACCCCAAATTTACGCCATTCATTTGTTTGAGGGGAAAATGTTTAATCATTTGTACAGGTTGAATCCTGCTCCATCAGATTGACACCCAGTACACTAATGACTGTGAGCTGATCATTGTTTGCCTCTCTCTCATACAGGTGGAAGGGAAGTCATTACGTTCCTTCTATTATGTGTTTCGTAGAAGCATCACAAACAAAAAGGTCTAATGACATTTTGTTCTTTGATCAGCCGATTTCGAAAAAAAGAAATGGTTTTTGATCCACATTGGATGCGTAATTCCACAGAAATGTACGAAAATAATAGTTTGTTACTAGTAAAATGCGTAGAGTAAAATATTTCTGGCATAGCTTCGGTAGTAATTATGGGACATCACACAGGGTGTGGAAATAATTAATCACTTAAAAGACGGAGGAATACTCCAAGCAGTTTTTTCAGGTGTGCAGTAAGTCGACAACGTTGTATTGAGGTTGATCAGGGAATTGAACTGGTGTGTGAATGTAAACAGGCTGGGCACTTTCGCTTTCATCTAATGTTTTGAGAACTAACGCTTGTGACTGACCTACACTCGTGCAGTAAACACGGAAAGAGAAGACAGGGTATTTGTGTTCTCAAAAAGCACCGTTACGTGTTTGTTTATGCACTGACACCCACACAATCCACAGTGTTGCCAGGTAGTTTTCGACAAAGCCGTAGGAAATGGTCAGAGATAAAAACGTAAGACACAAAATGTGTTCCAAAATCGAGATTTATCATTGGTTTAAATTACTGTAAATACTCGCAATTCTCTTCCACCGGTGTACAATTTTTCGTGTGACAATGGAGGTATTAGTGATGCACTGGACCTTGCTGACGGAGCACTTTTCGAGAAAAAGCGAATCTCACAACTTGAAAAATCCGATGTGTTACACTCACATGATTTTCTCTACTCTTGTACTAGCTATCCTTACAAGCTCTTGTTCGTCTATATTCGTGTTAGTTGAGATAAACATTTGCAGAAATGATCACACTGCTGATTTTGCTGTAGGAGCAATACAGTAGACTTTAAATGATAATCAAATATTTTAAAACTAGTCACGAAGTAAACGCTTTGAGATTCCGTTCTCTTTACACGGCTAAGGGATAAAAAGTGAATAACGATCTCCCTTTTGAGGACGTCTAGGTATTGCAAAACACACAAATAACAGGGAATACCTGCGAAATGGTTCACTCCACAAAAAATGCATCTAGACATAATTTGGTGTTTTAACTAGATCTGCATTTTTTGTACAGCAAGATTTAGCCTTACGGTTTATCAGTTATGCAAAAGTCATTAAGAGTAAATAGGATTACATGGATTTATAGCCAGAAAATTCAAATGTACATTTCATTTCCATAAAAATACCTTAAGCTTTGGCATTTTAGTCAAAATCATTAGAGCCATTCTTTTTAGAAAAATCGAAATTTTCGAAAAAGTTTCCATATAAATGGTAGTTTAGGGTGGAGAAATTTTCTTCAGAATCTTTGTAGTGTGTCCTTGAAAGAAATTGAACTCAAATACCAACTTTGGTTTTTAACCAACTTCTTTTTGAGTTATGCTGTTCACAGACACTCGCGCACACGAACGTTTTTCTAAAAATGCTTTTTGGATTTAGAGGGCATCAAAACACATTCTACCGGTGAAATTTCGACATCGAAATTTTGGGTTAAATACAATACTTCCCCTACTTATGCGTAGTAGAGAAAGTAAAAATGCCATAGTTGTAACTATTTTCCCGCTTGTGAAAAAGAAATTAAGTGTTTTAGACTGAAATTCAGTATCGCATTTGTTATAAGCGTTTATCAATACAAATACTCCGTATTCATATGAGAAATAATTGCATAATCTTAGGTTTGTCTTCACAGAGCATAGTCATTCTATTTTTAGTGAAAAACTTTCGGTGGAATTCTCGAACACCTGTGAAGTAAAACATTATCTCTCTCACGGGCATTTGCTAAAAGTAACTTACATAACGGTGTATGTTGCAAGTATAGTTACTTCAGATTTCAATTTAATTTGACATGTCTGCTGTTGTAATTAATTCATCAGAAAATGCCTGGGTTTTTAAAAGGTAAGTAAGTAAGAAAATAACGAATCAATGTGTGATGCGTTTTAGTACACAAAAGCTATAACTCAGCAGATCTTTGCATATCCCTAACCATTACATTGACTGCCGTTTGCACGTAGGTGTACTTGTGAACCCTGCATTCATGTCATCATCAAGAAGCGATTACTAAAGCCCTAATTACGATAATACATCGCCAAACACGGTGTTGAAATTCTAATTTTCGGAAATTGGATTGTTCTGCAAGATGTTGCGCATTCACTGAAGTGTAAAGAATCACCATATCTGTCGAAATTTAATTACCTTAAGTGGCTGTTTTCCATTTATATTACACTGTTACAGCTGCCGTTGTCATTTTGTAACTCTGAACTTGGAATAGGGTCATCAACGAAGTGCAAGTTAGCAGTTCTAGGTGGACTTAGTCTGCATAAATCAAGATGACTTTGCAAGTTAATTGACACTGTGCATGGCACTTACGACAAGGTGTTTTTGTTGCCACGGAGGATTACCAACCTCTCCTGTCCACACGTTTCATTTCTGCACACATAATAAAATTGCGATCAAAAAGTTTCCGGTCATTTTACTTTTTTAACAAGAAACTGATGAGCTCCACCGAAACCCTAAGCTTTTAGTTCCAACGCTAGCATTTTTATATGCGCGCAGCACGTTCCCTCTTCGTTCAAGGAAAACGGACCCAGTTATTGTGAAACTTGTGTACAAGATGTTACGGAACTCAACAGGTAAACTTTAATGTTGGTTAGAGGAACGCTTTTGTATTGTGACACCGGGCTCTGTGCACAACTATGGACTCACGGGGCCAGGTTGCTTCACACCACTGGGCCGGTGAGAAAAGAGAAAAGCTTTCTGGGTCAGACTCCCTGGCGCAATTGTTTGTGTGTAATATTGGAAGCGGCAGAAACAAAAGGGACTTTTCTAGCACCTCCTCGAGACCTCTAGCTGAGTAATTTCCAATGTGTGTGTGTTGACCTCGAGAAAGTTCAATTTGACATCATCCCTCATATATAAGGACACGAGGTAGCAACAGAGTGAGTTTAGTTTTAGAGTTAGAGATACCGTCATGAGTCGGTCAGTGTAGTGAGTGAGAGGCTGCTGTGTGTGCGTCATCGTGAAAGTTACATCGGTGTATCGAAAGAAGATCAACGAGCGTCAAGTGATCGTTACGTCGTAATTAGGGTATGAAGGACAGGAAGTGTAGAAAGTCGCCGAAAGGACTGAGCAAGGTTACGAGAAGAACAGTTGTGAGTTGTGATAAAGGCTTTAGACTGCATTAACGACAAGAACAGAACTGAGTATTCGTGGTAACATTTTAGAAGACAATACAGTAATAGAAAAGTAATGCACTGATGTCATTTTGTCACGATATAGTTCGTGGCTGTTTGCCGTGGATCAAAATCAATGACCAATCTGTTGAAACTACCTTGAGTTGTTACTTTCAGGTAATCGTAACCATCCTATGTCCTGACATCGCATCTGAATTACATCCGGAACAAGACAAACTTTGAAAGAAACGCGAACAATTCAAATTGCGTTCGCTACAACCTTACGCCAGTCATCTCCACCAGATTGACAACCGAGAACATAGCGACTGCATTATTACTACAACTGATTTGTTTATCGCTCTGATAAGTAAAACTGTTCATTGAAAGTGAAGTTATCGATGCTGCACTGGTCCTTGCTCAACCAATTCCCAGAGAAAAAAGGAAAACATATATTTGCAATTTTAGCTATTTTTGCCTTGTGCAAGACAAATGAGCCCATTTAGGGTGAAAATCAGTACCGCAAAAGGAGTCTTTGTTTATTTGCATTTACCATCACGAATATTCAAATGAAAATTTATTTCGTAAGTTTCAGTTTGTTCGTCACAATCGGTGTCGCACATCAAGGTGTAGAGGTGGAAATTGGGTAAAATTCACCGGGACAAATGGCACATTATCCATGAGTACTGATTTAATTGGAGCAGATGAATTATTTAAAGGAAATTGGATGTATGAGGTCGAAGAATTAGTCCCTTTCTTAGGGTTAGCTCCAAAAATTGTGACTATCGAGATATATCTACTAACCTCTGAAGTATCAATATTATATGGTTTAAGGTGTTTCCGTAATAAAAGCAGAAGCGTTAAGTTGCCGTGAATCACTGAAACGCTAATCGGAAAATCTTCATGCACTAAACGTCAAGTACAATCCGAGCGCGTTCTTAGGCACTACGGATTGTCGATCAAAATGGATCACAGTGAAACACCTCTGAAGAATTGCTATACACCAAACAAAAGATGCGAATTTTTTTTTTAAATATGCGCAGTTGTATCCACTAAAGTCCAGCTAATTCATGACTACACCACCAAAGTTCCTACATTATACGTAGCCAAATCTTAAATTTCTTCTTGATCATAATAATTCAAGGTTTAGACCCATCGATGCGTTCCGTTCCCATCAATCAATATTATCTCTCCATCTCTTCCTTGGTCTTCCTATGCCTGTTTTACAGATTGGAACGTATTTGGTCACTGTTCAAGGAAATCTGTCCTTGTTCATCCTCTGTACATGTCGTCTCCAGTTTTCTTTATTCTGCATAATCCTTACTATTAATTCAAATGTGTTCAACTTATTCTCTTATTTCTTCATTTGTATTCAGCCACTGCAGTGCACTGATCTTAAACGTCTAATTTCTGCTGATTCAATTTTTTCTCTGTTTTCTGTTTAATGTCCATGTTTCATTTGAATACAGTAGTGCAGGGACTTCCATGGTTCTTATACAATTTAATAAGCGTTTCTCTCCTACAGTAGTTTTCCTTCCAAGGGTTCTCTTTATTGTGTCGTGCATAAGACTGAATTTACATAATTTCTTGTCAACTTTGTCTTCTAATACAGCCGTTAATTCTGATCCGAAGTAGTTAAATATTGTCACCTGTTGTGCAGTTTTATTATTTATTACAAAATTGCTTCTAACATGCTTCTTTCTTCTAGATGGCAAAACTTTGGTTTTAGTTTGAGCTCTGTCCGGTCCATAGGTTCCTGCGCTCCCGACAGACGTCTGGCCCTAGGCACTGCCTTGTAAATCCTAGGGGGTGTAAGTTCCACATAAGGGGAGGGTTATCAGGTAAGGAAAATCAATTAACTGTAAAAATGTTTACTTGTACCGCATCCTCTGATTCTGTAATAAATACTTGGTCGTCATAGGTATCCATTATAGTAAAATGCTTACTAAAACTATTCTACCAGTTACTATAAAATTGGGGACAATGTACATCTTTGTTAAACTCCTTAATTTATTTTTAATGTGGGGTTCCTATATACATTCCTTTGTTATTTCTACTAAATGTGCTGGTACCCCTTTCTTTTCCATTATATCCCATAAATGATTTTTTTTATTTGGCACACTATTTTACTCAGTGACTGGCTAAATTCCAATAATACTTTTCCCTTTTCTGAAATTTTATACGTGTATTTCTGCAGTTCTCGTGAGTTCTGAACTACCTTCAGCTAATGTGTTTTTCTTTTGACTGATGTTCCGAAATGGCTATTGGCCTTAGCTACTCTGACTGAACTAATTCCCTTTCTATAGCACAGAACTTGGTTAATGATTTGTTATTCACTGGTAGAATTGCAACTGCTGTGTTTTACATTATACATTGGCTTTTAACAAAGGAAATTAGTTGTTGCAGTTATTTATGTACCTCATAAATTTAAAAACATTAAGCTTACCAGTCAATTCTGGTATTAGACCATAGACTACTGTGTGTATATATTGAACTTGAATCAAACTAATTCAAATTGCCCTGAAGGTCTGCTAGTATAAAAAAAATATCGGGCTTCCTGTTGTTGATTTGTAAACCTAGTAATGACTAAGAAATAAAAGCAAGGCCTATTCAGTTCACAATTTTACCTGCATAAGTAACTCAGTGTCAAGCTTCGGTCTCTCATTAGCACATTGACTTTGATACACAACAGGACGCTGTAGAATTTCTGATTACGTTTTAAGAGGAATCACAACCTGTATCAAACTTTCGAATAGGACCTCAATAGCTTTCTGCAATGATTGCGATCTGTTCAAAATCACGGGAAAGGCACATTTCACTAATGAAATACACACTCTTTGAGCACGATGTTACCAGCTCCCATTACTTGCGCAATGTTTTTCTGGCGCCGTTCTCTACACAAGCAAGTCCACTCGAGCGTACAGTTTACCTTCATTCCTGGACTTGGCGAGGAAAATCAAACACCTCGGCACCTGTTCTGGTTTCCCTGCCCTTGGACCGAGTTAACCCTTCCGCCATGCATTAATACCACATCTTTACTTACCTACCTCCATATTACCGAACAGTGTTTGCTTCATGCTTATTCATGAGAAGCGTTCCACCCCCCCTCCAAGTTTCCACCTAAATGCTTATCTTTTCTTCAGGATACATCCAGCATTTCTTATGTTTTTCGTCATTAACATTACACAGTAGCTGTAGCTTTATGATAAATTTAAAGTTAATGCTCGGTTTGCTTTCATCGTTATAGAACATCCACATTTCCTCCTGTAGAATTATTCTTTGTGCAAAACAACTATGGCCTCATTAAAATGACTTCCACAGTATACAGGGAGTTCCAAAAATGTGCCCACTCCTTGAATAGTGCTCAATTCTATGTCCATTAACATGGATTTATTTACATTAAGGAAAACAAGTAGAACGCCGGTGCTTGTTATTAAATGTTCAACTATAAGCATTTGTCCAGATAGAGCTGACAACTAGGAGCAATGGAATCATGTTCAAGATTTATTCAGTTCGTATTTTTCAACTAATTCTTTTATCTGCCACAAATTTTGCTCCCACTGCCTGTATTCAAACTCTTCAAAAAATCTCCCAATTCCACTAAACCCCACTAAATATAATGCTTATTTCTGTATCCTACTGTTTTAATAATATTACTTCACCACTCCGATACAGCTCTGTACCAATACGCATCTGCATAGCACTCAATTGCTTTTAATTCCCCACATGCCGCAGTTTTTTTTTTCTTAAAATCATAAAAAAAATGTTAAATATTACATAATTAAAATGATTCACATTTAGTTACAGTGACAACTCGTTTTCTTTTGTCCTAAATGAAAAGCTTATTAAATTCAACTTGCAATTGCCTAATGCATCGTAATCTTCATTACTAATATATATACTGTAATGCACTTTTCTTTCTTCTTAGACTTGTATGTAACATATTTTCAGTTACAGTATCAACATCTTAAACAGCTGCATGACCCTTGTTATTTAGGTATCCGCATGAATTGTGGGGTGGAAGCCTTCGATCATGAATGGTATTCAATAAACCATCTTTCCCGTTCCAGCTCTTAGGCAGCGTTGCATCAAGAAGAACCTTACGTCACGATGGTAGTGCCTCCCTTGCTGGAAGTAAATGGCTTCATTACCAAACATTTATTGAATCAATTACAAAGAGGCACGCACACACACACAGACACACACACATATACACAGTCACACACAAACACATGCATGTAGTTCAAATAGTAAGTTTGAATAGCAGATGTTACCGAGGTGGGTGGTGAAGAGGGTAGTTCTTGTGGCTACCAATTGGGCGGGAGCAGGTTGGATCCCTATGACCGAACCTCTTCACCGATGGGTTTTTCGGGGTTTTTCTCAGGCCACTAAGCGAATGTTGGGTAGGTGCCACTTTCCTTCAGAGATTCTGATTATTTGACTTCACCTTACAAGTCGTTGATTGCTTCAGAGTCGTGAGTATTGGTGGGAGTCTCGTCATTGCTAGCAGGGAATAAAGATTTTCTCTGTGACGTCTCCGATAAGGGTAGTCTCAGTGTCTCGATTCTCCCTGCAGTGTGTGTAATCCTGCAGGCGGGAGCGACAATAATAGTAACTCAATCAACCCAGCTCCACCTACCAGAAACCTAGGGAGTCAAAGCTCTGTGGACCTTTCCCAATTATGTATTTTAAATGCCATCATCCCATAATTTACGCTGGTGCGGGAGAGGATGCGCCTCTTTTGCGCATGAATCCGATAACCTGGCTGGGGCTGATTGTGTCTAGACACCGGAGGATATTGAGGTACTTAACAACTCGATTGGGTCTGGCCTAATCTCCCATGGGTATCGATAACCACTGCCCCACCTATTCCAAACCCATTCTGTCAACTCCCTTCAGGAGATGCTCGAAATCGGCCCAGCGTACTTTTGGTAACGGCAGAAGTACCACGAGTGTTAAGGGCCCACAACACCTGGACCGTGGCTCAGGGAGTCAGAATTCCCCTATTGTAACAGCTGCTAACGGGGAGTCTAAATCTGGAACCGTGCGGACCCTACACTTTGCTCTATCGGATCTCCTAGGTCCTGCCATCCCTGTCTCCTCTCACCTCACTCTTTCACGGAAGCGTACCCCTTAGGGGTAAGAAATATCTTCTAGAGATTGAGGTGCTTGTTCTCCCCTCCGCACCTGATCATACCTCAAAGTCTGTCATGGCCTCTGGCAGGAATGTAACAAGTCAGCACGTCAGTAAATAATTCTAGGTACACTGTGATATCTGAAGCTGGACTCGTACTTCCTGTTGCATGCAATGTAAGTGCAATAAAAGCACTAGGCCAGTTTCAGATATCACTGTATACTAGAATTATATACTGATGTAAACTTGTTGCATTCCTGTCAGGGATCAGGAGCAGGTGACCAGCTAACTTTTTGTTCTAATATGGCTGTTAAGAATTATAGAATGTCTTGTGGAATATATTTTCCATTTTTAACTTAAAGCAAATGAACAGTAGCAGCAATGTGGTAGAGAAAATAACAAAGGCTGAATATGTAAAATGATACTTTGATCCGTTCAAGCCTTCAGTTACCTGTTTCAGGAAATGTTTTCTTATTTACAAGCTTCGTGTTCTGCAAGACCAGAGCAAAAAAGTAAATCCATTTCCACATGTAGCTGTCTGCTTCAATTTGCCACAACAGATACTCAGTCGTGTTGCCTAACAGCTTCGTGCAAACTCTGTGCTGCACTTGTTTCCTTAGCTGTCAACTTGATGTGGTACACGTGAAGTGTTCTTACCTGTCTGCTGCTAGAGGTCTTCAGTTCTAACCTTAGATTGCACGCGAAATAAGTTCAGCAAGAATGTGCTAGTGTAACTCTGTTTTACAGATATCTTACAATTTATGGAGGCAACATGGGATACACATCCAAACGATGAGACAGCTACAACAGTATGGAATTTAAAAGCTGCCACACAGGAGTCCTTTTTAAAAATCTGTTTATTGTTTTAACATAGTGTATGCTTATAGTTTCTATAACAATACGCAATGAAAGTTTCTCTGTTAAAAACGAGTATTTAGAAGTATAAGCTTTCTGAAGAATATATTATTGAAGAGTAAACACCTAAAGTATTAAGAATGCAACTTAACAGATTTACTTTCTCTGTTACGAACTCACAGGAAGTGGCAGTACTCTGTCCCACCCAAAAATTCGATACCAAAATGTAATGTAAATGCATTTTTGAAGAACCCGAATCCATGAAAAAGCAATTTAAAGAGGTACGTACACATCCTTTGGCCATCTGTGAACAGTATAACCCCAAAACAAAGACTTCAAACGTGGTATTTATATTCAGCATCTTCGAAGGATGGAGCATGAAGATTTTAAATTAATATGCCCACGGCAAACAACACTTTGTATGGAAAATCTGTCAATATGTTTATTTTCCCAAAAGTGGCTGTGACAGTTTTGGTTAAAATACCATACATTTAAGATATTTCTTAGGCAAATAAAATGCATGTTTAGATTTTTCTAGGAATATCTTCTGAAGTACTCTTCATTCGGAATGACTTTTTCATAACTGATAGACCGCAAGATGGACAAAATCATACTACCCAAACAGTTCAAATCTCGTTAAAGCAGCCCAGCATTTATGTCAAATAAATTTTCTGTGGCACATGAAAATGTTGAAGTTGAGTTTTATTCATGGACGGTTTCTACCTGCTATGGTTCTCAGTGACCCATCCTTTATTGGGCGTGAAAACTCGCTAAATTTGCCCATAGACATCCTTATCAGACTTGAGAATTCTTTACGTGCCGTAAATCTACGACAGGGTTTTACTTTCTTTCTGAAGGGATCCATGATAATATTTTGCTCCCGAAGAAATCATTACCCTCTAATGGTTTGAACTCACGATATTTGTGTGAAATATGTTTTGGGGCGTTAACCACTTCTAGGATATTTTTTGTTGTAGGTTTGAGTTTTCAAATAACTTGTGCGTTCGTCAACTCCAGATCACTTCTGGTTTTTATCTTTCTTTTTCGTATTCATCCAAAGAAGAAGAATGTCAAAGCCATGACATAGTGAACGGCTTTAAATATCACTTCATCTTATTATGTTCTATTATAATACACACAAAAAATTATAAAATAATTAGGATGCAAATACGAGAATAAACCTTTGTAACAAAGTTTGACAAGACCGAGGAGAGATACTCTAGCGAATGCAACCCTTTTTTATTTTAATGTTTTTTTATACGCTAATTCATTTAGATGTTAAGTAGACAATTGAAACGATAGTAGAGGTTAGTAGAGGTTGGTTAGAGTCTTGGGAAATAAATGCAACAAAATGAGCCATATGATGTAGAATGCGGAATTAGAGAATACTGGAGGTACAACTTGAAAGTTTCAATAGAGAGCTCCGATGTGCTCAGTTATGGTTTGTTACCAGAATGGCACACTGCAATGTTATTGTAATAAGCTCTCGCTATTCCTCGAAATTACATCATATGCTGAGGTAACCTATCTAGAATTACAGAATTCTAATGGACCGAATTGGTCTACGAGTAGGAATTACATAAGGTGCCTTCAAGCAGAATACTATTTGTTAACTTGAAGTTCCTTCCCATAGGGTAGATATACGATATTGGGAATGCAACGTAGCAACCTATGAACTGGTCTATTGCGGCTACGCCCCCAAAGAAACATGTATGTGAAAACACCTAGGTGGCTACAGAGAGACAGGCCACAGAGAAGCGCGGAATTCCCCAACAGTTCCAGAATCGAAGAACGGTTACACTATTAGATAAACAAGCCGTCAGCCAAGCAGCCCTATGGTGTTCACAGGGAATGTGCGTGCGCGCGCGCGCGTGTGTGTGTGTAGAGGCACGGAGGGGGAGACCTCGACACATTGCGACCCCAACATGGATCTTTTGGGAGCCACCATCCCCCAGGGGGAGGCACGGAAGTCCCTAACAGCTACAGATATTGACACTTGGCGCACAGCCAGTGTTTCCCCTAATGAGGAAGACGACAAAGAGGCGAGCCTAGCGATCGGACAACTTCCAGGAGGAGCCAAGGAAGGTGGTCCAGAGCACAAGTATCTGTGCTATCTTTCCGCATTCCCCGGGGCGTACCACGCTACCAACCAAACTTTGAAGATGAAAAGAGAGGAAAATGTGAAACAAAAGCAATCCGTGGAGAAGAGACTTCATCACAACATTCACCTGGTAACAAGGGGCACCACGGAAAAGTGGTCGATCGACGGGGATCGAATCCAGAACCTCCCGACTGAGAGTCGTACATGTTGCTGTGGCACCATATCGCTCAGTATCCACATAGAAAATTTCCTTGGAGCAAGCATCCGCGGCTTTTGTCCGGCATCACCAAATGCAATGCAACTTAGCAGTTCTCAAGCGCGATAAGGAAACGAAATGCAAAGGAAATTAATGAAAGGCAGTCATGAGAGATGAGGAACAACTTTAGAATTCGGCTACCGATCACGGATAACGGAGGAAAACTAAAGGTCAAAATGAGTGCCAGACAGGAATCGACTCTGGACATCCCGATTGCCAGGTTCATGCGTTACCGTGAATACATCTCGCTTGGTAAGTCAACCACTTAGCAAAAAGAATGATACAGAAAACAAATACATACACAAAAGGATACACAAACTCCGAGAGAAAAGAGAGCACAAGATTCAGGCTGTTAGTGCTCCATAATGCAACAAAATGCTATGAGTTATGACGATGGTGCCTGATTTCCAGCAGTGTATGTGGTCCCTAACAGGAAATTCTCCTCCTGCCCCTACACTTGACCTCATAATCAAGATGTATCCACTGGTAACACTCACGATCACTAAGCAGCATGCGATCAGAGTATAATATAATTATGGTTGAAGGGGAACCACAGTTAAGCTAAACTTGTTAGCCGAATAGATGGAACTGAAATGCTCCTGATAACTATGCCTAAGATATTATATCTGTTTGCCTTATGTGAAATTTAAGGGTTAAGTATTTCAAATAGAATAATGTATAGCTTTGCAAATTTCTTTTGATAATTATAATTATTTTAATAATTTGGTCCACAAAAAATGAGTTAAATGTATAATGGTTAATAAAAGTATCAATTTTTGAAAGCTTGCGTACAAGAGATTATGAGTGAGATTAAAATAATACTGAAGTGCAAAGAATAACACTAAGTCAACTGGTCCCGCCGCCCAGTTGACAGATCACCTGCCCACTGTGCAAGGGGTCTCGGGTTCGATTCTAGGCTGGGGATTGGGAATTTTTCTCTAGCCAATATTACCTATTCCCTATTTGCCCCAAAGCCTGGAAGTACGAACGAGAGTGTGAAGGTGTGCTAATATATGTATAAAGAACCAATAGTTAACATTATTGCCTATAAGCAATGTGTTCCAAGGAAAAGGCTACCGATGTGGCCATTGAAGATAATGGCGAGACATAAATGGAACAATAAAACAACAAGAAAAACTCTGAAGTGTAGCACTCACATGATTCTCTACTCTTGTACTAACATTCTTACGGACTCTTATTCCTATATCTTCTTCCTGTTAGTTGAGATAAATATATAATTATCTTATTACTTATTTCCTTGTAGGTGCAAGGGAATACATCAGGCTTTGAGCGATAGTCAAATGTTTTAAAGCTTTCAAAGCTCCGTTCTCTCACGGTTAACATATAAAAATTAATAAGGATTTTCCATTTCACGGAAGCATAAGTTCTCCAAAACTCACACAAATAACCTGGAATATCTCCGAAATGGTTCACTCTACAAAAAAAATTACTGAGACCCAAATTGTGCGTTTTAGCCAGATGTACATTTTTTCCTGTTAAGATTTCGTCTACCTCTTACGGTTTACCAGTTATACAAACATCATCCAGAGTAAATAGGACTTCATGGACTATATCCATAAAATTTAATATATACATTTCATTTGTCATAAAAATATCTCAAACATTTTGAATTTAAATAAAGTCATTAGAGCCATTTTCAAGAAAACAAAAGTTTCGAAAATTGTCCATGTAAAGTGTAGTTTACAGTGGAGCAAATTTCTTCAACATCTTCGCGTCTCACCCTTGAAAAGCATTTAACTTAAATACCAATTTTGGTTTTTAACCGACTTTTGGTTTTTGAGTTATGCTGTCCGCAGACTGACATATACGCACACACAGACGGACCTCTTTCTAAAAATGCTTTTTTTTTTTTTTAATTCAGAGGCCTCAAAACATATTTCCGGTGAAATCTTGACATTGTATTTTTGGGTGGAATACAATATTTCCTCCCCTTTACTATACGTAGTAGCGAAAGTAAAAATTAAAACACATGCTTTACATGATTTACTTGTTATAAAATATAAACCTTAAACGCGTAGACATGGCGCACAACACATTCAGCGAGTAACTGGTTGCTGCAAGAGGTAAAATAAACACAGCAACCTAATTTTCTCTTTGAATGTACTTGCTGCAAGTTTTAGCGAAGAAAACACAATTTTACATAAAGAATAGTGATACAAGTCTATGTTGAAGTTTAAACCTCACCGTCGTGCCGTCTGTTTTCTTTCTGTCTTTAGAGCCCTACTTTAAACAACATAGCGTGTAAAGAAACTACACCAAGTTGGAATGGGCGGTAGAAAAACAGAATTACTCCTTTACAACTGACAAGAAACTTCCTCCAGGAGATTGCTGATTAGTTTGCTTCCTACAAGCGTCTGCGCAGAACATGTGCGTGTCAAGAAGTCTCATACACGTGCCAATCAACAATGCAACTGTTGCAATGTTTGTCCAAAGGTAAACTCGTGACTGAGAATCTTTTCTTTTTTGCTTCCTGTACTACATACTACATAAGGAAATCTTACACTGCTAAACAGGTCCTTAACCTCTCAGCTAGTCAGACTGCATATAGGATAGGATAGGCAAGGTTAAGAGGTAGGATTTAGCACCTCAATTTTTAGAAGATTTTCTGTACAGAAAGCGAATTTAGTAAAATGCAAGGGTATCATGATTATTTAATGGGGTCTTCAAAGCTTCCCCTTCTTTCCCTCTCTTTACCCCTCTCCAAACAACAGTATTCATGCTACTGGCTGGACATACTTATAACCAATAACACGTCGGCATGAAAGGAAAACATTGATTATTTCTGACGGCTCATCAAATCGTTACTCAAATATTGCTTGATTCACAGCATGTCGTATACATCAGAAACTACACGTGACACCCGGTGACACAGTTCAACTAATTTCACCAACTGTGCAAATTCATAGTTATGTAACTAAATTTTAATGCCAAGTAAGGTGGTTTATTGCATACGTATTAGAAAAATATCTTTCATTAGAAAGCAGAAATTGTATTACGGATAATATAACGTATTAGACAAACATGTTTAAAGTTATATTGATACGAATTTTAATTCCAGTATAAATGTAGGGAGAATTAGTAGGATTAAACGTTTTTATATTCATTATAGCACTGCATGATGTTTACTGAAACGTTTTACACGTTTTTGTGATTTTAAGGACAAAGCTAAGGCTTTTCTTATAACATAGAATCGTTTAACCCAGTAAACGATTCTTAGTAATGCTTATTTGCTGCTTATTTCACGCAACATTTGCAACCTTTTCCATAACAGGCATTAATAATTTGGAATCTAAGGAAAATTAAAACGCAAAATTTCTGCTAGGCTAGGTGTATCTACACTTACCCCTCCCCCAGCTTTCCCTGTTGTCAGTACAGCGCCACGCCTCTAGCCTCGTATTGCGAAACTCAGTATTAATAGGTGAGAAGTTTTTCTTCGTTCCTTACAGTACCCTGTAAGACGATAAAAACTGAGATGCTCCCAAACACTACATATTACCAAATTCCTTTTACGCACCTATGCCACTGACAGGCTGAGTGAGGGTTGAGGGAGGGGTGAGGTGAGAGGATACAGTGATGGACGTGAGGAGGAAAGACGAAGAAGTCAGGGTTCCATAAGAACTACAGATTTCAACTCCCCGGTGGTAGCTACCCCGCGTCCTGTAGGTCCTCTTGGTAATCAGGGACTCGAAGAACTCCCGGCATCTGATAGACGAGTATTTACAGAGAGCAACTACCTTTATGAATTTCGAATCTTCCGCCGACACTTAGAATCCTGAAATAACCAAGTAGATGAACGGTAAAATGAAATAAGAAATGCGGTGAAATAGAGGCACAGGAAATTCGGAGAGTGTAGTTGCCCTTCCCGAGATTCACCTAGTGAGCTGGAGAAACCCACGAGGGTCAGGAAGGCCGGCCACGGTAATCAAACCCACGAATTCCAGAAAGCGAGCCTCACACTTACCTCGGAGTCAACTTGCTTGGTAGGCTGCACTTAAGGCTCTAAGTACGCCTAAGGTAACGTCAGGACTGGTGTTAAACTGCCTAAATATGCTTACAGGCTTGCCAGAAGAGGTTGAAATTTAACTCCTCTGGGTGCCGGGTCATAGTGGTATAGAGGGAAATGAAAAGACTGATTAACTTGCAAGATAAAAAACAGCTTCATAACTTATTGGATTAGAGCTGGCTCTGGAAACACAATGTTTAGTAAAAAAGGCTATGGAGAACTAGTACAAAGTACATCATAAAACTGGCTTAAAACGCTAGGAAACAAACACGGTAAGTTAATTAAGAAATCCTGTAAGAAAAGAGTTGAAACCTTGTTTAAGCATAACAAACTTAAAATAATTACATCATTTCTGACAGGACATGCTCTTATTAAAAACATCTTAACACGAAGAGAGTGTTTCAGATTAAATAAGATAGCAGATGTTGCAGGAAAGAAACTTCAACAACAAACACAGCACAAGTTATGCTGTGAGGTTATAACTTACAGAAGATATGCTGTAAATTTGAAAGCATATGTATTATTAATGCTGTATTTTTTGGTAAATGGTACAGGTATAATAAATGATCTTCAAAATGATACAGGTAACACAATAAGCCCAAGGTTAAATCCTTTCGTAGTAATGACGAAAATCTGTATGGAATAACACAAGACAAATTACTACCTACCGTGACCGAATAATTGTATTCCATCGGAAAATATGGCACCGACATTTTCCCAAAAATACATCTTTGTATTTACATCCCTGTAGTCCAGAATAGTTATTTACTCGTATGTATCAAGGAAGCAAAGCTTCAAGTATTTCGAGCCAAGCACAAAACCAGATGAGTCCATTAAACCTTTTGCACACAGGTGCACGGCGGCGCCGTGGCCGAGCGGTTAGCGCGCTCGCCTACCACCTAGGCGGCCCGGGTTCGATCCCAGGGACCCGCATGTGGTATTCGTGGTGGACGAAGCGGCGTCAGGGCGGGTTTTCTCCGGGTGCTCCGGTTTCCCCCGCCATCTCATTCCACCGGTGCTCCATCTTCATGTATCATCAGTGTCACCGCCTGCGGTGCAGTAGTAGTAAAAGCGGGCGTTAAACACTACAACACACACACAGGTGCACACAATAGTTTTAGTGAAATTCTCTAAATTATATGAAATAAAATAAATGTAATATAAGTAGTGTACAAATATCAAGGTATTCCAGGATGTTCTGTGGGAACTTTCAGCGGCAATATCCGCCAGCATGTTTCCGAGTGAGTGCTTAGCGAATTAGTTGATGAGTTAGGAAATGGTTTATGTTGTGACAAAAAATCATGTTCTCCAGGTGAAACTTCAAACAATGTTGCATACAGTGTGAATCCTATTGCAAGATATCAGAGAGGTCTTTTCGACTTCCAATGGGTGAACTGTCCAGAATAAGAGACTACATCATGCGTATTTCATTGCGATGTGAAGTGAAGTGACGGAAAATTTTAATTATATAAAATCAGTGAAGTAACACTGAGAACTATGACAGTGAAACCTGGACAAGACCACAATATTTTCATTATTGGGACCTCTACCTCTACTGGCCCAATATGCGTCTATGGATCTTTATCTTTGCCTCGGAGATCCTCCACTTCTGGACCTTATTGATTACGACTGTCGCGATATATGCCCATTTGTTTTGGTACCTCGTATTATCACGGAATACATACGCTAGTTCAACTGCCTCTCACATCTCATCTTTGCTGAGAGGCAGAACACGTCACTGCCGTGTCTATGACTAGAATAGCGCCGTGGAGTTCTGAAACTGTATGGTGTAGGAGGAGGAGTGGAGTTTAAGGGCCCGTCGACAGCTGGATCATTTGGGTGTATGGCGTAGGACGGGTTATCTGTTTACACGGATGCGGATGAAGTGGACTACCTGGTATGTTCCCTGTTTGTTCTTTCGTGGTGTAGAAATCTAATATGTTGGTATGTGGTAATATGTTTTCTTTGGCTTTTTTTCTAAGGCCGGACCTCAGTAGGCACCTTACATTTTTGCTGCTTCTTGTCCCCGATTCTCAGTCGATATTTGCATGAAAACTCCTGTCTGCAGGCGTTGGTGTCGGAAAAGCTACTATTACCTTATATGCTTGACTAAACATTTATATAACATTGACTTTATCTTTTTTATTCTGGTTTACAATGATTTCGAGCGCTCTTCAAGTACAAATGCAGTGGCTATATCACGGTTTACTTAACTCAAGTTGTTTTCTGCTGTAGTAGTATATTCCTTTCGTATTCTTTCGAAGCACTATTTGTCCGTAACATAAGAATATCACCTTGCCTAAACTGAGCGGGATGACTCAGCCGTTTACGTCTGTACCCACGTTCGGAAGGTCGCAGGTTCGATCCACGTGGCCGCCCACTCTAACATGTGTGTTCCCGTGGTACGAATCAGCTGGGGAATTTAATGTCGAATTTAAAGTCAAAGTTATTTTCCCATGAATTCCCTTACTCAATATAACAGCTTCCAAAATCTTAATTCAGACGTACGTATTTACATCTGAGACAGTTAAGGTGCTTTTGCCATATCAAAGTGGTAAACGAGACGGATATGACACCTTGCTAAACTTGGTGGAGGTGCGCCAGTGATTAAATCACTTTATCACATTAAAAAGATGAAAGCTTGGTTTATAGTGTAGCGGAAGTTTATCAGCATAGCTGTAAATACTGCTTACAGCGGTAACAACATTCATTTCATTATCAAAGGTAGAAGAGCATCCATGATAGTGTAAGATGTTCCAAGAAGCACTACTCTTGCGATTAATTACATTTTCGCTCAGCGTTTTGAGGTGGTTCACCTCCAAAGCATCTGAATTATTAAATCATTCACTTTAACGTGGAGCGTAGATAATTCAAAAGGTGACCCAGCGAAGTTCAAACTGATGTTAACTAGATACCTCCTAAGTGGAACATCTGATGAAGTACCTCGAGGTACGCAACCAACTTTGGTGTACTGGGTACACAGAAAAGACAAACATAGCCTGCGGAAACTTTATATGGATTTCTCGATATGTTTCCGACCAGTGCATTGCCAGTGTTCAAATACTCATTCGATCTTCCTCAAATCCATCGAATACACTGCCTAATAGCTTTGAGAATGTAAAGATTCACATCACTGGACAAATCGCTACTGGTTTAAATGTAGTTATGATTCTTTTAGAAAATATTTATTGTCATAGCTGCGTTACTAATTACTGTTAACATCAAAGATATTTTTACCTCCTTTACAACAATCACCCATCATCATCATCATCATCATCATTAGATGGAAACCATGAAGATCTAAATGGCAGAATCAACAAAGAAAGGTCAGCAATACCAAAGTTAAACGGTGGTTTTTTAAAGCTATTTTTTCACATTTTTAAAAATGTTTCACACGATACGATTTTCATCCAGTTGTTCTTTAATTTGTCATGTAGATTTCCAAACCCCCAAAATTAAATCTGTCATATAATTTGTTGTCTTTGAACGGTTTTTGAGTTATTACTTTTTAAAGCTGCGTAAAAGTTAAACAGAAATTACATATGGACAGAATTTAAAAATTATTTTCCTTTGAGCTAATGCTAGTATAACAAAATTGTAATACTGTTGTACGTTATAATTAGATAAATAAAACAATTTTTAAAATTAAAATTACATAGTATTTAGGATTGGATAATAAAATCCATATTTAACATCCCTTAACTTGGAAACTAAAAGAGATACCACACTTAAATTTAAAATCCTCTAATGTTGATCTAAGACATTGAAAATAAATGTTCAGCTAAATTGCCTGAAAACTTTAGAAAATCAGATTTTCAGTTTGTATTCCCTTAAATAGGTAAATGCATCAATGATACCTCCTACGTGTTAGGTTTTCAAAAATAATTTAATATTATTAGCGTGAAAGCTAAATAAAGAAGTAGGCATACAAAATGAGCCTTTTGGTGTTATTTATTAGTGGTCTTTTTAAATGAGCATGTTGTATGAAGGAAGCGTTTAATATTATGAGAGTGCTGCTGAAGTGTATAAGTAACATATTACATTAAAAGTCAATTTTAATGACGATATTTTCCACTGCAGTCAAATTCATCTCCAGATGTCATGTGGCAAGGATTCCTGGGCAACGCGTTTTAGTTGAAATAGAGAAAGCTCATTCCCGCCTTTTTATTGAAAAGACCACAAACGAGTACAGTGCTTTAGTATAGAAAGAAAAAAACTTTAATGATTCAGATGTGTCAGTCAAATATAGTCTTCCTTCCAAAGAGAAACATTTAATTGGAAACTCAGTCTTCTGCATCCTTCTATTTCCGCTTTCCTCTGGTCTCCGGATATGAACTACGTATATCAATACTAAATATAGTTTGATTATGCCTCGAATCTATTTCCCATTAATTATTCCATCCAATGTGGCTTTTTAATCATTTAATATCCTAAGCATTTCTTTCCTCTTTCTGGTGAATTTCAGCTTTTTTCTTCCATCGATGATGTTCTAAAATAAGTTTATTACTTGTTACGTCCATCTATTACGCTCTCTATTCCTTTCTACATCTACATATAATATTGGTGCCTTCAGCAGTTTTACACGCTTCGTAAAGACGCAGTATGCAATCACACTTACATAACACTATTCACTAATGTCTTCCTCTAGTTTTCCGGGCACTAATGACCTAGTTGTGAACGGGCTTCTAAACCTCACTCACTCACGCTCACTCATTCAACTCACTCACTCATTCTCCTCACTCACTCTCTTCAAGATTTCCATAGCATGCTTCCTTACGGGAAAAAACAGAACCTGTATTCGCATAGCTTTAAAACGCTCATGTCATTGCAGTCCGCAGATGAGAAAAATGATAGCAACAGGAAATTCCTATAGGAGTTTTCTTTCAAAATTTTTATTTTTTAAAAAATATGTTTAGACATATTGATACAATCTAAATACTAACGTGGCCCATAAAAGCAAGCATAATCCAGCTTTTTTCATTGCAATTATTTCGCTTTAATACCATATTTAAACGTGCGGAGCGAGAAAGATGTTGAAATATAAAATTTTGTTGAAAGCAGATTTTTTATTATTTTAAAAAATGTACAATTGCATAAAAGGTTTATCGTGCATACCATAGTATTCTTCGACACATTTTAAACTGAAATGCATGTTCATACATTATCTTAGTCACATTTGAAAACACGCCAATTTGGCAACGGTGCACCTGATTCTTCCATAAGAATAACATGGTCCATAAGAGCCTGTTGTGCCTTCATGACGTGAAAACAGCTATAGACCAGGAGTTGCCAGACTTTTCACAATGGGATCACATTAACCAACAGAGAATGAATCGCTGATGATCATTTAAGAATAAACTATAAACTCGCAGGTACAAGGCACACAAATCAGATATGTTTTAGAACACTGTCTTATTGAACTAAAATCTATACCTAAATATAAACTTACCTACATAACTAAATGCTTAACAAATAATCTTTCATTTCTAATCGCATGACAATGTAGTTTAGAGGCAACACCTATTAACACCCGGTACCTATAGTGCTTTTAGGTGTTTCATATTCAATGAAAAGAATGAACTTACTTCACTATAATTACAGAAATTTGTTATTCTAATTTTATATTGCCTGTCATCAAAGCGGATTCTAAATGATCATTAGTCATGGCACACATATTTCAGTTTTGAAATATCTTGAAAGGTTTTCACAGATGTGTCGATGCGAATGCTGATATTCGTACTGGTTTAAATTATTTCAAACGAGTAAACATGACCCTTCGCTTACAATTATAAAACTGCACCACATTAGCTTCTTGGTATTTGTCCTTAGCAGCTCTGTGTACGAAATATAAATAAAAAATATGAGGGCTTAATTTTAAACAATGGCTCCAAATTCGTTAGTAAATTAGCCTACTATAGGTGCAACGGTTTGCTTTTATTTACATTTTTTGAAGATCTCCAAAAAAAGAGGTGGGCCTAACAAAAGCAGCTCGCGGCCGAGTTAGGCCCCGGGCCTTATTTGGCAAATCCTGTCGTAGGCTAAATTGAACTGTGATTACCAATAGTGAAAAACTCCAAAATTACAAACTGAGGTATTCATCCTTATGTAAACTTTCTCCCTATTAAAGTTACATTTAAAACTGCCGTTACATGATAAAACATTAGAGCTATTGCTTGGATCTTTTTGGCCTAGTTAACTAGATCTGTCCGGAACCAGTGAATTGGCCATATTACTAAGTATTTCGTTTTTGGCGCATGGATCACTGTTGCCAATCGCTATCCAATTGTCCTACTCTCTTCTTGCACGCGCGCACAAAAATCATACGCGCACATCAGGATTGCAAACCTAGTAAGTCTGAGCTTTTTGAGGGTAGTGCATTTATACACCAGTAAGCTATCAGCAGATAACTTGTCCTGATTCCGTTTGAAGCAGTACAATTCCGCTGTGGTTAGCAATACGTGCCTTAGAAGTAGCAATAACGTGAGCAGAGAGACTTCTGGTCCCTCACACTTGGGTAGCATTCTTCTAATCTGTGAACAGTGCAATTCAGTTATCTAAAGCTGCCCACTTGCTCCACTGTTATCTCGAATTCGCAACTATATCATCCTTGGTTTTCTTCCAATAATAATCGATATCCTCAACATACATTTATTCCTGTTCATACTTGAATCTTCGTCATAACATTTATATTTTCTCATTGGCTCAGGAGAATGTCTTTGTTCTTGAACGTGCAATGGTGCCGTGGAGTGGGGAGCTTGTTGCTACGATGCACACCGGCAGTTCAAAATTGTCTACAAGGTAGTTGGACTGTAAGCAGTGCCAGAGTTGCTGCAATATTATATCGTATGGTTCCTTGAGTCTCCAATAAGCTTAATTTGTTAGTGATATTATTGAATGTGTGATAATTGCTTTGTTTGCTGCTGTAATATAATATACTAGTGATGATCTTTCGCGTAATATATATATTGTCTCGGGAAAGAAAGATTTACCCGCATTTGAAGCAGGGTGTAAAACAGAATAAACAATAGCACAATATTAGTTTACTTGTGTCAACCACAAGCTCATAGCTAAACTCCTGATACAAACACAGTAGACAATTAAACCTCACGTAACACAGTATGAGTAGATTATTTATAAAGGAATTTATTAATTTATTATTAAAGAATTACTAAACAAAAGAGAAAAAATAATCGCTAAGTTCTAGCATATTTCCTGAACAAAACAAATATCTGGTATTGCAGAGGAGATTCTCCATAAATTAGACAGTAAACACATCTGTAGATAAATTAAAGTTATTAAACAGTAACAGTCTCAGTTATGACAAACAACCTTACAAGATATACGAAGAAACCTGAAATTAAAAGGAAATGAAGTTTGTTGCATAAAGTATTTATTAATCTTCAGACTTAAATAAAAAGAAATAATGTGCCAAAGTGACTGTATATTCATAAATCTTCGCTTTTATGTGAATGAATCAATAAAGCTTCTCTATTGTTAAACCACTGAGGGTGATGCCATCTAGCTGGAAGTAAAATACAAATGAAGAAGGGTACTGGTGATAACAATGACTATCTGAATCCCATTTTTACTAATTTACGTAAAACAAAGTATCTCGTGTACCTATTTTGGAAAGAAAACCTTGCCTGATCCTTTATTTTTGGTACTGTTATTTTTCGTTGAAGACTATGAAATACTGCATGCTTAATCCAAAAACTGATTATAATTGTAAGATATTACATGGTTATGTTTAATTTTGAATGCCTGACTACGTCCAATCGGTATTATATTTAAGACATTGACACAGTTGATATGATCATTCAAAAACAGTGAATGTGTTATATTGGTACTGTGACAAAACACTTCGACGAATCCCACTTCAATGGGACAAAATGACAAAGCCAGTCCAGTTACTTTTCTACCACTTTATTGTCTTTTAAAATTTGATTACAGATACGGTTTTCTTCTCATCGTTAAGACAGTCTACAGCCTTTCATGCTCTCACAACTCACAACTTTTACCTCTCGTAGGCTTGCCTCTGTCCTTTCAGTGTCATTCTTCACTTTCTCTGCCTCTCACGCACAAACTATGACAATGCAATCACTCGACGCTCGTTAGATCGTCTTTACGACGACCGATGTATCTATCACGACGACACACACACGCACAGCTGTCTCGCACTCACTGACACACTAACTGGTTCATAGTTGCAACTAACTCACTAACTGCTATGCTGTTCTCTCGCCTCCTTATAAGCAAGAGATGACGCCACGAATATTCCTCGATCTCCACAAACTAAGCTGGATTTTTCTTGAAAGCTCCGGAGAAAACCCTTTTTGTGAGCCGCTTCCATTGTTGTTAGTTACGTGTTCGCTCACCTGAGCTTGACCTGCCTTTGCTCGACGGCCTGGCATGTGGCGTGAAGCAGTTCAGCCCAGTCCGTTGTTGGGCGTCGAGCCTGACGTCACTCCATTCTTGGATTGTAGTTCATCCACAAGCTTTGCTTCTTTCAGTATCAAGTGGGTTATTATCGATTCAGAACTTCTGATATAAAACATATTTCATATATAAAACAATTTTCTTTTACATACCATTACTCCCTCTTCTACACATAATTTATACAATTTGCTATATGCCTGAAATAGAAAGCAACTGTTACATTCACACACTTTTCTGCACTCACATTTCGTTTATGAAGCACATAAAATCACACTTCTTTCTCCAGTCCCTCTTCTACAAACAATCGCTGATGACCTAGAAGTTGAGCGCCCTTAAACCAAACAAAATTCTACAAACAATCCATGCAGGTTTCTATATAACTGAGGTAGAAGCGCAACGTATTACAGTCACACGGCTTTCCCTACTCGCTTTTCTTCCTGTAGTATTCGAGATTCCTTAACAGTGCGATTGCATAGAACCTTCCCACAGTTTTTGCTTAGTTTAATTTTGCTTTATTTATGGCACTGTAAGAGTCAAGTCTTTGTTTAATCGTAATTATTATTTATTTTTGCCGATAAACTTATTCTTAGTATTTTTTAAACACACAAGCCGTAGGCAATGTTTGAGGGGTAGAATGGGAACTGAAAAATTTCAATGCCGCCGCCGGGTTTTGAATCCCAGACCGTCCGTTTACCAGGCGGGTGCTCTAACCATTAAGTTACTGTGACAACGAATTCTCCAACTAATTCGTATTTTCCTGTCGGTAAACCACAAAGATAGTCTCATATCAGAGACAATTACCCCAATGGTGACTTACTATTTTAAGTAATTTATGTCTGGCAGGGTGTCACAGTAGCTTAATGGTTAGAGCACCCACCTGGTAAGCGGAGGGTCTGTGGTTCAAATCTCAGCTCTGGCATTGAATTTTGCAGTTCCAATTCTACCTCTCAAACTGTGTTTAAGAGTATTAAGCAATATTTCTTTTAAGTAGAAATAAGTCGTTAAACCACGGGTAACGCCAGATATTTCAACTAGTATTCATGTAAAATCTTTGGAATGGTGGAGAAAGTAATATTAAATACAAAATAAAATGAACGCATCAAAACGCATTAATACAATACCCATAAATTCAATACCATAAAATGGTTTTAATACACCAGGACGATAGTATGCTCTGCTTCAAATTAATGAATAAAAAATGACAAGCGTTTTATTGCAGGGGAACAGCATTTACGCTAACGTGTAGCGCACTAATTTCGTTTCAAAGTACTCTGTTTACAAAATGGATATGCCGCAAACATCGTCAGAACGGATGTGCTCATGTATATTATGGTGATGCCCAAAATATGACTTCCAATAACATGACAAATGGCTTTATGATGATGTTAGCATACCATCATGATCATTTTCATGGCATTAGTTTTTACTCGCGTCAACTCCCGCTGCCTGCATCCATCAAAACTACACGCTAGGGACAAGCAACTGAAGCCAAATTAAATGAGAGGAGCCAGTTTTTCTCATATCCCCCTATCAGTTGAATTTCGGCGAGAGTAAATGAGAGCTTGCAAAACACAGAAAATATTCTGTGTACAGCGCGTACCATTGCATTAAATACTAGACTGAAAACAGAACAAGCATACAACTTTTTAATTTCTCTGTTGCGTACTTAATATATTTCACCTGGAATGTATGTTTTCAGACTGCATAAACCAAAACAAAGAAACTCCTCTTTAGAAAAAGGCTTATGGATACGTCTGTGTGTCGTTTGTGTTATATGCATGTATAATTATGTTTTATATTATATATACTTTGATATATAAATTTCTAGAAAGTATCTTATTGTTAATTTTCTTCTAGGTACAAGGCAAATATGGGAACACAATAAGCGATAGACAAAGCTTTTATGGCTGATCGTCACTACATGAAGGCTTTGAAATTCCATTCTCTTTACATGGCCAAGAGATAAGGAAGTGAATAATGACCCATTTGAGAAAAGTTTAAGTATTACAAAAGTCACACAAATAACGAGGAATATATCAGAAATGGTTCACTCCACAAAAAGGTATTTAGACATAAATTGTGTGTTTTAACTAGACCTAAGGACCTAACAGACCTAAGATCGTTTCTAAAGCGGATACATTTTGGGTTTCATTGGAACATACTTCGTTTGGTTTTTCCATACATGTGTGATCTCAATCCCATAGAACTAGATTGGATCAAGGTAAAACAAATAGAGAAATGTAACAGTTGGCTTATTCTTATGGGAATTGTGCGATATAATGCTCGAGGTTATATCACTTGTGACCAAAACAGACTGGCAGGATTTTTGAAAACACATAGAAAAGGTAGAAAATGATTGGTGGAAGAACGACGAAGTGGTTGAAAATATTATGAACGTTTTATAACCTAAATATACTCCATGTACTGAAAATAACATAAGTTCCACTGTTTTGAGTGACCTCTTTGCTTTGTTCTAGCGTGAATACACATTCCAAGGTTGGTACTACTATCGCAAGCGTATTCGGAAGGACAACTGCGGCTTTATATGTCAATGTTTACCTGTAATAATTGTTTACTGATGTACTCACTGGGTGCATTCCTGCCAGGGACCATGAGTTGGTGAGCAAACTGTAGGCCAGACTCCAGTAACGCAGTGTGAGGTTCAGTGTGAAGGCATTATTAGATTAATGGACGGATTAGGATTTCCATAACCTGGGAATGTGAAGATTAGTATTTAAAAAAAGTAACACAATTTAATTATCCATCTCAACATGGACTCTACATTGCACACCTTTGGTGTTGAGGTGCCGCTAGCTTGCCTACGCCATGCCAGGACCCTGAGTTCTTTCCTGTCTCTGGCCACGGAATAAAAGAGAGCAGTATGACACGCTGTTGGCTTATGCTTCCTGACCCCTGACGACAACATCCCCAGTTATGCAACCCTCCTTAATAAATACTTCTACAAACTTAGCGTTGCCCCCAAAACTATTTACAATATTGTAGTTAAAATTCGGCACAGTTGCAGAATATTTTCTTGAGCGGTTGTGGTTGGTTGTGAAGTGTATGGAACTTTAATAAAATAGCAGTTTTTCTAGCCTCTCCCGCATTACTTACGTTGTCACTTATTTCTGGTTGGGACCATTTACTCCGGTACACCTTTTAGAGCTATGTTTCAACAATCTCCACCAAAAAAGAACTAAACCCCCAGCGCAACAACCCTGATGGCTGAAGGCTTACCACCCGACTGCAGCGTACCCCACCTGCCCACTACAGGCGTCATGAGTGACGTGCAGTACTGATTGTGGCACGTGTTCAGCGCCCCGAGCCCTCCTGGCTGGTTATGTGGCCTAGGTAACCTGGGGTCGCCACTTATTTATCAAGTAGCTCCTCAATTGGCGACTCCGGGACCTAACGAGGCTGAGTGCACACCGTGCTAGACTGGTGGAAAAATCTCCATGGTGGTACCGGAGATCGAGTCTGGATCCTCCGCGCCCGAGAGTCACGCCACAACTGGGCTACGGAAGCGGTCAACAATCTCCATTACTATTATAATTTTAAGATGAAAATCATCCATCTGCTATTAAGAAGAACTTTAATTCTTTCAGATTTTTAAAACTAATTTGTCTTCTATCCCAACACTTAACCTTGTCTGTATACTTAACTATCCCATGACACATACACATGCTTTCTCATAGTCTACTAGCTCACAATAAGGCCGTTAAAGTTTCAGATCCGGCAGTTCACAGTTTATTTCAAATCCGCGGGCTTAAAACACAGGTTTGTCTATAAGATCAAACTTTAGTAGCTGCGCATTAAATCTGCAAGCCAAACCTCGAGAACCTTTTTCCTGTATGCACAACGGTAGATGCAAACCACCCGGTGCTTACCTTAGACTTCAGCAGTAGGGTCGTAACGCGGTTTAAACCGCTAGTACATAATTATCTAATAGGTCGAGGATCAACCTAGACTTGCACCGCCAACAGGAGATGAGAAACTGCACCATACTCGATGTATTGAATATCAAGGATAACGTTTGATCGCCTTGAATGCAGTAAAGTCTGTATTATAGTTATATCCAAATGATGTGATGCGCAAGAAAATTTAAATTGATCTTACCCACGAGGAACGAAAGAAGGGAAACCTAGACATTATGGGGATGTAATCATCGGAAATATGTGAGCTAAATTGCTTTTAACACCAAGTATCTTAGATATAGACGGCGCCGAGGCCGACCGGATAGACCGGTTGCCTCCCATGTAAGTGGCGCGGGTTCGATCCAAGAGACCCGCATGTGGTAATTGTAGTGGACGAAGCGGCACCTAAGCGAGTTTTCTCCGCGTTCTACGGTCTCCCCCGCCACTCATTCCACCAGTTGCTCCACCATCACCTTTCCATTCATCGATTTCGCCTGCATTTCATATCATCCTCTTCCTCACTATCACACCTGGTGCTTGACTGACCACCCACTTCCAGGTCTTCACTCTCTCCAGTCCATAGGTTCGTCTGCTCCCCGACAGGCGTCTGACCCTAGGCATTGGCTTGTAAGTCCAAGGGAGTGTAAGTCCTACATACGGGGAGGGTAATCAGGTAAAGGAGAAATATCCTGAATACGGAAAAGGAAGTTTCAACGCTTGGGCTGGGAATGTTTCATGATTAAAATTCTCAATATCTATAAAAGCATGGCAGACTAGTAGCACTTTTATCTACACGGTGCCCAAAAAAACAGTGACAACTCTTAGTGTATTGTGCGGGATGGTAAACTGATCGGTTTTCAAGTAGAAATCTATCCGGTAACGTACGGTTTGGACGCTGTAGCGCATCGAAGTGTTAGATAGTTGTGTGCTCACATTTCATCAATAAACCCAACATGAGCAGCACATCGAGCTGTCTATATTACAAACGGGCTCGAACTGTGTACCTCCTACGTCACAGCAGCGCGTGCATCGGTGGTGCTGAGCCCCACGCACATGAACCAATACGTGCTTTTGAAGATTTTCAATTCCTTCAGTGACTCGAGCCATTAGGTCCTCCACTGTCATTACAGGAGTGTCATACACCTTATTCTTTATACAGTACCACAGAAAATACTCGAGAGGTGTCAGATCTGTCGACCGCGCAGGCCGTGGAACTGTTCCACCTCTACCTATCCATCGATTTGAACATGCAACTAGAGGTGCTTCCGCACATTTACATCAGTGTTCTGGAGCTCCGTCATATTGCAGCCACATTACCTCCCGAACATTTAGTGGCAGTATATTGAAAAGGGTAGGAAAAATATCCCAACAGACGTGAGGTATTTCGGTCCTGTTAGTATGCTAGACAGTAAATATGCTCGGATCGTTCATCCTCAGTGCAAAGATACCCTAAAAAGTTGGATACTTTCCATATTAAGACGCCAAATAGAATAGGAACACATTATCTGAACCGTTCTTTCTCAGACTTCCGCACTTCATACCAGGGACCAGGTACCTGCAGAACAATGGGTGTGGATCTGGTGCTTTACCGGGCGAGGATAGGAATGTGGACGGGCCGGTGTTCGCGGATAGCAGGTAGCGAGCGGGCAGAAACGACCGGAACTTCGAAGAAATGCTAATTTATGGTTTTTGTATTGGCAAGTTTACTTGTGATAGGAGGAATCGAATTAAATCCTGGGCCTGTTGGAAACACGACAGCTGATGAAAGATGTGGGAACTGCAACAAGGCGCTGAGGTCAGGACTTCGGTGTAGCACTTGTGCGAAATGGTACCATTTGGGCTGTCAAAAAATAAAGAGGGACCAGGACATTGAAGAAAATTGGGCATGCAAAGACTACAGGGGTAATGACATCGGAACTACAAACCAGAAAAAACTGGAGCAGCTACAGGAGGAAGTGCGGGAATTAAGAGAGAAGCTGAAAGATGCAGAAGAAAAAATCCAGAGGCTTGAAGAAGAAAATCGCCAACTAAGAAAGCCACGAGAAGAGGAGGGTGGAAAAAAAGATCAGAAATCATGTCTAATAATAGGAGACTCCATTATAAGACATGCAGGAAACCCAAATGCGGAGTTGGTTTGCTATCCTGGCATAAGGGCCGATGGTCTACAGAGGGAAATCGAGAGGAAGCAAAACGAGACGGAAAATGACTACCGGACGATTCTGTTGCACGTTGGAAGTAATGATCTAAAGAGGAGCGTTAATTATGCAATGGGGGACATGTACGACCTCGTTAACACGACAAAACAACTGTTTCCTTCAGCAAAAGTCGTTGTTAGTGGAGTTTTGAGGCGAAGCGATGTCAACTGGAGGAAAGTGATGCAAGTGAATGATGCATTTTCATGGGTAGCGGAGCGACTTAACGTACAGTTTTTGGACCCAAATTCGTGGATTAGTCACTGGGACTTTGGACGAGATGGTGTTCACCTTAATCGAAGAGGATCTTAAAATTTGGCAGCGTTGTTCGAGAGAGTAACCAAGTGGACCGATGGCATCGAGGTGCAGGAACGGCAGTGACATCAACTTCTAGGAAACGACAATTCAGAGGTAAGGACTGATTCTTTAATGCTGTTACAGGTAAATTGTCGTAGTATTGTGAATAAGACTGTAGAATTTTGGAATTTAGTAGAAATATGTAATCCAAATGTAATTATAGGTACGGAATCATGGCTGAGCATTGATATTAATGACGCGGAAGTATTTAGATCAGATTACAGGGTGTTCAGAAGGGACAGGGATGGCAGGGGAGGGGGGATTTTTATTTGTACTAAATCAGAATTAAGCAGCAAAGTATTGTGGGTTGAAGAGGATGTAGAAATCATGGCAATAGAAATTATCGATCAAAGAAATGAAGGGAACAATGTAACAATAATAGCTTGCTACAGACCACCTGGCGAATCCGACTATGTAACTCTCCATAAACTAGAAGCAAAAATCGCTTCTGAAACACGACATAATATTATCTTAGCAGGAGATTTAAATCTGCCAAACGTGAACTGGGACGGACAGTTAATAGGAGGCGAAGCTCAAAATCTGGTTAACCTTCTCATCTGGGATCAGGGGCTACTGCAAGTTGTTAAAACAGGTACCCGGCAATCAGCTGTACTGGATGTATTTTTATGCAGGCCGGAATCATTGTTTTCCTCATACGCGGTTTTACCAGGTATAAGTGACCACTGCAGTGTACAACTAGAACTGAACTGGAAGGGGCGGAGAAACCGGTCTGAAGGGGAAGAAGTAATTAGTTGGAATTTTCGCAGTGCTGACGTGACCGCTATATTCAAATATTCCTCCGTGAACAATATAGGCTATTTGTACAATCTGCTTCCGGGGTAAATGCAACATGGGTTAGTTTTAAAACACTGATTTCGGAAACAATTAAAAAGCACGTTCCATACAAAATTATTAAACAAAACGCTGATCCAGAATTTTATACAAAATCTATTAGGATACTTAAAAGAAAAGCCAGGCGAGCGTTTAATAAAAGGAAGAAATCCGAATGGCATTTTAATAGATTTAAGGAATTGTCTAAACAATTACAAGACGAAAAGTTGCAAGCACAAGAACGGTTTTTTGAACAAAATTTTGGTGGGGCAAATAACTGTTGGAGATCCTTTTACAATTATGTAAATAGACGCAGGGGTAATAAGGAGAGTATACGAGATCTTAGCGTAAATGGGATTGCTATAGTAAGCGATAAGGACAAAGCGAACGCAGTAAATTCACATTTTGTATCTATTTTTCATAAGTTGGATGATAATGCTGAACAGGTAATTGGAGGTAGTGGGGAATCCACTTTTCAAATAATGGCTTACAAATTACGCAAAAGGATCAATATGTTGCAGAATCGAAAGTCGAGGGGGCCCGATAACATACCTACTGAAATATTGAAGATTGGAGGAGAAGCTGTGATTCCCTATCTAATGTTTTTGTTTAACATGTCAATCAATAACTGTGACTTACCAGAAGACTGGAAAACCGCTATTGTAGTTCCTATTTATAAAGGGGGTAATAAAACAGAAATAAATAATTATCGACCAGTTAGTTTAACGTCAATAGTGTGTAAGTTGATGGAGCATTTAATAGCAGAATATATAAGGGAGGAGTTAGAAAACAAAAAATGATTCAAGGAAGCGCAACATGGGTTTCGACCTGGGTACTCGTGCGAAAGTCAATTAACTTCCTTATTTCAAGACTTCGCAGATGAAGTGGACGCAGGAGGAAGAACTGATGCAGTGGTAATAGACTTTTCTAAAGCATTTGATGTAGTGCCGCATAATTTACTTATTGGGAAACTAGCTGGCACAGGAATAGACAAACGAGTGGTTTTATGGGTCAAAGCGTTTCTGGATGGGAGAACACAGCAGGTAAAGGTAGGTAAAGAAATCTCCGAGAGAGGCACAGTTAGTTCGGGAGTACCCCAAGGCTCAGTACTGGGTCCGCTACTTTTTCTTATTTTTGTTAATGATATAAGTGTAAATATTAATGTCAGATAAAACTGTGTGCAGACGATTGCATTATCTATAATAAAATTCGGAATGCCATAGATGAGTCTCTGCTTCAGGATGATTTAAATGAAATTAGTAATTGGGCTGCTACAAATAAGATGACGATTAATGCTAAGAAAAGTAAGTCCATTACATTTAGAAGATCTAAGAGGGAAATTGTTCATAACTATCACATGGGCGGAGAAAAAATTCTGCAGGTAGATAGCTGCAAGTATTTGGGAGTGTACCTAGCGAGTAACGCTGGGTGGGACGACCAGGTAAATTCTACATCCAGGAAAGCGTGGAAAGCGTTACATTTCTTAATGAGGGCACTGAAAAAGGGGAGCGGAAGGTCCAGGGAAATTGCCTACAAATCTTTGGTGCGGCCGATTATGGAATATGGAGCAGTATGCTGGGACCCATATAGACTTAATCAAATTGATTCGCTAGAAAGAATACATAGAAGGGCTATAAAATTTATAAAACGAGGTAAATCTTTTGGGCCTAAAAAGGGGGAGGAGACTGAATGGGAGCCTCTAAAAGTCCGGCGTAAGAGGCAGAGGTTATGTGCATTATTTCAAGCATATCGTGGTTCAAATGCATGGGTGGGTATTAGTGAAAGATTGGACAACCCTACATATTACGGAAGAAAGGATCATTTGTATAAAATTAAAGGTAGAAGGCACAGAACCGACGTAGGAAAGTTCTCATTTGTTAATAGAACCATTGAGGAATGGAATGAATTACCTGTAGCAGTCTTTCAGGGCTGTCCTTTATCTGTGAAGAAATTTTCGAAAAATATCGTAAATCAAGTAAATGCTGTGCAATTTACTATAAAGATTACGCAAGTGTATTATTGACTTTTATTGAACTGATGGTGAATACTAATGCTAAATTTAATTTGGTTATAATTAATTAATGAGTGTTAATTAGTATTTAGTGCATTTCATCTTATATTTTTATTATTGTTCTTTATTGTATTTTATGATTGTATTACTATTGTTTGTGCACTTTGTTTGTAACCTTAATTTGTACATTTAACTCTGCCACCGGGTAATACCCATTCGCAGAAAATATATACATACATACATTTTCTAGCGACCAAACCGTGTACTTCCAGACAGGGGTCCCGCACAAAATGCTAAGCGTTGTTGGTATCTTTTTTGATGCCTTAAACACTCACAACGCTTAGTATGTTGTGCGGGGTGGCACGCTGGTCCGGAAATGCACGGTTTGGATGTACGCACTTAAGCCTATAAATGTACTTGGGTTCTCTTTCTCTGAGGTGGTTCGTCAATTGGCGATGCGCGAACTTTTGCATCTAATGCTTCACTTTTGATCCTTAAGCTGTTCTTTTGAAGTTTCATTCCTCCAGGAAATACAATTTCTGCCAAGGAAACCAGCATCATATTTTAATAACTTCTTGGTACTGAATCAAGTCAAGCACTGTATTAAAATGAATAATTTACAGCAATGGCGGAGAAGACTCAAACCCCATGTTTGAAGTATATACAGATGGTAGCAAGAGCAAAATGGGAGTTGGATCAGGAGTTGCTATAATCATTGATAATGAACTTGCCCATCAATTAAAGCATAAATTGGTCAACAAATGCTCAAAAAATCAAGTGGAGCAATTAGCCATCATCAAAGCCCTAGACAAGATCGACCAACTAAAAGACCTAGTGCAGGAAAAGAAGACAGCAACCATATACACCGACAGTCAAATAACACTGGTTTCAGTAAACAGCCCTAAAATCCATTAAGCCTTAATACATACCATATGACGTCGACTAAAGAAACTAAAAGAAAACAACTGGGAGATCAACTTAAAAAGGATAAAGGCACATGCAAGGCACCATGGAAACAAAATAGCGGATAAACTTGCAAAGGATGCCGCAAGCGGCAACAGATTGGAAATAAACTACAACAGAATGCCGAAAAGTGAAGTAATTAGAAGACTAAAGCTCTCAAGTTTTAAAAAATGGCAAGAAAAATGGCACCAGACATCAAAAGGCGAAACTACTAAATCTCTTTTTCCCACCACTAGTGACCAAACAAAAACTCAGCTGAAATTAACACCGAATATAATGGCACTATTATCAGGTCATGGGAAAACTAAAGCCTATATCTATCGTTTCAAAATCAATGACAATCCAATGTGTAAGAGTAGCCAAAATGAACAAACTGTAGACCATCTGATGTTTGAGTGTAGTCTATTAGACAGGGAAAGAAGATTCCTCAAAAAAGCAATAACAATGGCAGGTGTAAATTGGACACTCAACAAAAAAGAACTTGTACAAAAACATACCAAAAGTTTCGTTAGATTCATAGATAGTATAAATTTTGATAATGTGTGAACGTAAATATTAATGTAAATTTTCAACAACATATAACTGTGTACCCAAGCATATAGTATTACTCGCTATGCAATGGAATATATTGTTAAATTAAGTTCCTACAAAACAACAACAAAAAAAAACACACCTTTTGGATTCAGAGGGCCTCAAAACATATATTTCCAGTGAAATCTCGACATCGAAATTTTGGGTGAAATACAATACTTCCTCTATTTATGTAGTAGAGAAAGTAAAACGTAGAAAATCGATAGTGTGTGTGTGTGTGTGTGTGTGTGTGTGTGTGTGTGTGTGTGTGTGTGTGGTGTGTGGTGTGTGTGTGTGTTAACTCAAAACGGAAAAGTCAGTTAAATACCGAAATTGGTATTGAAATTCAGCATATTCCATGAAGATTTTTAAGAAAAATCTGCACCCCTAATTAAAATCTAAATGAAAAATGGTTCTAAGTCTAACGATTTTTGTTAAAATATTATGTTTAAGATATTCTCATAACAAATAAAACACACTGAATTTTTTGGGAATTGCTTGTAAACTCCTTTTCATTCTGAGCGAGTTTTGTATAACTGGTAAATCACAAGAGATGCACAAAATTTACTGCATAAAAATTCTACAGCTCGATACAACAAAAGTGCTTCTTAAACGACATTTCTGTAATGCTAATCTTTTCTCAAATATTATTTTGTTGTTGGTTTGAGTTTTCATACACTTTTTGCTACTGGCGAGTTACTATTCCTTTTGTTTTTGTTTCTTTTTTCCATGCAAAGGACAAGGAATTTAAAGCAATTACATACAGCGACCACGTCTTTAAAAATCTTACTGTCACTTTAGCGTACTTCATTCTTCTTATACCAATGAATTGGTGATTAAAGTTTATCTTGATTTGTTTAAGTAGATAGAATACGCTTTCAATAAGAATGGTTTGTAGAACAATCAGATGGTCATGTGAATGTAATACATTAGACATTTTGTGGGTAAATGTCAATAATATATTTGCCCGGAATGCTTAAAAATTATCTAGTTGGCGCTCAACCCGTTGTGGTTTTTGGCCTACTTCACAATTTTCCTCCAGTCATTTCGAGTGAGTGAGTGTGTTGGGTTTAAGGGCCCGTCGACTCAGTCATCTCGATCCTGTGCTTTCCTTCAGCCTCTTATTCCCAGTTTTTTCATGTCCTGTTCCACATCCAGTAGCCACCTCATTTTCCTCCCTTCTCATCCCTATTATGTCATCATGCAGTAAAGTTTAAGAACTCTTCCATCTTCCATCCTTTCAATTTGCCCTAACCACCTCAATCTCAGGGATTTGATGGATCTCATCAAATCCTCCTCTTTGAATACTAGGCTGATTTCCGAGTTTGATCCGAATCTTATAATCTTTCTCTCGAATATACGTGGAGCATAAATGTTAATTATTCCAAATGATGGTTAGTTGTTCTTTTCACAGAGAGGCAGGATTTGTATGCACACAAGCGTTTTCCCCTTCCTTTCTTCCAAATCTGATTATTCTATTAAGACATAGGGAACTAGGGAAGCGGGTATTTTTGGAGAACTTTTCGGTGGAATATAGCTCCATCTGTAGCATAGATATGTTAATTGGTAGAGAAAATAATAAAAGGAAGAGTCCTCTATTATTCTGCTAAAAATTCAGAAAACATAATTTAAAACCATTGCCATCTATATTGATATTAATATGATTTATGCACTTGTCTCCTTTTATAAAATGCAGGAAGTGGTTATTTTACTGTTGCATGCCGGAGAAGAGAAGCAGAGAGATAATATATCATTCCAAAGATGAAAGAGTTCTCGTGGGTCATGTTTTAAGCCATTCTTCCTGTATTAAATATAAAGAAACTCTTACTTAGTGGCTATGTGCGTGGCTGGAATCGCACACAGATACAGTGTAGGTTATGTATGCATCAGTACGTATATGAATAATGTATGCCTTCTGTTCTTTCCTCTTTATTTATATCTCTAAGGAAATTCTCTTCGTGGAGCGCCTTACAATGGATAGGAAGGAAACAAGGCTAAAAGGAAGAGAAAAGAATCACTGACGTCGTGTAGTCTATATCTGGGTAGAGACAAAAAGGGATGTACTGGATATAAACTATCGCATACAGTTGGATCGCAGATGGGAATATTCAGACATTGTCTCGAGAAATCCAGCATCTCTTTCTGTCCTTGTCGACTTTTTCTTTCCTGCTTCAGCATGAGGCACAAATTGATTCGTCCTGATACTCCATAACCTCCTCTGTCGCGAATTTTCTTACTCTACTCCCTTTTCTCTTATGGGCCATGCAAGGGACTCTCAACTGTAGCAAAAGGTAAGTTTAAACCAAAATAACCCGATCATGTTCTTTTCATGCCCTGGAGTGTGTTTCGAAATTAAAATACACCACAGGGTAACCTGTTACATGCATAATAATCAAATATATTGTAACAATTTGACAATCTGACATCCCATTCCTGACTCAAGTGTGAAAAAATGACAAAAGTCAGTTCAGTTACTTTTTTCTGTCGCTTTATTTTTCTCTAACTGAATACACAACAACACAGTTTCCTTTTACTGATAGCCTTCGGCTTTTCTCTCATGGGGGTCAGACTTCTTTACTCTGCTATTGGACGCAGTGTGTCTGGTAACTTCAGGAAGCTTCTTACTGACTCTAGTTTAAAGGCTTGAACTTAACAGATTTTACCGTGTTCGTGGGGGCACATTTCCCCCACCACATGTTTCTGGCGTCTACTTTACGAAAATGTTGTAGAAAACAATGCGCGGCTAAAGTGTTCCTTATGTATCCATAACTGAATAAATTAAGACGCTGATACAATTTTTCAAGGGCTTTGCAATGGTGTATTTATTTTCTTTTTTAATTTACTAGGGCCAAAACTACAGCAAATGATTAAGTTGGATATAGTATAGTCAGTAATAAACAGTATTTAACATCTTCTTTGGTATACCTATCTGGAAATATCGCTACATCTAAGAAAGGAGATTTCCCTGAGCAATGGCAAATCAGACTATTGCCTAATCAAAGATCTGTAAAAATTCTCAAAAACCAATATGGGCAAATACTCATATAAAGATTGCGTGCGTCACATGTATGAAACGTTTGACAAATTAAGAAGTATTATTTTAACATAAGTTAAAATGTATTAAATACCAGTGCTGAAATTACTAACCAAGGTAGATATCGTTCAGTTCAATGCATATTCCAAAATGTTCTTCATATTGTCTATACAGATCTTGAATCTGTGTTGATAAGCGTAAATTGTTGCCAGCCATTTGGTAGTGATATTTGGGTTAGAACTTATTCAAAAACACGATACAACATAGATAGTTCCACTTATAAAATGTCAGTATGATCCTTCACTAAGCTGACGTTGTTTAGAGCTCCAAATATCATAAAGGAATTTTAATCGCCCTCTACCGATCAACACATGTACATGTATGAAAAATTGGAGAAATATATTTGCCCGAGCAAAATAAAGAGGGATTCAGGAAGAGAGATTTGACATGATTGAGTTTAAGATACGGAGCCACTGCTATCTATCTGACGTTTACTTTGGTGTTGCTGAAGAAATTGTGAAACTGCTAGGCCATTGGTTTCATTTGTTATCTATTTTATAACAGCCTTTTTTTAACCAAATATCCGTCAGAACAGAGTGAGCAAATTTCATAGTTTATGCAATCTTCCGTCACGTACCTTGCATTTAGAAAAATGCTACAGCAACATACTTTCAGATTCCTTTACAGCTATACATTTCTAAACGGCAGTTTGTTAACGTGGTAGACATTTTCTGTGATGTCCTCAAGATAACCAATTCTGAACACACTCATCCAAATATCAAAATCCAAAAAATTTAAGGGATCATGCAGAAAAACTTATACAGGAGTCGCTGCCTACAAATTGAGGACTAGACAATTTAATTCCTGAGAATGGGAAATGTATAACAAAGAATCTTGGGGATATGACGTCCATTCCCTTCAGATATTCTGCTGATGGCCGATCTAATGATCTTTCTGATCTCTGCTTATCTATATTACAAAATATGTTAGGCCTCACTAGTAAAATCCCTTCATTATGCATGATGTTGGGATATGCTTTCATACTCAGAGCCAGTCTTCTTCCCTTTCTGGTTTTGTTCTTGGTATCGGCACACGAATCACTCTGCTGTCAACCATCTGCTTTCTTCTTCTATTCCGAATCTTTCTTCCACTCAACATTCCTTGCAGTATGTCCTCTCTTCCCGCCCAATGCCCAAGCGAATTGCATTCTTTTCTTCTGGGGTGTTCCTTCTCCGTCTTATAGACGCATAATCCGGCCATATGTATTTTAAATGGCGATTCTTCAGGCAGTTAGTTTCCCTGTGTATTGAAACATATAAAAAGTTGCTGGCGCTTTTTGAACATGTACTCTAGAATACCCAAGAATCTAAAATCTGTAAATTACTCGCATTTGAGGTATTAAATGCAAATTTAAAGTAGGTATTTTATCTTATGAACGCCTCCGTAGCTCAGCTGGTAGCGCGCCTGTCTCTGGCACGGAGGACGCGGCTTCGATCCCCGGTACCGGCATGGGATTTTACCCCCCACTAGATCTAGTACGGGGTGCATTCAGCCTCTTTAGGTCCCTGAGCGACCAATTGAGGAGCTATCCTGATAGAAAGGTAGAGTCCCTAAAAGGTCAAGTAGTCGCCTTACGGTCGGAGGAGAAGGGTTGCTGACCCCGGCCATTCCCAACCTGTACTACTCCGTGGTCTTGAATGAGGCTGGAGGACGCAGTGGCCGGACGATGAGGGTAATTTCTGCATAGCGAAGACGCCCAAAGGATTATTTATAATGTATCTATAGCCGTGTGTCTACGAAGCCAAGCAGTCAAATGTTTCCAAGGCACTCAAGATTCCCTAGTTAAAAGCAAGATATAGTGCAATTAACCATACTCTGTTGATGAAGACAGCAGTGTAAGGGATTGCAACTTGATGGTTCGCGATGTATGCAGGCTGTTAGGGATATAAATTCAAATATTTTAATGGTAACTGAGGAATGTTATGAGCAATATTACATCAGTATTTACTTCATTTGCGGACTTAAAATTGTACTTATTGAAAGTAATATGATTTCAGGTGTATTAGTACCTCTAACTAGGCACAGAAGGCATGACAGTCTCGTGATAACAAATGATGTACCGGGACCGAGTTCCAACGCTTTCCGCAAGGACAATAACCTCGCGCTACCTAGGTCAGCAGGTTACATGTCGAGGTGTGATGCAGAACGAATAGTATATGCGCAGATGTTCATTTCGTGGGGTAATTACGACCATGCATAACATATCAGATAATAAACTTTTTGGTTGCTTTGTGATAAAACTGTTAGACGAAGAGAGATAAATGGATAGATACTAAACTACCATTTATTATCAAAATATCTCCACTGATGCCCCTTATAGCTTGTATCTGCTGTTTTATTGCGTATTTGCTAACTATTTAGTAATCATAGTGATCAGTTTAGTGTGTGTGTGTGTGTGTGTGTGTGTGTGTGTGAGTGTGCTCGCGCGCGCGCGGTTGCGTCGAAAGGAAGATAGCTAAGCAGTTAATGAGCTGTTTGAGAGAAAGAGAAAGTGAAGAAAGAAAGGAGCCAGTCAAGGTTATGAGAAAAAACAGTTGCGAGTTGTAATATCACGGACTGAAGACAGCATAACGTCAGTAAGACAACTGTGTTGTTGATTCGGGTTGGAAGAAAATAAAGTTTAAAAAGGTAACTGGACCAGACTTTTCTCGTTTTGTCTCAGAGTAAGGCGTTAACCGACCACAGCAAACGCATGTTAATTACAAAGCAATGGTAGGGAGAGATAAATGGACAGAACGTGATCAAAGCTTGAAAAATAATTTAGAATGTTCTATATGTTAACGGCGCTGTCTCTTACTATGTTTATATTAGCGCCGTCGGTGTGCCGGAATTTCGTCCCGCAGGAGTTATTTTAATGAAGCCGTGATTCCGGATCATCAAAGCTTGAAGGGCGATGATGAAAAAGACGAAGAAGATACTGATACACTGTTAAGATACAGGAATAGCTCTCATTGTAATCTTGACTCTAAAGTAACATTGTTGCTTTACTTTTGTTTTTGAGGAAATTTAAATGTTAATTTAGAGTGTGCTGTTTTAATTTATGATGCTCTTATTTCTCTAATTCCATACTTAGCCTAAGTTTGCTTTCGTGCTCGATCTAAAATAAGTTGTACAACCCCCAAGTTGTCTAACAACAAAAGCTAAGAATGTAAGCAGGAAGTCAGTAGAAAATACCAGCAGCAAAGAGAACAAAAACGCACCACATGCGCTGAGACGCTTTTAATTCCAGCTCTTTTGCAAGAGATTTATTAGTCGTCATCCTTTTCACGGTACGCTAAACTTGCATACTTAATTTGTAAGATAATATCTGAAGAAAAAAGGCATTAAAACCATGCGACCCTGTAGTGGAAAATTCCTTAAACCTCTCTTACACAAAATTATTGCGCTGAATTAATTCTCTAGCGGCGCTGAGCCAGAGGTTAGAAGTTAATATGGCACCGCAAGCGAGGAAATCTCCTAAACTGCAAGATGTTGCTTTTTACTACTACCTAAAACGAGATTCAGTAGAACCATCATAGCGTCGTCTACTATGCTACAATACCTAAGCACAACTGTAGCGTTTTGATATCTTTAAACACGCGATAAACCAAACAATATTAAGAATCGTGCTCGTGAAGTCGCAGGTTTTGTGCATAACCCCGAACGAAACAACCAGCAAAAGCACAAAGTAATATTCACAAATTCCGCTTGGAGCGCACAGAATTATAAGCCGTACATATTCTGTATTTCACTTACGAGAACGTAACTGTAAGAAATGTGTTGTTACCTGAGAAAGATTACGCTTAGCCGTTCAACATATCAACAAGGCTTGGGCTTAGCTCATCTTAAGCTGCCACGTGGTTCTGTCCTCCCATACTCCTCCAGAAAGCAGAACACTACACAGACGTTAACTCGTCAGAGGCCTGCAGTAGTAGAAACCAACCGCGTAGACATAACGCAACGAAAGTTTCCCAACGAGAGCTGCACGAAACTTCTATGCTACTCTAAGTCGGATCACCTTGCTCGATAGAAGGTCACGTGCCATTTCAACTCCACACATAGTACCTGCCGCTCCCACTGTTCATTCCCGTTCTTATTAGTGGCCATAAAAGCTATTGTGAAACTTTACCTTGTTATCTGATATAAATTATTGCAAAAATGGCTACATGGCACCTTCCTGTATGAGCTCACCAGACAGAAAATTGGTCACCTTGGTGCGCACGCACAGATGAATCGTTAATCTCTGCCGATGGCGCAGCAATCGAGTCTCCTGCTCCACCACGCCCGCATTTCTCTACGTGAGCATAAGGCAGTAGTGATCAGTGGCACATTTATGTTCAAGTGGACAGTGTAAGTAAACATACCCGGCCATACGGGTACTGCAGAAAATGAAAAGGTTTATGTCCTAGCAAAAATGGAGCATCATAGGACAGGAACCTTTCTGTAGAATAAGCATCTTAGGGTTCAACAACGCAGTACAAAATTGGGTTCGTAATAAAACCCAAAACAAATGGGAAATAATACCCATAAACAAACTTTACAGGCAGATAATAATATAATTACTAAGCCTGAGGACAGTAACTCATACATTATGCTAATCAAGCCGCTACTTAGAACAGCTATGTCATAATTGGACGTGAAACATTCAGAAAACAACTAAGTACAATGGGGCTACACCAAATGGAACCCATTTGTCGCTTGCGTTTAAAACTACATGAAACGGCCAGACGTATCTTAACAAACTGCGAAGCTACAGAACGGATAAAATACCAGATTCTCGAACTACCGCAAAATTTTAGAGAAAGGTTCTAACCTAGTGAGTCAAGTACTATACCTAATTAAAAAACAGGACGCGCACAAAAAGCCTTTTAGGCTGAGGTACAAAGGTACTTCCGAACATAGTCATAGTCATAGTCATAGTACGTAAACATGGGTAAATGTAATGATGTGACAGAATGGAAAAACGGGGCAATCATATTTGGGCGTGCTCATGACGTAGGTCTGAACCTTTATGTATACTGCTATCGCGAAATGAGTCGGTCACTAGTTACCTTCACAAGGGCAGAGCGTGACATGGCCCCAGGAGAGTGACAGCACAAAGCACAGTTATGCAAAACCGTTATCTACAACTTTCGTAAGTCGACTGCACCTTGCCTCCTCTGTGTTGTTGATCATGTGATTGATTTACCTCTCCTACTTACTATAGTCCAAAACGCATCTTTTTGTTTCCTGTATGAAGGTTCGGACTCTACTCTTAACCGCACGGTGTGAGAAGGTGCTGGATTTGTTGGAGTTTCACAGGGAACTATTCAACATGTTTACAAGCAGTGGTGTAATATACGTGCCCGCGAAACACAACGTCACAACCGTGGTCGGAGAAAGACCCTGACAGAGTTTTGCTTCTTGTAAATCAGAATTGCTTCCAAACTCGACAGAAATTGCTGCATTCAGTGAATGTCTATTGGCGAGAGAACAATGTGACGGAAAATGCATTCAATGCACATTTGGAGTCCGTCACCTCGCCAGAGGCCATTGCTCGCACAGGCACATAAAAATTCAATTTGCGTCTACAACGGGCTAGAAATCATCGTGCACGTCAATTGGTCAGCTAGATCACCTTACGTGAAACCATAGAAAATTTGTGGAACATTGTGGAACAGTGGGTAAAACGTCAGCAATGTCGCAATTTGGTGAAATTGCGCGAACGACTCCTCAACGAGTGAACCTAAATGCGACGTACCTGTAAAAGTTTGGACTCATTTCCTAACCGAATCCGGGTGGTTATCAAGGCCGGAGGTAGATTACACGCTATTAAAAGATGGTTGAACTATTTCTCTGGGAGTAATTAATTTTCTGTCCGGTGACCTAAGATACAAAGGGAATAGCGATAGGCAAATGTTTAATAACTGGACACTATGTGCTGCCTTAAGATTGATATTCTTTGCATACAATTGCGAGAACTCTAAAATCCAAACAAATAACAAAGATAGTGTATGAAAAGTGTATTTTGACTTAAATTGTGTGTTTTAGCAAGAATCCATGTTTTGTCTTTGTTTTATGCTTTACCGTAGATATAGAAAACCCATTCAGAATGAAGACTTCTACGTATATTTCCAAACAAGTCAAGCTATGCATTTGATTTGGCATAAAACTGTCTTAAATGTGGTATTAGAATGACAATCGTTAGAGCCGTGTTTCAGAAAATAAAAATTTTTGAAAAATGTGCCATATAAATAGTAATTCTATTAACGTGTATGTTAATAGAATGTTTACAGAAAGGATCCCAGGCAAAGTGTTCAACTATAGACCAATTGGCAAAAGACATCCGGGAAGACCAAGAAAAGGATGGTCGGACATGTTTTGAAGCCGGAACAGGCAACACTGCCTAATCCTTGGAGTGAAGATGATGATGATGACGATAAATAGTAATCTGAATAGACATTTTTTTGAAAATTTTCGTTTCGCATCCTTTGAAGTTGCTGTAGGTCCTGTTAGTTGGAATCTCTGTGCAGTACAATATTTCCCCTACTTACTATGCAAGTGTGTAGTAGAGAAAGTAAGAAAAATTATGCCTTAATTGCGAATATTCCTCATGACTGGAACTAAAGTGTTTTGAAAGATATTAAATGATAATAATGGAGAAATTGATGAAATTGTTATGCATAAGATTTTTTCATTCATTTTCCGCCCTTTTAATGAATTTTCTCTGTTCTTTCTTGCATTATTTAAGCTCTTCGTTTTGTAAAATTATTAGTTAACTAAAATATAAGTATACAGAAGTAATAACCAACACTAGCGTTTAATGCATTAACTTAAACTGATAATACAACGAAAATAAAGTTTTAATTAATTACTAGTCCTGGAAAAATACTCCGAGTACGTCTATGAGGCGCGCACAGAAAGAGATGCCTGAAAAGCAGGGGATTTACTTCTAGGCAATAGCAGCAAAAGACGACAAAGTCTGCTGTCTTTTGTTCTGGCCACTGGCAGTTTCCAAAGCTGCTTATAGAAAGCTCAGATATGTTATGTCTTTATTTTTATATTTTATCTTTTTCTAGCCACACACGCTCTCACTCCTTTGTTCGTTCTAAGGCAGAAGAAATGGAAGTAGAGAACCTTTGTTTGGAGAAGGGCTTAGTTCTTTCCCGAAGTATACATATTATGTATATTCACATACCAAGGCATCCAGTCTCCCAAGGTTTATATCTAGATTATGAAAATGTTTCCATGTTTAAGTTGCTCTAATTTTAAACACCACACATTTCTCTTGATTGATGGGCTGCCCACAAATAAAAATAAGGTGCCCTCGGCAGCAACATATTGACAGCCCTCAATTCTGCTGGAAACAAAGGCTTGTTTTTGAGTGATTGACAGAATTTCCATTTAAAAAGAGATAATCGTATTTGAAAACTAATAAATTGGCACCTGTTGGAATTGCAAACATTGACGCGCTATTAAATATGTCGACTTGAATGTCAGTCTTACGGTATTAAGAGCTGTTTGCATGCATTTACTTGACACAAATGGGAAGCATATACAAAATGTCCCAAAAAGGAAAACACCGACAACGCTTTGTATGCAGTACTGAATGGCGCTTCGTTTAAGCGCTAGACGAGTTAATGTCATTGATTGCTGCCTCCAACTCAGTTTAAGTATTTACGGCAAAATAAACAGTGCAAATTGGTATTGCATTTATCTTAGTAAGGCATGCAATCTTAATCCAAGAAACAAACACAGAACACATAAACAAAACACAAACAACATCTCATGGCAATAAGCCTAGATATAGAAAAAGGGTATGATAAAATTTCACGAGCTTACATACTCAAAACAATACGTAACATCGGTATCCGTGGTAATTTGTATCACTTTATTGACAACTTCCTTCAGGAATGGAAAATTAAAGTTCGCTACAAAGGAACCATGTCAAAAGAAGAATCCATTAATAGAGGTGTTCCACAGGGATCAGTAATCAGTGTCACACTATTTCTCATAGCTATCAACAGTATAGTAAGCAGTATTACACCACCTGTAAAAGGTATACTATTTGCAGATGACCTAACTATCTTTTGTAAGGGGAAAAACCCCTTTACTACTGCAACACTTCTTCAAGAAACACTGGAAAATCTGCACACTTGGACTAATCATGCTAGTCTTAACTTGTCATATCATAAATCGAAATGCATATGCTTCTCCAAATCACCATGTAAAGTCCCAAACCCCACAATCTGCGTGGATAACAAGCTAATCAACTCAGTGAAGGCTATCAAAATTTTAAGTTTAACGTTTGATGCAACTCTAAGCTGGAAACATCACATTGATGATATGAGAAATGAATGCCTCAGAAGATTAAATGTACTAAAAACCCTAAGCTGCAAAAACTGGGGTTTTGATCTCAGTATCCTCATACGAACGTACCAAGCTCTCATTAGAAGTAAACTCGACTATGGAGCCCAGATCTACAATACAGCTAAATCTTCAGTTTTAAAGAAACTAGATACAATTCAAACAGCAGCTCTAAGAATATGCTTGGGAGCTTACAGAACCAGCCCTGTTTCTGCCTTAACAATGGAAACTGACGAACCACCATTGAACGTCCGCAGAACAGATCTGAGCCTAAAATTCGCCCTTAAAACTTTAGCAAGACCCGAATCAATGATCTACCAGTACGTCCTCCCAGAAACGTCCAACCAACGTTTACAGGCTAATTCACAAAAAGAAATGTCATTTAAATCTAAAATAAGCAAATGCATTGAAGAATATAACATAGAAGTTCCTGCCATAATGCCCAGAAAGTTTCATTGTCTACCACCTTGGAGAATACCAACTGCTCAACTAAATTTTAATATTACAGCTTACCATAAATCCCATACAGATGCATCTTGCTATAAACAGCTGTTTCAAGAAATAACAAATGCCTACCCTAACCATACATTTATCTACACTGATGGTTCCAAAACGGACAGCGACAATGGATGTGCCATAATTACCCCAGATAAGAAACTTCAGCTGAAACTCCCTAAATATTATTCCATATTCTCCTGCGAACTTTCTGCACTTAAGCAAGCTTTAACATACATCATCCAATCTAGTGAGAGTAAATTTCTTATAATTTCTGATTCATTAAGCTCTCTCCAAAGTCTCAGAGATCGTTCAACTGACTTCCAACTGCTTCAAGATATCCACAGTCTTTATTCCATTGCTCTAAATAAAAAGAAAATAGTTACTTTCATGTGGGTCCCTTCACACTGCGGCACTAAGGGCAATGAAGAAGCGGACAAAGCTGCTAAAGAAGCAAGTCGGTTAACAGACACACATGAACATCAAGCAGTACCTTATCGTGATATTACAAAGTACTTCTCCAAACTAATAAAAACAAGATGGAAACAGGCCTGGAATCAATCGCCTCTCCAGAAAAACTACATATGGTAAGGAAAGGAGACACCAATTCTTCCCCTGTCTATTCTCTTAGCAGGAAACAGCAGGTAATTATCTCACGTCTCCGCATTGGTCATACAAGGTTGGCGGCGCCGTGGCCGAGCGGTTAGCGCGCTCGCCTACCACCTAGGCGGCCCGGGTTCGATCCCAGGGACCCGCATGTGGTATTCGTGGTGGACGAAGCGGCGTCAGGGCGGGTTTTCTCCGGGTACTCCGGTTTCCCCCGCCATCTCATTCCACCGGTGCTCCATCTTCATGTATCATCAGTGTCACCGCCTGTGGTGCCGTAGTAGTAAAAGCGGGCGTTAAACACTACAACAACATACAAGGTTAACCCACTCATACCTCCTCAGCAAAGGCCAGCCACCACAATGTGAAGTCTGCAACACCCGCCTCACAGTAAAACATCTCCTCACAGAATGTAAGCAATACGCTACACAACGACAGCTTCATCACATCACTGGAGACTTATCCACCACTCTGAACACGCCATCCAACTGCAGAAGGGTGTTATCATTTCTCAAAGGTACGGGCTTGCATGCGAAAATATAATATGAAAGATATTTCTGTTGTACTGATATGATTGTATTCTCATGTTTTTGGTAAAATAATTGTACCAAATTTATTGTATACCGCTGTATTTCATAGAATAGTCGCGATATGACTTAATTGTTAAAGCGACTCGAAATAGATTAAAAAAAAAAAAAAAAAAAAAAAAAAAAAAAAAAAAAAAAAAAAAAGAACACAAACATTTCGTTGCTTAAAGCTAATCACAGCTTTACTACTCAAAATTAGACTGACATACTTTTAAACTGATGTCTTTGCGACAGTACGGCAGAATAGGCCACGCCGATGCACTCTTTGTGTTAATCGCAATGAGCGTGTGTTCCAACGTTTACTTTGAATACTTAAACTGTGTGGGAGGCAGTAATCTATGATATTAATTCATCTAGCCCTTAAACGAAGCAATGCAACAAATATTGTCCTGAACAAAAAGTATTTAAAATAGTCTTAACTATCAGCTCCCAAAGTTTGTCAGTCTAATTCTGGGACATACTCTATATATACGTGTCAGAAAGGTTCCGTATTTGATTCCCGTCGAGCGCTGACTCTGAGCTGGAGCTTTTCATACCGGGCGAATACTGGAATACTTCTCACCTACCACGATTTTCGTTCCCTCATTTCCCTTTCATTCCGTTTGCTTCAAGTTTCAGGAGTGTTTCTAGGTTTCATGGCGTGAGGCAGTACCGAAACGATAGTTCTTCGAGCCCGGGACGTTAGGGAGTTCCACGCATCTCTGTAATCTGAGTGCCTCCAAACTCTAGCCTCCTGTGGCTTCTTTCCTTTATCCATTCCGCCTGCACGGTGCTAGGCGCATAGAAGAAGACGTATTTGTACCAGGAGAGGGGTGACTGTCAGCCAGAGGCGAGTTAGATGGAGGAAAATGGACTAGGGTGTGATAGTAATGGATGATGAGGGGGAGGGGGGGGGGAGACAGTGCAGCAGAGTAATTTTGGATCGCTGTATCTAGAGGCAAGAAGAGCGTTTAAAGGTGAGAGCGAATCAAAGTGATTAGTGGAATGATCCATAAGCATAACAAATTATTTGTGTTTCGTGAAATTAGTGAGGTCAAATGGTAGGGAAAGGTAAAGAACAAGAGTTAGTTTAAGAAAGATACAGAAAAGAAGCTTGCTTATAGTTTACCGTTTAAATTATATTTCTTTAAAATTAATGCCACTTAATTTTTTATGGCATAGCTGAGGGCAACATTAAGAAGAACATTTTGTTTACATAATTTGTACTCAACTTTAAAGCTTTCTAAATTTACTATTAACTTAGTGGTGAAATCACAATTATATTTTATGTTTGTATTGTATAGGATAGTAGGATAATTTTTACCGGTTATCAGTTCATGTAGGTTGCCGTCAACTTCCGGCAGGAATTTAGAAATTTAGAACTGGTATAATTATTGTATAGAGAAGGTAGATTTAGAAATTTATAATTCTAGAATTTGTAGAATTAGGGAGTAATTAGAAATTAGTTATTAATCATTGGATATTAATAAATGATAAATAAGTAAACGTTAGTAATATAAACATGTTTTTTTGCTGAGTGTTATGTTTTATATTGTATGTAAAAATTATTAGAAATTAATTATTTGTGATTCTGATTTTATTTTTAAATTTTGTAAATTATAAATTTTATTACGTAAATGTTAAGTAACATTTATATTTTGTGTTAAGTGCTGTTATGGCATTTGAATGTAATTAATTGTAGTTTTCTTAAAGTATTATATGATTTATTTAGTACTTGTGTATTGTATAGTTTACTTAGTGTTATTTTATTTAAGTTTTTAATTTTTATTTTATTGCATAATCTGTAAAGGATAAATATTTGTGTTATAATTATTGAAATAGTTAAGAAATTAAAAATTCTGGAATATTGACCCTGGATTAAGAAATTAGGTGTTTATTTTTATATCTTACAGCTATATGCTATCATGCATACATTTCATAATTAGGACACGCGAATGAAAAGTTAATACTCCAAGCGCCAATTAGTAGCAGTGTTTTAATTTTCAAAGCGCCCACTAATAGTGCTTATCCAAATTGGTAGTATCGTGTGACGCTTGCAGCGTCTAGCTATGAATGTGCTGATAACACATTGGTAACGCTGGATGAGTTAACTGCCTGTTTTTACAGTAATGCGGTGAGGTTACCATCCTTTCCTAAAGTTCATGAGAAAATGTGTGAAAGTCTCTTCTAATGGGGTTACACAATAAACGTTTTAGACTGCGAGAGGCCGACGAAACTGCAACAGAAAGCCCCAATTATCACAGACTTAACATGTGGATTTGTCATTTAAATTATACGTTCAGCTAATATACAATTTATTATGCTATATAAACACAACTGAAGAGGTTGGCGAAAGAACCATATAACTAAATTTTACCTCATTTTGAGATAAAGAAAACTAAATAAAGCATTAATTTAGCTTCAATTAGTCTTAAAATTGAAATATTGATGGAACTGGGATGAATAAGTTATCCTACATTGAAATTAAAAAGCTGATGTGTTTCACCCTCATGACTTTCTCTACTCTTGCACATATTCCACTTAGAAACATTATTTCTCTATTTGCTTCAGTTAATCCAGACAAATATTTGTAGGAATTATCTTATTGCTAATTCTCTTGTAGGTGCAAGGGGTACACAGTAGGTTTTAAGCGGTAGTCAAAAGTTTTAAAGCTGGTCGCTCAATGAAGACTTTGGTATTACGTTGTCTTTACACAGCCAAGAAATAAAAAACGAATAACGACCTTCCATTTGGGAAAAGTTTTAAATATTGCAAAAACAAAATTGCAAATAACAAGGAATATCTCCGAAATGGCTCACTCTACAAAAAAAAATGCATTTGGAAAAAACTTGTGTTTTAACATGCACATTTTGGTATAGCAAGATTTGGTCTATCTGTTACTTTCACCAGTTACACAAAAGTCATTCAGAGAAGGGAGCAAATTCAAAATATACATTTTATTTTCCTTAAGAACATCTTAAACATACGACACTGTGATCAAAATCGCTAGTCATTTTTGAGAAAATAAAAATGTTGAAAATGACTGAAATTACCCCGTTGCGTTCTGTAACTGTTTTAACGCATGCAGGGATATATACATACCGCAAAGCTGGATGAGTTGGGCCACCTGGTATAACTCATTTTGGATCAAAAGTGGAGCTACCTGGTTCTTTCACCAAGCTCTTCAATTACAAACATATCTAATATTGTTTACTTGTCGGTTAAAATAAAAATGAAAAATGTACTGGTTTCCTTTTAATTACTTTGGTCGACGTCCGTTTTGCGCTACACCATGCGTTTCACATTTGTAAGAATAACTGTTAAAACTGCCACATTGGAAAATCCCCAACACGTAAATGCAAGAATATGTTATGTGCGCCTGAAAGACTCGAGGAAAGCTAGCACACACTGCTGCTTATAAATACGTGTCCCGATGACAATGGAACTATCAGAACAAATAAGACCATAGTGCCGCAGAGGCAACGTTTTCAAATTGTTCAAGATACTTTCTACTGCCGACTTATTTATGAAAGGTTCGAGAAAGGGTGAATTTCAAGAAAAATTCGTGCTGCGTCATTCTCACGAGTGCGGTGGCGAGAAAAATGAGCGTTGAACGAAACAGTTGTTAGCAGTTAGTTTTAAGGGCACATACAATCCGTGTTGAGAGAATGTGTGTATCGTCAGAAACAGTTGTAAACATTGAATCGTCGCGTCGGAGTTGTGTGAAACAGTTTTAATGAGTGTGAACGTAAGAGCCAGCGGATGGGGGATGTCCCTCTCTCATTAAATAGTTTCCTTGGTTCCTCAAAAAGGAATTTCTTCCCAAGGGAATTATTTTTCTGTATTTATTAATACTGCTCTTTGGAAATACGTGAAGACACGGAACACTTTCGATGCAGACTGCACATGCGAGATGTAAATAAGGAAAAAGAATCATATTGCAAGTAAGCTAACAAACAATTCTCGGTTTCATAACTGAGTTGGCATTTAGGGTCACAATTCCATCAACCCTGCGCCAGCAAGGACGATTTTACTTTGCAGTATCAGTTCAGTTTCTTGCAACTCACTGTTCTATTGTTCGTCAGCATGGATAAATTTGTGACAAGAAAGCAAACATTTACACAAAGTAATGACAGTGATGTGTTCGAGTTCGAATCTCAGGCTTCAAGTTCAAGTGGTATTAATATTGCAGCTTCTCTGGTAAAAACTACAGCACTGGAAGTAACATATTTAACTAAAATAGTGAGAGGAAGTGCATTACACTAACCGGGGGTATGTAGAGAGAATTAAATTTGAAAAGTGAAAGACAAATCGTTTTCATCAAAGAATTTTAGGAGAGTTATATGCCTGTACTGCTCAGAAATAAAAAAACACGGCGCTCTTAAAGACGCATATTGCTGCTGCTGCTACCGCCGCTGCAACATACCAATGCTACTACCATTGGCATTATTACCATTGCTATAAATATAGGGTTATCAAGAAGTCGCTCCGCAGTCTCGTGTAACCAAAATTCCCCTAGAGACGGAATTCCGGTGGCAGCACTGGCTGCCGCGAGCCTATGGTTATTCATAACGTTTCACGAATGTAGTGTATGATAGATTCACATATGCAATTCATGAAATTTAATGTAGGTAAATGGGATACCGAGTTATATTGAGCGGTAGACACCGGCACGGGACGGAGGGACTAGTTGATAATCCTATATAACGTAAACTTGCCCCCCTTCCCCCCTCGTTCAGAAGGTCTGATTCGAACATTAGCCTGATGTATGTGTAAAAGTTGCGATAGAACAGCTGTTAGTTGCAACGTCACAGCGAATTGTAGACTGCAATAACGATAAAACAGAACTGTGCGTTTGTGCTTCAGTTTTAGAAGAGAGATAAAGTAGCTGGACTTATCATTTGTCACAATATCTTGAAGCTCGATAGTTGCACTACTGTGTCAGTAACTGCCAAATTACGATTCTACTGTCACACTTGTCGCATTGCAGAGGCTGCGAATTTAACTACACATCAGCTCTACATATACAGAACTAACAGCTTGCAAGATTGTATTATATACGAGATCTAGAATCTGCTATACAATTCAGTGCTTCTCCTACAAACTGATTTATGCGGAAGTGAACAGTCATCCAGTATCTGAAAACGTCTAGCGTACACTGAGATAATGGGAGTACCGCGCAGAACGCAGTTCGTATTGAAAATGACACTGCGGTTAATAACGAGCCAGTCCAAATCATTATGAGGAAGCAGCATTTCAATTGACGCTATGTGGGGTAATTTCTCATTATTCTGTTGCTAAAATTAATTGCTTCTCATTCCCATGCACAGACACAGCACTGTGCGTGACTTTTGTTAGAATGTTGAATGTGGACCAATGTAGTTCTGTTGTAAAGCTCGCGTCTATGCAAGTTGTTTTTAAATTTGCCTATTAAAACGTTGTGTACTTTTTATTAATTAGTAGTAATGTTTAACACTGCCAGCATTCTCTAAAGAAAAAGTGTCAAATGCTCTAAATGATTGTTATTAAACACAATTTTTCTGAACACTTCATAGTGAGGAGAAGTACCCCTCGAGTAGATATGGCATCTTGTGCTTTCTCCTGAACGCTTCCTCGTGTGAGGTGGCTGCTAGGAATCAAGCTGGGTTCGACACACTAGCCCGCAAGGGTGTCTAAAACACTAGCTAGCCTCGCTAAGGCTCCTGCTTGATGGTGCAACACATGCTATAAAATATAGCGTTTCACTCTTAGAAGACAGTATGGAGTTAAATGGGACATCTCTGTCTCTATCTAGCGCACACAAGTTGCCATTAGCCGCGTCCTTTTCTACCCTCGCTCTGTTGCCAGATTCCTAATAGCATGGTATAAATATTCATTTGTTATAAATTTCAGGTTTGAACACATTATCCTATGCAGAATTTTTTTCTCTATCAGGTTATATCCTTTTCAGAGTCATTATACATTTCTATAGGTCCAAATTTCTTCAGAAAACGTTTTTTTTAATAGAAGTCCGATATTTGCTGTTTCTACACTCATCACGCACTAACTAACAAACTAACTGCTAGAATGCATCTATATTTTTTTCTTAGGTAGAGTAAACTATAGTGCTACTACCTGCCTACTTTGAATTCTCTATGTTTACCCAGTTAAGTGTTATAATTTTTTAAATTAAATGTTTTCGGAAAATTTTATATATGTGCACTGCAAAAGCTACGCAGTGTGAAACTTTTTTGTTATTGAGTTTACATCAGGGAACCAGCGAGAACAAATGTTGAGGAAGGTTGGAGAAAGTTTTTAAAATAAACCAAAAGGCAGTAACCTCTTTCTTTTATCCAGTAAGGCAAACAAAAGGTATTCATCTATTCAGCGTCAGGCCTGACACAGAAGACAGAAGGAGCAGCACTAGCATTAGTTCGAAAGAAGCCGTGTGTGTAACTGTGAGCTGTTATTGCGTTATTTGTTTAATATTTTTGTAAATATTTGTAGTTATGGAGGGTGAAGCTAGGAAGGAACGATATGTTGGTAAATAAAGAAGTAAGGAACGCCAAATAATTATGAATGTGTTAGATTATTTTTTAAGTAAAATGCGTGTGAGTAAGGCGGCAACAGAAACAGCTAAGGTTATCGGGTGTTCAGAAGCAGTAGTGTGTATGATTAAAAAGGAACTAATGAAAGGACCTCTAAGAACGCCATCGAAAAAGAAAGCAAAAAGGGCGGGACTACACAAAACGCAAGGTTAACGCAATATGAATTGTTCATTCTTTACTGTTTGCAAATATTCCACCCACGCTGAATATAATTTTGTCACAGTTCAACAGTGATGAGACCCTACAAAATTTCTCAAGGGCCACTCTGATTTGGGGTTCGAATATGAAAGAAAGGGTAACAAGTGCATATTAATAGAAAGAGACGATATGGATATCATCAGATGACGACATAAATATCTAAAAGACGTAAAAGGTTTAGGGACCAGGGGAAATCAATTGTTTATACAGACGAGTCATTTGTAAATTTAGGTCATTCAGTAACAAAGACGTGGAGGGATACCAAAGTTAAAAGTGCCCGTCTCGTCAAGCAGTAATTGAAGGACTAAGTAGAGGACTCAGGCCACCTCGAGTCGCTCGCGGAGAAAGATTCGCAACTAGTACATGTTGCAACACTGCGCTCCATTTAACGTGTACTGTCTTTTAAGGGTGAGACGCGCTTTAGCAGAGAGATCTGCAGAGCCCGAGCGCCATCTGAGATCGTCACACCAGTAAGCAATACAAAAATCAGATGTGTTGCACTCACATGACTTTCTCTACCCTTGTACTAACCATTCTTACAAACTCTTACTCCTATATCTTCTTCATATTAGTTAAGATAAACATTTGTACAAATTATCTTATTGCTCATTTCCTTGTAGATGCAAGGGGAATATGGGCACACAGTAGGCTTTGAGCGATTGTCAAATTTTTTAAAGCTTTGAGATCCTCTCTCTTTGCGCGCTTAACATACAAAAAATGAACAACGATGTTCCATTACATGAAAGTTCTAAGTTTCCTGAAACTGACACACAAAACAAGGAATATCTCCGAAATGGTTCACTCTACAAAAAAATTTATTGACACAAATTGTGTATTTTAGCAAGATCTACATTTCTTGTAGAGTAAGATTTTGTCTATCTTTTACGGTATAGGAGTTATTCAAAACTCATCCCGATTAAACAGGACTACATAAGCTATAGCCAGAAAATTCAAAATATACATTTCATTTGTCATAAAAATATCTCAAACATATGGCATTTTAATCAAAATCGTTAGAGCTATTTTTAAGAAAATCAAAATTTTCCTTGTAAATGGTAGTATAGGGTGGGGCTATTTTCTTCAAAATCTTCGTGTCGCATCCCTGAAAGACATTCAACTTAAATACTAACTTTGATTTTTAACCGACTTTTCATTTTTTTAGTTATACTGTCCACAGACTGAGACACACACACACACACACACACACACACACACACACACACACACACACACACACACACACCAGCTTTTTTCCAAAAAATGCTTTTTTTTTTTGGATTCAGGGAACCTCAAAACATATTTGCGGTCAAATCTCGAAATCGAAGCTTTGGGTGGAATACATTGTATTCAATACAATACTTCCTCTACTTACCAGTAGAGAAAGTAAAAATTGCACACCAATACTCCATAAAGTTTTAAATTATTACTCTAAATTCCTTCCAAAACATCTAAATTCATAAAATTAACCAACCACTATGTTAAACTCCCTAACAATTTTCGAAACAAAATTTACTATTCTTTCAAATTCTTAAAAACCATAGACTAAAAATTTAAATTATACAACATTTACATTTAAATTTTAAACGTTTAAAATTTTAAAAACCAAAATTTCAAAACTATAAATATATAACAAAAACATTTAAATATTAACTTAAATATAAACATTATTAGTACGCAATTAGCAACACTTAAATAATATAAAAAATAAACATTATTAGTGATATAATATAAAATTTTAAATCGAAAATAAACTTTAAAATGTTAATGTTGGAGAGACAGTAAACTCCAGGTATATCATGAACCTACCCAGCATACACCTAGTAACCCCAGAAAAGCCCCAAAAGAACCCGTGGGTCAGATCGGCCAGCCACTGAGATCGAACCCGCGACCTCTCTAGTGCAGGCTACAGACGAAACTGCCTGAACCATTACGCTCGGCAATTCCTGTAAATTTGTTTAGATTGAAGGGACCTGGTCGTTGAACAATTTCACTCAACATTAGTCTTAACCCAAAATCGAGGTATTACGTACGAATTACTATGTGTTGAGGAATTCAGGTGTGTGTAATACCAACCAATCTTCTCTTCTCTTCTATAGGGCTTTACTCCCTCTTTTAATTCTAAGCTGCTGATACGGGTGACCTAGATTGCGAAAGCACTAACTCCAGAAAGCAAGAACGGCGGTTCAACTGTCCTCCCCTACTTTGTTCTTTTTGCCACGTTTTCTTCAGTTTTCAAAACTGGAAAATGCCGGTGAGGTACCCTAAACTAGGCATCGAAAGTTTTCGTCTCAAATTTCCATTTTCCCATTAGTATTTCATGTATGATCAATGCCCATTTCTTGTGATTCTGTATACAGTAAACACTAACGGAAAAACTTTGGTGTGTTGCATTCATATTACCTGCTCTACTGACTTGTAAAAGTCATTTTTACACTGTAGAAATGCATGTTCTCCTAAAGTTAATGATTATGTAATCATTAACTATGGAGATCAACATTGGCCTGATATTACAACTAAAGTATGCACATCTTATGTTGTAAGCTGCATGTCTAAAAGTGGGAATTTTAGCAAAATGGCCAGTCACAGAGGATGTGCTTTGTTATAATATATCATTGTCAAGAAAATTAATACTCCTTCTAAATTGTCCTTGAATAGAGAGTTGTATGATGTCCCTGAGCTTAAAGACAAATGGGGATTGTAGATTAGTTTATATTTAGGAAAAAAATGTAAAACGGCATTTCTATAGAAAAAGACAATAATTCATCCAATTATGCATGCCATTTTTACACAAAGTAATTTCCAAATTGCTGTACAGCCATGGAAAAATGATTGAGCGAATTAGTAGATTACAATGTCCTTAAGGACCACGTCGTGAGTTTATAGTCTCTGATACACATGCTATCATCCGTTGGACACTCAAATAGGCTGTCTCTTGAATCACCACTCGCATTTGTACTCGTAAATACAATGCAATGTACCCAATAATTTTTCCATGGCTGTACATGAAAATGCAGTGAAATAAACCATTGAGGGTAACAGCATCAATGGTTCATCATTGTAAAAAGGATATAAACCATTGTTGAGAACTTCTCTAACTGTGTACCACATTTTGAAAATTATTTTAAAAGCTGGTTGACTATACCATAAAGATATCTGCTATGCTAAAATTTATTTTTTGTGTCTCATAAAATATGCTTGTCCAATTTGTGTGTCAAATCACGTACAGAAGCCAAAACATGTAAAAAGTGGTACACTCTTAGATAAATACGTATGCATACGGGAATTTCCCCTATCTCAGGCCTGACAAACCTTACTTCGAAGGTACCAATAAAGTAATACCTCCCCTCCTTAACTATAGTAGCTTACAGACACACGCATTAGAAGGAACCGGTTTTCTCTTTGTTTCTCCCCAGTTTTCCGCCTTCGTGGTCACAGAGGTAGCGGAAATAGGGGAATGTCCTCACACCTGGTGAGTGCAGTTGATCAGGCATGCTCTACCTAGTCCACGTTAATCAAGATAGTCATTTGTAGAAATTGCTCATTGCACATTTCCTTGTAGGTACACTGCTGATATGGGAAAACAGTTGACTTAAGCGATAGTTAAATCTTTTAAGAGCTGGTCGCTATGCAAAGGAAAGAAACAAACATAATGTACAAAAAATGAATAACACTTCACATTTGAAGAAAAAAATGTTTTAAAATTCAAATGAGTAAAGAAATATCTCGGAAATGGTTAACTATCCCAAAAATGTGTTTGACATAAATAGTGTGCTTTAATGAGATCTACATTTTTCATGTAATGCTTTCTCTATCTCTTGTGGATACCAGTTATGCAAAAGACATCCAGAATGCAGCCCATCGGACACAATTCCAAGAAAATTCCACTTAGCGTATAATTTATTAAGAAAATGTAACAGTATTCACTTTTCTCAATTATTTATTTCCTCTAATTTATTTACAGTTATGGCCTCAGTTACACAAATTCACCAATTACACTTCCTGTTCTAAACTTGTTTACACTCAACAAACTTACTTTCTCCTTTTGCTTTCCAAACTCTCCAAATCTACTCTTGCCTCCTTGGCAACCAGACGTCAGGCAAGGAACATTTAATTTATGGGATACTTCGTACATAGAAACTCGAAGTAATGTTACAATATTTTAAGCAAATAGTAGTTTATTCAAAATGTTAGAGGCATTTTTAAAATAATCTATTTTCGAACAACATCCACGTAAAGGGTAATTTGGAATAGGGAATTTATGTTGAAAATCTTCAGATCGCATCCTTGAAAGAAGCTTAAATTAAATACCAATTTTCTTCCTAAGGGATTCTTCATGTTTACATTATGCTATTCACAGACAGAGGCGAACATGCACCTTTCTCTAAAAGGGGTTTTTGATTCACGGAGTCTCAAAACCCCGGTGAAAGTCTCCGGTGAAATCTCAATATCGAATTTTTGGGTGGAGTACAATGCTTTGTTTACTTATTACAGGTAAGTAGTAGAAAGAGAGTAAACATATCAATTATTACCAATGTCCGAGAAAATCTTGATTCCTGCGGAAGTATGCTATGTTTACAAATTAATGCTGGACATTTTTAACTTGACTACCCAGCCACGAGCAAGCGGTAGGCGCTCTGTGTTTTACGAATTCCTTTTTACATATTTGTCATGCAGCGGGGTTTTTGCAGCGCTTTTGTTGATCGAAATGCATTATCTGTGAGAGCTTTTTGTGATTTTGTGATACGTTTACTCTTTTTATGTATTAATGGTCCTGAATTCTTTATTGTCAATCTAAAACAACCTGATGACAATGTTGGTAGACTGGAGATAACATATTATAGCAGTCGATTCTATTGCAGGCTAAGCCTCATATCAGCATATATTGACCACCAAATACCAGAAACGTTACACATTTCAGCTGCACTTGGGCTATTTTAGCTTGAAATACGGTGGATATATTCCCATCATACATAATTGACCCATTCTATTATCTTTTAAGTACCATGAACTATGTTTTTAAATAACATTCGTTTCCAAATGATAAAAACTCTACAGTGTATTAGATGTATAAAATCCATACAACTATAACTGAGGTGCATGAATGAAGAAAAAAACCAGATATGTTACATTCAAATGAATTTCTCTGCCTCCTATTGCTTGTTAGTATATAAATTATTCTTATGAACTTGTGTTTCTAACTAGTACACTTTTATAAAGTTAAACCTTTCTATAGATAGCTGCATTACATACTTTCTTAATAGATACAAATGGAATAGCAACAGCTGTTTCATAACTGGACGCCAAACGTGGGCCTTAAAATGTCGTAGTCTTTCCGTAAAATCACAAAAAACAACTGAAAACTGACAGCAATTTAAAAGAATAAGTGTTGGTTTATTCCAACCATTAATAAAGGATATTTAGAAAATTGCGGTTGCCGCAAAAAATGAAATAAATTGTGAGTTATAAACAGATCTACATTTTTGTACCTTGTTTCCATATGTCGCTTTACGTTTGCTAGTCATACAGGATTGTATAAATTGTCTTCAGAATAAAGAACACTTAACAATAATTTTTTCCTAAAAAGGAGTGGTTCGGGGTGCGGGTATTCTTTTAAAAATGTTCATTCACAACCTTGAGAGATACCGAACTTACACTTATATGCGGACGCGCACGCGCACACACAAAGTGACTCTCTACTCCCGTTGCCACACCTTATATAGCGAGGATGACGTAGCATGAACCTTTCTCGAATTTCACTTTTCTGGAATCTAGAAATACGCCGGCCACCGCATATTTCTCGAATAATCTCGAAAAGCCCTTAAACGTGCCGCGTTCGTTGTTGCCACATTTGCTCGCGTATGTGATTTGAGGTAGCTTGCTCGCGACCATCCTTTGTTGTGTGCTGCGGCGCTACAGTATTAAATACCCAATTGGGTACTTACATTAGCGACGCAGAGAAACCACGGAAAAAAAATTACGAAATTTGATCCCGGAACGTGCTGAATGAAGACCATAGACTTACCGCCTGAGCCATCACGTTTGGTGTTTTAAAAAAGGTAAAGGGTACAGACACAGAGGGGACACCTCGACACCTCGCTCACTTCAACCCACACATATATATTGTGGCTACCAGCCCCAAGAAGCAGCGATGAAATGTGGGAGCTGAAGGTGCCACACTGGGTTGCAACTAGACAGGCCACAGAAACGCGCGGAAGCCCCTAACAAGTGCATGGATCTCTTCATCCCGGCGCCAGGCTCCGCCAAGCAGCCATCGCACGGCGGTTCCGGTGTCGCTCTGAGCGCTCCCACCCCGGAGGACAAGGCCGGCATAACGCCACCTAGTGCAGAGAACAGCAGTTACCATGCGCAATCAACCGCGCTATCTGCCCGGCACGAAAAACACTATACGCCTGAAAAATAAGGAAATGGATTGAAGGGAAATAAGAGAAAGGAAACCGTGGTATGACATAACATACCCCAGCATTCGCCTAAATGACATGGGGAAACCACAGAGTGCGCGGTCACGGGGGTAGTTGGTGTTTTACTTTTGCTCTTAATGGTAGGAAACTGACACTGAACCATCCTGCTTTACTATTTTTACACAATTATGTAGATGTTGTCTCATAAGTAAAGTCTTTTAAGTAAAAACAATTATTTGAAATGTGTTCTGACAAGCAATCAAGCTGATATTCAAAGTACAGATCATTAGATTCTATGGTCTTAAGTCATCTTTCAGCGAGATTTATTATCCCACAATGGTACCACTCTGGTTTTTGAAGCGAAAAATTTGGTGAGACCCACTTGTACTGCGTCAATGTTGTTAAAGCTTCTTTCGCGTAAAAAAAAATGAGCCATGGATCTAAAAAGATGATAATCTGGTGGTGCGAGATCAAGGCTGTATGCTGCATGTGGTAGCAGCTCGATTCCTCCCAAATCCTGGATTTTTTCCATCGTTGTTCGAGTAGTCTTGCATTGTCTTGTTGCAATAGAGGTCTATTTCGGATAACTAACGCTGTTACCTCCATATCAAAATTTCATGAACTTGTTCCAGTTGTTGAGAATAAAGATCCGCAACAATCGCCCGCCTATTTGGAAAACACTCCCAGTGAATCACACTGTCAAAATTCCACCACACACACAGCATAACTGAAGGACCGAACCGATGACTTTGGCAGGTTGGTGGAGATCAAGCCACTGTTTCGAGGCATCAGGGCTTCGGTAATATACCCATTTTTCATTACAAGTGTCAGTTCTCCCCCCACAAATCTATCATCCATGGGATTACGGATAAGCTGACGACAGATAGCTACTTTATGTTGAGTCTGTTGAGGTGTCAGTTCATGAGGTACAGATCTACAGCTTCTGTATTATTTTCGAAATGTCTTAATGTGGCGATGTATGGCATCCTTTGATGCACCAAGTTCTTCTGAAAGCCTACGGGCACTTTTTGAGGAGATTTTCTCGTAAAACTTGGCGTGTATTCTCAATATTCCATACTTAAGGTCTTCCAGAACGTGCTAAATCGTTAATATTCTCGTCTCCATTGTTGAAACGTTGGAACCATCGTTGTGCCACACGCTCACTAACGACACCTTCTCCTTCCATTTCACATATTCTTCGAGCTGCGGCAGCGGCTTTATAATCTTGTTTCCAGTAGTGCTTTAGAAGGACTCTAAGTTCAAACATTATCTCCATTTTGTGATTGTTTAACAACTGAAGACTGATACATGCTAGCAATGTACGCAACACTAGCTATCCTATAAATAGCATAGCCAAACCATAGAAAGCCAATAAATTTTCCAAAACACCAAATCAAAAAACCGACATTAATTATGAGACAACCTAATAATAGAACACATCCGTAACTTCAACAAAACCAGCAAAAGCTATATTTAAAGCACATTATGTATGCAATTACATTTAAAAGAGAATGTGTTGAATTGTTCACTGCCATATCACATCCTACCTCCATACACCAATGGCAGACTGCACCCTCATTTGATCAGGAGAAGAGCGTAAAATTCTTTAGAGCACGTAATGTGCCCGCATGCAAATTAAACCAGCTGTTGCAGAAGACGAAGCCCCGACTTTGCGTCATCAATCTACCGTTCGCTCTGAAAGCTGTAAGCCCTCTCATAGCAGTTCCTAAGTTTTTAATCCTGCCTCCATGTTTCATCATCTCATCCTACCTTCCTCTTCGCCCATGTTATGGGGCCGTGAAAGATATCCTTAAAGGCTCTATACAAATTTATTATATTCCACTGCGTAAAAAGTTCTTTCACGCTTACCGTGATATATTTCGCTCAACAAGCAAGGCTTTGCATCATATTCCGCTTGTTTAAAAATCACTAAGGGAATGTGCGACGGGAACCAAAACAAAAGCCTTATCTTACACTAACGTGACTTTCTCTTCAACAATCCCATTCCTCTATCAACTCAAAAACCGAGATATACATTTGTAGAAACAGTTTTCTTACAGACTTCTTTGTAGTTGTAATGGAAGTAGGCTAAAGTGACATCTTTTAAGTTGGATCGCTTTGTGATGGTTTTTAAATACCGTTCTCTTTGGCTGACCAGAAGCAAAAAATAGTTTCTCACTTGAAAATAGTACAAAATTTAAACAACAGAATACTGTGACAAAATGACAAAATCCGTCCAGTCCAGTTACTTTTCTATCACTTTGTTTCGCTTCAAAATTGTATTATAAACACACTATTATCTTCTACTGACGTTAACACAGTCTACAGTCACAACTATGTTCTTCTCATAACCTTGACTCAGTTCTTTCACTGCCTTTCTTCACCTTCTCTGTCTCTCACACACTAACTCTGACGATACAACCACTCGACACTCATTAAGACTTCTTCACTTCGACGCGATGTATCACCGATACATACACACAGCTATCTCGCACTTACTGACACACTAACCTATTCATAACTGTAACTCTCTGTGCTGTTTCCTCACTTGCTTATACGTATATAATGCGTGGCTAACCAAAAATTCAGACTCCGGCGCGAATCAGAGTTACGTAGTCTGATACATGGCTAACATTGTATACCATCATGATAAAAACATATCTTTTGTATAAATTCAACGCGCAATTTTGTTGAGAATATGAATGCATTAGGCGATCGTGCTTTTACTTCATTGGGCCATAACTGGAGTAGGAGAATTAGGTCTCTGCAGTTAGGGCCATAGCCTGTCTTTTTCGTTATCTGCGGTATACCGGAGATGACGTCACACGGACCTTTCTCTACTTCCACAAACACGCTGGCGATGACATAGCCAGATCTTTCTCGAAGGCTCTGGAAAATTCTTTATTTTGCCGCGTGGGGAAGTTTGACTTAGCACGTTCGTCTGCCCGTGTGAAGTGTGTGGTGTGAAGTAGCTCACCTCCAACTGTTCTTTGTTGTGCGCAGTACCCGTCGTCACAATATCTTGGACCTGGTGAATACCATAACATCGTATGCTTTAACGGGATCTACTTTTTTGCACAGTAAAATCTGTCTGGCTCTTACGGTTCACTAGTTATGTAAAAGTGATTGCGAATGAAGAGGACTTCAGGATCTATTGCCAGAAAATTCAAGCTAAACATCTCATTTGTTGTGAAAATATCTTAAACGTGTGGTATTTTAATGAAAATCGTTACAGCAATTTCTGGTTAAATCAAATTGTTCTAAAAAGTTTCCTAACTAAGGGGTTGTTTGGGGTGGGAGTAATTATTTTCTCTACTACCCGTTTACAATAAGTAGAGGAGGTATTGTATTCCGCCGAAAAATTCGATACCGAGATTTCATCGGAAATATATTTTTGTGACTTCCTGAATCCGATGAAAGGAACAGAATTTTGAGAAATAGGTTTGTGTATGTGTCTATATCTGTCTGTCTACACAACAACACTAATAAGAAACGAATAAATGCCAGTGAAGCATTATGTGCCTGATGCTTGCATGGGTTTCGTTACGGCAATTTGTAATGCGTAATGTTAGACAATAATAGCATATACAGGGAGAGTTTATTCCCTGGAAAATAGAGTGGAAAACATTCCAAGATCTTTTCGGTTGTTTATACCGTTATTGTCTATTATCAGAGATTACACACGCTAATTCAAGCCCGGAAACTCCCTCCCAACGTTCGTCTTCGCTCATAAGCAGAATGAAGTTCGCTCTCGCCACTACAAATGCTTCATAGGAATTGCCCCGTTGTATTCTACAACTGTATTAACGCACGAAGGGAAATCTGCTTATGCCAAAGACTGGCATATTCTTTTCACGCTTCCTTCAAAGCGTTATCTTCCCAAAGCCTCCATATTTTACGTTTTCTTATGAGGCTTACAAAGGAAAACAGTCTCAAAATGTAGTAATAACTGCTTGTGAATCTTGACGAGAGAAACTGTAACTGTTGCTATGGATTACGGCTTTTCAATATTTTCGACATTTCTAAACATGCTGTCAACACTCAGTTGTTTTTCGTTATTTTGTTCCCTAGTTTGGATAGTGATTCGTTTCCTGGGGAAAAGACTATCGTTGTGCAACAGTGCAATCAGAGGGCCAAGTTTCATATGCTTTCGAATTATCAGATGTAGAGGCATTCATGTGAATTACATGTGTCCATCTCCTGCTATCGAGATAGAAACTGATTTGGATCATGTTCCCAACTGAATCATTGCAATCTAACTGTAGGATATAGCGTGTTATTGCATCCTCAGTAAATTCTAATGGTACAAACGCTAATTAGCACTGAGAGTATGTAACAGAAAATGTATATATGAAACCAAATGGCGATGGTATTATCAGTGTGTGTTTGTCGGTGTCCAGTGGCTCTCAAAGGCAGCATGATGTCACCGTAATTTAACATCATATCATTGAAATTAGGAAAAGGCTAAGCGGAATAAGGGCGTATTGTGATATACCCGGAAGGCTCATACGTTCAGAATCAATAGGTTGTACACGAAAAACAAACTAAAGGAGCTTTCAATGAGCATTCAGCTTTTTATCAATAAACTAAAATGTATAGAATTATTAATGTGACAAATGTGACAAAAATCCGGTTACTTTTTTATCATTTTATGTTCCAAAATGTTACCACAAATGCAGTTTTCTTCTCGTCGTTAACAGAATCTACAGTCTTTCGTGCTATGATAACACCCAACTGTCTCTTTCATGTCTTTCTTCATTTTCTGTCTCTCATACACTACTAGGTTGCAATCACTCGACGCACGACATATCCGTCACGACACATACACGCACAGCTGTCTCGCACTCGCTAACACACTGACGGACTCATAACTGTAGTTTTAACTTGTTGCTGCCTCGTTGTTCTTATATTTGGGGGATGACGTCACACCGACCTTTCTCGGTTCTACACACACGCCGCGAATGACGTAACCAGATCTTTCTCGAAGGCACCGGAGAAAATTCCTTTTATTTAGTCGATTCTATTTTTGTTAATCATGTGTTCGCTCACGTGAGTGGTGTGGCGAAGTTTGACATTGTGCCTTCTTTTCTTTTTTTCTCGCCGGCCCGACTTGTGGTGTGAAGCGGCCCGGCCACCCTCGTCCAATGTCGTGCACTGAGCCCGGCGTCACATTAACTTAGTCTACTGGTCACCGTGATGGGTAGAAGTAATGCATTTGATACAAAAAATGCATTAAATATGCATTTTATACGAAATTTTATTAAGGGTCCTCAATAAGAACTTCTTCGCCTTCTTTACGTTCTCTCACCTTCAAGTCTACACAGTTTAAAATTATCTGAACAGCTTAATTCAGTTCAAAGATGCTAAGCGGCGATTTTCTCCATCCCAAACTAAACTTTGCATGGATAACTTTTCATTATTTTGTATTTTCTCAAGATGTCTAACCATTTTGAGTAAAACATTGTCTTTGAGATACAAACATGACAAGTGAAATGCACGGAAGTATGACGATGTTTTTGCTTTCCTATTTTGCTTTTTTTTTTTTTTTTTTTTTTAATGCAGACGCTTATCTGTGAACTACAGCACCATTGAGTGAACCAATATGTAATTGGTTTGAATTCAATACCTGAACACCCGGATTTAGCCAATGAACAAAGGTCAGATCTGGGTGAGCGGCAAAAGGGGAGGAGCACAGAAATATTTCACCTGGGTGACTGGAAGTTAAGCGTACATCAGCCCCCGGATGAATGCGTCTTGTCAAAATGTTGATATTCAAACATTAACCCATGAATTCAGGTCAATTTCTCGAAAAATGGGTGGAACGAGATAAACATTAAGTGGAATGTTTCTGGCAGTGGTAGTATTTAACATCCGTTTTTACTAGAACTGCCATCGCAGGCGGTGACGCTGATGATACATGGAATGAAAATGGAGCACCAATGGAATGAGATGGCGGGGGAATCCGAAGAACCCGGAGACCCGCCGCTGCGCCGTTTTATCCACCATAAAACAGACATGCCATCGCCTGGGATCGCTCCAGCGCTGCTTTGGTACGAGGTGAATAGTCTAACCACTCGGCCGAAGTGGAGTGCTAGAACCAGATAAGAGGTGGGGCTGAGCGATTAGGTCTATACAGATCTATTGAGGCTACCCGTTTGAAGCTATGAGTAGTGAAGAAACCATTTGAGTTTACAAGTCACAGGCAGATGGGCCACAGAGATGCGCGGAAGTCCTAGCAGTTCTAAGCTCGAAAACCCGTATCACTATTTGAGTTGCCTTGAGAGGGTAATGAGCGATTCGTTAATCAAGCAGCCCTCTAAAGTCCACGGGGAGTACTTCATTCTTTGAACAAGCATCCGTGTCATCTGTCCGGTATCACCTTAGGCCAGAAATCTAGAAGCACACCTGAAAGTTGAGACGTGCGGCCGATTCTATAAATTAATTTGTCTCTGTAGATCTAGCCACGCGTTGAGGCGACATTTGCAGCGGATCTTGAACGGGTGCTTTTCGGACGTAAAATTTGAATGCATCGTTCAGGATATTTTGCCTCTTGACTTTTCCATTAGGCATTCAGGGCTTAGAATGGATACCGCTGCAGATGAAAAAAGAAGGAAAGAAAGATGATGGAAAGTAAATCATGGTAAATGGGAAACCAGCCCCGCATTCGTCTACGGACCAGAGAAAAACCACGAAACACCCAAAATTAGAGCGAAGCTCACATGTTACAAAAACACAGCCCAGTAAATATGCATTTCCATAATAAGATGTACAGGTTGGCAATACCTATCATCTTAGAACTAAAATGTGACAATTAATCAGAATTCGTACCCTGTTCCCAACTGTTACACGAAAATGGGTGCTTGTCACACCCTTAATAAACACCAGACCTAATCGTGTCTCTAGTAAGGTGTTTACAAATCCTGACTCTCATGTTTTAAGTGTTAAATTCACGGGCATTACTTGTCTTATTTCCATGTGATCCCCTCTGTAAATCAAGGAGGGTAGGTAACTTGCTTACTTGGATGTCTGTGGGGAACAGATTATGGGGAGTGCTGTTGATTCCCTTGAACATATGCTTGCAAATGATACGCTTTCCGCTGAGTCATAACATTTGCCACGCATTTATAATGACCAACAAAGCCGCAAGTACTGGTGTTTGCACTACCTTAGTGCTCCACTAATGAGAGTGGGGGCGGGGGCGATTAATTATCATCGTCTTGATTAAACGCAGGTAGTAGCTGTTTGCCCAGCAGCATATGTAGGGTGTAATTAATGTGTTCTCCTCAGCACTCCACATTCGTCAAGATGCAAATAACTCCTCTCTTCCTTTCCTTTTGACGTCGAGGCACGCACACTCACGTATGTACCAGTCATTATCTGTACTTTGTAACATGCCGAAGAGCTTACATCCTGATGCTGCCCAAAACAGCTGATTGAATGTGCGAGTACATTTCTCCAGTAATTGCACCTTCTCAGTGGTCGAGAGCTTAATCTTTAGAATAATTATCAGCCACCAGAGTGAGTACTAACTTTGAAGTTCTTGGGTAGGTACCATTGTACATAGTGATGGTAGAACAACACCGTAAAAACCGCAATATCAAAATACCACCGTGTAAATAATAAAATAGTTGGGTAAAAACTGGTGTATAACATACACATGAATTTCTCTGCCCATTAAACAAACTATTAAGGGCACATCATAGTTAGCACACTGATCCACACGTGAAAAATCTGATATGTCACACTCACGTGACTTTCTCTACTCTTAGACTAACCACTCTTACAACTCTTATTCCTATATGTTCGTGTTAGTTGAGATCTTATTGTATATCTTCTTGTAGGTACAAGAAGAATATGGGAATACAGTAGACTCTGAGCGATAGTCAAGTGTTTTAAGCTTTCATATTCCGTTCTCTTCGCACCGTTAACATATAAAAAATTCAAGACAGAAGTACAGCTTCTCCCAAACTCACACAAATAACAAGAAATATTTCCGAAATGGTGTACTCTACAAAAAATTATTCAGACAAATCCTGTATTTTATTAAGATCTACATTATTTTTATATTAAAATTTGGTCTAGCTCTTACAGTTTACCAGTTATGCAAAGTCATCTAGAGTAAATAGGACTACATGGGCTCTAGTCAGAAAAATCAAGATATAAATTTCATTTGCCATAAAAATATACCAAACATGTCATTTTAATCAAAATCGTTATAGCCATTTTCAAGTAAATCAAAATACACTAACAATTTTCCATTCCAAGGGTAGTCTAGGGTGGAAGAATACTTAAATACCAACTTCGGTTTTTTATTTTGGTGATGGATTTTGTCTATCTTTTACGAGATATACTATAGTAATCCAGAATAAAGAGGATTTAAAAATTCAACGTACATATTTCCTTTAGAAAAAATGCCTTAAACATATTGCATTCTCATCAAAATCATTAGAACCATTTTTGAGAAAATAGAATTTTCGAAAAACAATTTCGTCTAAACGTAAGTTTGAAGTGTGGGATTTATTTGGAAATGTGTTGTCGCATCCTTAAGAGATGCAGAACTTAAATGCCAAATTGGGCATTTCATTGACCTTTATTTTTGAGGCACGTACACATAAGCGCGCGTGCCTTTTTCTAAATATGCCCTTTGAATTTAAGAACCATAAAGGCATTTTTTCAAGCGAATTTTTAATTCCACTTTTGTTCATTTATTAAGAGGTAGAGTAGTAAAATGTTTATTTTAAAAAAGCAGAATGTCTAACAGTAAATATTTAAACTCAGATTTGCTTATCTGAGTTCTTGCTAAACTGAAATATAATTCGAAGAAAACATTTACACCTATAGGGTTTATTTACAAATTATATAAAAATAAAATCGGACATTCCCATTTTAGAGCTTTATATGTATATATTTCCAAACAAATTATCCATATAAGAACTTCTCTATCAACTCTTACACTCTTAAATGGAAAGTAAGATGCTCCAACACAGTACAAACCTTCACCCAGAAACAAAGAACATAATAAATAAAATTGTTTTTGATTACAGAAAAATCTACTATATCTCCACATTAAAATAACTCATTTAACTAAAACTGAAAATTAATATTAAAAGTTTAAGTCACAGTTTCATTATAATAAACAGAACTTACTTTTCGTTTCTGTAACTATAGGTTATAGGTTATACAACAGATAGGAACACCTCGCGCACTGTGACCTGCATACATCTAATGTTTACCACTCCCAGGAGGAAGGTATGAAGTGAGGGAACCATAGGAGGCTACAGGTCACAGGCACACATACTACAAAGAAGCGTGAAAGTCCCAGCAGTTCTGGGCTGAAGACCAGTCCCATTGTTAGAGATGCCCAGAGAGGACGATGAACCACCTGTCCAATAATGTGCCCGGGCAGTACTCTTTTCCATTTGTCTGACACCACCATACACCACGAAACCTAGAAGCATACGTGAAAGGTGAGAAGTAAAGGGAATGAAAGGGAAATTATGGGTAGAAAATCGTTGTAGATAAGAAACTGCCCCAGCATTCCTACTGACCACGGAAACCACGAAAATCCCCATATCCAAGTCAGTTGTTGACGGAAATTGAACGAGAACTTTCCGAATGTGAGCGTCACACATTACCGCAACATTTTAGAATTCAAAATCTGGGTTTAATATCAGTAGTCATTATAATTCTTTCCGGCAGCACAATCATTAGATTTTAATAGACAACTGATATGAATGGTTGGATGAGGTGAACTCTGTTTTATATTAATTGATAATTAACTCGCTTAGTTTCTGTAAGTATTGTGACAAAATGACAAAATCAGTCCGGTTACCGTTCTGTCACTTTATTGTCTTCGAAAATTGTAACACAAATACACAGGTTTCTTCTCGTCGTCAATATTCCACAGTCTTTCGCGCTATCACAACTCACAGCTGTACTCAATCTTCCTCATTCTTTTTAGTCTTTCTTCACTTCCTCTGTTTCTCGTGCACTAATCACAATAACGTATTCACCCGCGACGCTCATTGAATCTTCTTACGACGTACCAAACAACGACACACACACGCACAGGTATCTCACACACACTGACCAACCCATGTTCGTAACTCAACTCAAAAATTTACTCACTCTGGCCTCCTTAAATGCTGGGGATGACGTCACACATATTTCTCGGCTTCTACACACAAACACACACAGAGGAAATTATTGAGCTAGAAGTCTCGAGAGCGTTCTCGACATCTCTTTTGTTTCTGACGCCTCGGTTGTTAACAGTCAGGTACACACAGCAGTCCCGCGAGGCAGCCTGGCCTTGAACGTCCTTGCCATCTTGCTGGCATGCTAACTGATGTGAAGTAGCTTGGCCTCGTCCGCTCTTTGTTGAAAGCCAAATCCAATGTGACAATGTCATAAAATATAATCAACGAAGGCTGGGATGTTAAACATTTTTACTTTCTCTACTGGTAAGTAGGGGAAGTATTGTATTCCACCCAAAAATTCTATGTCGAGATTTTACCGGAAATACATGTTTTGAGGCCCCTGAATCCAAAAAAAGCATTTTAGAAAAAGGTCCGTGTGTGTGTGTGTGTCTGTCAGTCTGTCAGTCTGTGGACAGCATAACTCAAAAACGAAAAGTCGGTTGAAAACCAAAGTTGGTATTTAAGTTTAATGCCTTTCAAGGATGCGACACGAAGATTTTGAAGAAAATAGCTGTACCCAAAACTACCCTTTACATGGAAAATTTTTCGAAAATTTTGATTTTCTTGAAAATGGCTCTAACGATTTTTATTAAAATGTCATATGTTTGAGATATTTTGAACTACAAATGAAATGTATATCTTGAATTTTCTGGCTATAGCCCCTGTAGTGGTATTTACTCTGGACGACTTTTGCATAACTGGTAAACCGTTAGAGATAGACCAAATTATACTATACAAAACATGTAGATCTTGCTAAAATATACAATTTGTCTCAATAAATTTTCTTGTAGGGTGAACCATTTCGGTGATATTGCTCGTTATATGTGTGAGTTTCGGAAAACTTGGAACTTTAGCGAAATGCAACAACGTTGTTCATTTTTATGTTAATCGTGCAAAGAGAACGGAATCTCAAAGGTCAAAAAGATTTGACTATCGCACAAAGTCTTTTGTATTCTAATATCTCCCTTGCACCTACAAGGAGATAAGCAATAAGATAATTTGTACGAATGTTTATCTTAACTAACATGGAAATATAGGAATAAGAGTTTGTAAGAATGGTTAGTACAAGAGTAGAGAAAGTCATGTGAGTGCAACACATCAGATTTTTTACTACTGGAAAGGGTAGAGTGAGACTGAAAAATTGAATGCCATGACCGGGATTTGAACCACGGACCTACCGATTATCATCCGGCTGCTCTAGCCACTAAGCTATCATGGCCAACGTGCCGATATGTCATTAAATTCTCCAACTCACATTTTCCCCGGTAAACCACACAAGGAGATCAACTTACTCTGAGATAACATTCCTTAATGGCTACTTACAATGTTGTAAGTGCTTAAGTCCATGGCTTCTAGTTTAACCAAGTATAAGGTCAATTAATGTAATTAATGTTTTTCCCTACATTAGCCGAATCCGTAGTTCAAATACCAGTCCTAGCATTCAATTTTTCAGTCTCATTCTACCCTTTCCAATCATGTCCTACACACGGCTATTGTGTGGAAAAACATTAATTACATTTTTTCCTACTGTCAAATGTGATTAAAAAAAGTTCAAAGCGCCATTCAGGATATCTAAACTCTGCTTCACGGTATTAGTTCACATATCTTCCGCTCTTCTATGCCTCTCATTACTCTTTCGATCTATTTGAACTTGTTCGTGGCAAAGGCCTTACAGGCTAATTAATATCTACTTTGGCACCAGTCAGAGCTTTCCGTACCTTGAGTGGAGCGGCAATAATGAAGCTTATCGTTAATGAGATATTCAACTCTAGGGATCTGAGGAACTGTGTTTGATACTCTGACATTATTCTGGAAATGCAGCGACGGACATCCGAGACCCTTTCGCAAGGGAATTGTTAGGTGGAGTTGGTTACAGTAAGGTAGAGATTCTCAATACCCATGGGGAATGGATGCTTGGGTACAGTCTGAAATTATCTCCGTTTACTGACTCAAGGAATCGCAATGATATTTTATGGTCAATGACATAGATGTACAGTAATGTCAACTAACAAAATAAAGCTATTTTACATCTAATCAATAAAACAACATTCTTGGATCCTACAGAAGGGATTATAAATTAAGATACTTATTTTCTTTTATGAAGAGTTGGAAGAATTTCTCAGGTAATCAGGTAAACTTTTAAATAATTTTAGACACAATTTGGTAGCTGTTTTTCTCTTAGAGAACTTAAACCTCCTTAGGTATAAATGGCTTGAAGTCCTAGTAGATATTGGACAGATTTACAATGTCTAGGTAAATAAATGGAGATTTTTCTTCACATAAATAAAGCCAAAGGAACAAACGTTATTCTTTATGAAATTTAAATCTACTCAAAAGATCCACTGATTACGGATTTCATAATTTGAATTGCATATGATTCTCTGGAATCTAAACCACTGTTCACTTTCACGGTATATTTGTTTACCCATAGTCTGTATTTAGGCGCACATGCCAATAATCAGTTATCACTAATCCGTCCTCCAGTCATTAGATATGATTTTATCCTGTCCAACCTAGATTTGATTTCTACCATAGTGTTGAAGTTTAACCATATAGGAACAAGTCGAAAACCTGAGAAATGTGAAACGCAGATATTGCAGTATATCTTGGATTAAATATGGATTTGTGTCAAATATGTGTGATTCATCTCTTCAAACACAACTAACTATTTTACAAAATCAACAAAGGTGGCAATGGAGATATCCTGTGACCTAACGTTGCTGTTTGCAAAAAAATATATCACCTTATTATTATCTCTTATTATTCCTCGTTCTCTGTTTATAATAGGTAAAATGTTACAGAAACATTTACTTGGCAGTTCATTAAAGATTAAAATCGAAAACTTGTCAATTGTGGTTTCTGGTGTTACACAGAGTACCCTGAAGTTCGGGACACTGCTATCGCATTCCCCTTTACTTATTTGTGTGAGCAGGTTTCTATTCATGGACAGTATTCAAAATGAAATGCCTGAATGCAGAATGACCTTTGAAACTGGCACTAACGAGGTTCAGCTGCATAGAAAACAAACTTAGGCATTTATTTAACAAGTAAGGAATACACAAATGCATATAATATTTGTGTGCGAATGCTATTTGTAACTAGTTTCTGCATTTATTTTACACATTTATTGCATAGCCCTCCTTTTTATAGTACATACATATTTAATTAGCTGTAACTTTTATAATATGCTCGAATTTTAGACGGGAAGAGAATCCGGGACCTCAAAAATGTGATCATCTCGCTTTCTTTTATGGTCTCATTTCCGGATACTCGATCTACATAGAATTCATGATTTTCTGGGGCACTCTGTGGTCTTGTCTTTGAAACGTGCACTTCTACAGGTTTATCATTGGTGAACGGTGAGCAGATGTATTGGAAGGATAACAATGATTTCCTACCAATATTCCACCCAGATATACTTCAGTGGTATGCTTATTTAAGACTGGCATGATCCACAGTCCTGTTCACATTGTTAGGTTAAGTGCGGTAGTTGTTTTTGTCTCTTTCTTCCATTCCCTCCTGTTTCACCCCCCTCCCTCTTCTTGCCACCCTATTTCTCTTAAACCATCACCTTCTGTCTCACTCTACGCATCTCCCACCACTTTCCTTGTGATTTGAAAATCGGTGATGAAACTGCTTCTTCCTACGATAATGCCTGAAGCGCAACTTTGTGCATGGTTGGTACGTGAGATTCAGCTATACAGTTCTTATGTTCTAACAATTTTCCGTTACTACTACACAAAATCTAGTAGGCAAGTTGCTTTTCCCTTTCTCTTTACACTTATGTTCTTCAGTATTAACTAATGCCACGTAATCCATTGTTCGCAAACTATGACAAAAAAGAAGGAAAGAAGGAAGGAAAGAAAGAAACAAACAAAAAAACAAAAAAACAAGAACGAAACAAACAAAAAAACAAAAAAAACAAAAAACAAAAAAACAAAAAAACAAAAAAACAAAAAAACAAACAACAAAAAAACAAAAAAACAAAAAAACAAACAACAAAAAACAAACAACAAAAAAACAAACAACAAAAAACAAACAACAAAAAAACAAACAACAAAAAAACAAATAACAACAAAAAAACAAACAACAAAAAAACAAATAACAAAAAAACAAACAACAAAAAAACAAATAACAACAAAAAAACAAATAACAAAAAAACAAATAACAACAAAAAAACAAATAACAAAAAAACAAATAACAACAAAAAAACAAATAACAAAAAAACAAATAACAACAAAAAAACAAATAACAAAAAACAAATAACAACAAAAAAACAAATAACAAAAAAACAAATAACAACAAAAAAACAAATAACAAAAAAACAAATAACAACAAAAAAACAAATAACAAAAAAACAAACAACAAAAAAACAAATAACAAAAAAACAAATAACAACAAAAAAACAACAAAAAAACAAATAACAAAAAAACAACAAAAAACAAACAACAAAAAACAAACAACAAAAAACAAACAACAAAAAAACAAACAACAAAAAAACAAACAACAAAAAACAACAACAAAAAACAAACAACAAAAAACAAACAACAAAAAACAAACAACAAAAAACAAACAACAAAAAACAAGAAAAAACAAACAACAAAAAACAAGAAAAAACAAACAACAACAAACAACAACAAACAACAACAAACAACAACAAACAACAACAAACAACAACAAACAACAACAAACAACAACAAACAACAACAAACAACAACAAACAACACCAAACAACAACCAAACCACCAAACCACCAAACCACCAAACCACCAAACCACCAAACCACCAAACCACCAAACCACCAAACCACCAAACCACCAAACCACCAAACCACCAAACCACCAAACCACCAAACCACCAAACCACCAAACCACCAAACCACCAAACCACCAAACCACCAAACCACCAAACCACCAAACCACCAAACCACCAAACCACCAAACCACCAAACCACCAAACCACCAAACCACCAAACCACCAAACCACCAAACCACCAAACCACCAAACCACCAAACCACCAAACCACCAAACCACCAAACCACCAAACCACCAAACCACCAAACCACCAAACCACCAAACCACCAAACCACCAAACCACCAAACCACCAAACCACCAAACCACCAAACAAAGAAACAAAGAAACAAAGAAACAAAGAAACAAAGAAACAAAGAAACAAAGAAACAAAGAAACAAAGAAACAAAGAAACAAAGAAACAAAGAAACAAAGAAACAAAGAAACAAAGAAACAAAGAAACAAAGAAACAAAGAAACAAAGAAACAAAGAAACAAAGAAACAAAGAAACAAAGAAACAAAGAAAGAAACAAAAATAAACAAACAAAAATAAACAAACAAAAATAAACAAACCAACAAAAATAAACAAACAAACAAAAATAAACAAAGAAACAAACAAACAAAAATAAACAAACAAAAATAAACAAACAAAGAAACAAACAAACAAAGAAAAAGAAGAAAGAAAGCAAGGAAGGTAACAAAGAGGGAAACAAGAAAGCAAGGAAAAGCAAAAAAAGGAAGGAAAGAAAAAAATTAAAAAACATTACAGGACTACACACTCTTATGCACATTTCCGTGCACTTCAGCGTGGCTACTTAATTCAGTGCAAGCACTAGGTTAATGGTGTCGTCCTAGTTTTATTTATTTGACTCTGTTCTTAGCGATTGTAGGAAAACAACAACAAAGTGCGTGAAATTCAAGTTGGTTGTTTTAAGGCTTAACTCGATGCTGCACCGCCCCGGCTCTTAGTTTTATTTAGTTACTTCTTCCCTCCCACCTAAGTAAAAGCTCGTGTTCTTCTTACAGCTGCAAATCGTCTTAAAAGTTCCGTCTCAATAACAGAAAAGCGACCAGACAAACAACTTACGTCAAATAAAGAGCAGCTCTCTCAGTGGATTAAAGTCAGTTTCCGAAAAGCCTCTGTTTCAGTTATTTTGGTATCACTGTTGTCTTAGGCAGAGACAAGGGCAAGGGTCACCCCTCTCTTTGAATCCATCAGGGCACGGAGCCCAGCTGAAAGAAAAGGTAACCTAACAACCTAAAACCATGTTCTCCAAATTAAAGGTGTGGTAGTCGAGTTAAGCTTCGGAAGCTCAATCTGAAACGTTTCATCTAAGTATAAGATTCGAAATATCAAGTATACCAACTTTGGAATTCTACACCTAAGATTATCTAAAGCAAGTTCCCATTTTGAAATAGCTGTATTTTCTTGACTTATTAGCAGTTCGCTTTTACATTGGTATCAGAAGATTTTTTTTCTATGTTAACTGTGTCATGCTTGTAGAAACATAAGCATACAAACAGCAGTTGTAGGCTTTACCTATACGAGTTCGAACTGGCCTCCTTTAGTGCTATTACGAGTATAACAGACAATATACATATGCACTGAGAAGATATCAGATATTAAATGGATTGAAAAGAGGACCCTCAGTATAAAATAATTTCACAAGACGAATATATGTAAGGAAATCTGAAGAAATTGAAAACAAATAAAAACAGTGACGGTAAATGGGCAACGATATTTTAAAATGTTGTAGGACTTTACAAAACCAGTGTTACAGAATTATGATATCTAAAACATAGTCTCCATGCAAGAGGCGCTCCTCCTCATGTATATAATACTGTAAAAACACTATTACACAATACATATGTGATTATTCAACATTTTCCTAACGGACGCACTACATGTGAAGTACTGAAGCGTCAGTATCGAATGCCAATCAGAACATCCCTGTGTATGCGCTTGCTTTATAACATAGAGAAAGACTATTGCTCATTGAACATCACAGTGGTGGTCATATTTAATTTTAATTTAATTTGATAAAATTCCATTTCTTTACGAACAAATTGGTGCTTTTATTTTGTTAGAATCTAAACATTTCACAAATTTATTACAATTTTAAACTAGGTCCTTACTTCAGAATAACTTTATGGAAAATAAATACATATGAGCCTCCAATGCATATTTTCTTATAAAAACCTATGGGAATACAAAATTCAGAATGTAATATTCTAAAGTTTTCAGCCAATATAGCTGAAAAATTATTCTTAATGTCTTACGTCAACATAAGAGGGTTTTAAGTTTCACTGTCATATCTCTTTCTGTTTCTGAGTTATGAAATGTTAAACCTGGATTTTATTATCTTATGGAAAATGCTTCAGAAGATGCAATTTTAAAACAAAATACATTTTTTAAAAAGCGTATTATATTTATCTGATTGTAGCGTACAAATTCGGCATACAGGTAGGTAGAGAAGTCATTACATTAATTTAAATACTGATAGATTCCGGTATTTGGAACACATTTTAGGTCTTACGTTTTTGTCCCTGGCCATTTCCTACGGAGATATTTTAGTTTTGTCGAAAACAAGCTGGCAACACTGCAGATTGTGGGGGTGGGGGTGTGGTTTTCGCTAGGTGCGTACATAAACACTGCAGCGTGGAGTCTCGTGAACGTCAACAAATACCATTCCGTGTCCTCCCGTGTCTTCTGTGCGAGTGTAGGCCAATCAGAATCGTTAGCTCACAAAACACCCTGCAAGCGACCGACCTGTTCACATCCAGAAACTGGTTCAATTCCTTGACCAACCTGAACGCAAGGTTATCGAGTTACTTCACGACTGAAAAAGCTATTCGGACTATTCCTTAATTCTTTTAAGTAATTAATTATTTGGAAACCCAGTGTGATGTCCCAAAATTACAACCAAGGTTATGTCAGAAATGTTACTCTACGCATCTGACAAATAAACTACTATCTTCGTACATTCTTGTGGATTTACGCATCCAATTTGGAACAAAAACCATTTATTTTCTCGAAATCGGCTGATCAAAGAACAAAATGTCATTCCACCTTTTTGTTTGTAACGCTTCTATGAAGCACATAAGAGAAGGAATTTAATAAGTTCACTTCACCTGGTATAATTTTGTTTCACAAGAAAATAATTTGAATGTTCTAGTTTTGTTTAACTTTATACCGCTTTAAACATTAGTAAGTAAGTTTATTTTGTCACTGCCATACAATGTACAGATGGACACGTCAGTAGAAAGAAAATACACTTAATTATAAAATTCATGTAAGGAATAAAAACATCTGTTTATAAGATAATCCTTTAAACAAGTTTTAAAGCTGTTTAAAGATTTGATGCACATTATTTCTTTTGGTAAATTATTTACCACGTTACTTATGGAGCATATTGGTGACTTTGTAAATTTAGGTGTCCTATAATGCGCTATATGTATATTACTTTTATTTCTGGTGTCGTAATTGTGTACATCTGTATTTAAAATAAATGATTCAGGATATGTTTTGTAATATAAAGCAGATTTATAAATAAACCTAGATGTGAGAGTCAAAATTTTAACTATACTAAAACATCTCTAAGAGAATCCCTAGGTCTTAAATTAAAAACAATTCTCAACATCCGTTTTTGAATGAGGAAAAACCCTTTAAATATTGTAAGCGTTGGCCCAAAGGATCTATATATTAATATAGAGTGACCAAGAGAAGAATAAATATTTAATAAATTTTCGAGATCCAAAGATTGTTTAAGACACCTAGGAGCAAAAGACACTTTATTTAATCTCTTGCATATATCATCCAAATGGGCATTAAAATTCAGTTTTTCGTCAACGAAAATACCTAAAAATTTAGCAATAGGAGCAGTTTGAGTATTTATTAAGGGAGGAAATAAAGTATTATGAAACGACAAAATAAAAGTCTATAATCCAAAACCTTTCAAAACAAAACAGTATACGAAAGATTTAAGTGTTTGTGTTTTTGGAATCTACATGATACACTTCGAAAGAATTTGTTGAAAATTGCATCATGTGGAGCATTTTCAAAAAGTGAACATGACTAAAAGATAATTTTCAAGCCTTTAAATTTCAAAATGAAAATAATTTTTATTCTGTACTTTTAACGTAAATTACATTAAAAATACCTATATTTATACAAGAGGTTAAAAAAAATCTATTGTTCCTAAGCATTTTTAAAGTCGCGGAAGACAAATGTTAATTTTTTGCGAGATTTCTACTAATTTTCAGGGTGTATTCCCATAATCTCAGTAAGCTCACATCTTTTCTTCGGACCACTGGTCGATGAGCCTTTAAACTCCACTCCTCCTTCACTCACTCACTCTTTGGATAACGTAGTATCGTTTATTTTTTCTTACTGAAGAGACTCTTACAAGTCTGGTAAACGATTTCAAATTTGCGTTGAAATCTTATCCTAAAGCATTCAATTTTCCTTAAGTTTGCTCCTATTTACTGCATCGGTTTTCATGTCTAAATAACTTCCAATACACTAGTTATCTCAAGGACAACTCTTGTTTAAGTATATTCTCTTTGATAAACCTATTAAAATACATAGTTTCTACTCAGAATTCTTTTATCTCACTGTGTGACTTTATGACATCCCATTTCGGATTTGTTTGCTAAATAAATAAGACACAGATAATAATTTCAACTCTAAGATGTTGATAACAATCAGAGATTCTGAATAACAATCTAATGTGTTCCACTTATATGGCTTTGTCTACCCACACTCATTCTTCCACGAACTATTCTTTATATGAATAAAATATTTATTCATTTCGTTGCAAAAAGAAAACAGGGAAAATACAGTAGGCTAAGGCATATTTAGATATTTTCAAAACGGTCGCTATGTGATGAATTTGAAACTCTGTTCTTTTTGCATTAGCACGAAAAAACCAATAATATTTGCTGTTGTAAAAGGTATAAAATACCTGAAAAGTCAAGCCAATAAGAAGAGTATCTTGAAAATGTCAACGCCAAACAAATTGTATTTGACCTAAATTGTGTGCATCGATGTGACCATTTTTGTATAATAGCCTTTGTCTATTTCCTAGGGTTTTCTCAATGATACAAAAGTGGTTCAGAACAAACAGAACTGCAGAGGCTATCCTCATTCTGATTTTATCTAAAGTATGCATTCATTTATCATGAAAATAGCTTAAACATGCGGTATTTTAATCAAAATAATTACAACCAATTTTGAGAAAATAAAAAGTAACTAAATATTTTCCATGTAAAGGGTAGCTTGGGACGAAGGAATTTCCCTCAAAATCTTCCTCTCATTCGTGCTAAGGAGGCGACCCATATTATATAATATAATGCATTATTTATTATGCGTTTAATAGTGTCATCTAATATTTATAAGCAATAGAATAACTTGTATGTTGCAACAGATGAGAGCACCAGTTACTGCTAAACACAGTTTATTAATCACCTAGGCTCTTGGCATTAGACGTGAAATACTGTTACATCTACTCAAAACAGAATACAACTGATACAACTGAGCTGTCAAATCGAAATCACAACTGAATTGCACTCGGCGTTATCCACTACTCTCAACTGAACAAACTCAACTGTCACTGTTAACTGAAAAATTGTTCACTTTCAGCTCAACGCCATTGTCAACTCGACTCGACTCTACTCTACTCTACTACACTTCAGTCGATGTCTACCAGGCGATGGTTCGTTCCGTATATAGACCTCAAACACAAAGGGGACGTTCTAGGAAAGGAATATAGGATACATAATAGCACACAATGGCTATAATTCTGCGGGCACCGGTCATAGTTGCACCTAAGACTAGGTAGCCGTGATGACGATGCCACACTATTCATTTTCGTAGAAGGTAGAATCTGAACAGGTATTGTGAGATTGTTTTTCTTTCTTTCTTTTTATCACTACTAAAAAACAGAGATCGCTTCCCTCCAAAATATAGCATGCAAATGCAGCTTCGTATGATCGTGTATGTAGATTGTACCTGAAGTTGATGTGAAAATAGCCAGGACGAAGTGAACACAAACAAGAGAGAAGAAAAGAAAAAAGCTTGAGAATTCAAGTGCGTCATAAAACGTTTCACTTGGACGTTTCCTTGATCGACAACCAAAGGAAGACAGAAATGCTTTCTATAGGAGAGACGCGATAAACTCTGGCACGAGGAGTGAAGAAGCAAAAGGCGGTGGTTGTGAGAGGTGAATGAGTCGTGAAACGAGGGTCATCAGGAAAAACGCCGAGTTTAAAGCTCACATAAAGTGGAAAGGGAGGTGCGTCCCTTGAGAAAAGGCGCGTCGAGACGAAATAGCTGGAACTGGCCAAGAACTCCGTGAGGACCAAGTCTAATTGATTCTGAAGCAATTGGAAGGTGAGGACACCGTCTCTTTCGTTTGTGTTTCAACGGAAATTCAAAGTAATTTCCCTTCAACAGGTGTGTCGCCAAAAGAATATTAAACACCTGCACTACTAGTGGTAGTGGTTCAACCTACTAGGTTTAAGGAGCCCTGGAACTGAAATTTAAATTTTTAATATTCTTATATAGATATGAAATCAATACCTTATAACTTTAATACTTTTAAATGTGCAAACCACCGCAGAAAGTTCTAGACAATATGTTTAGTACTTCTGAGGGAATTATTATATTTATTCACAATGGGATAATACCTTAATATTCAAAATAGTCCATGCCCATCAAAACCTAAAATATCACAGCAATCTATTGTTTTATAAATTGTAATTGTCCATAAACACAATCAATCTATTACAGGACAAAATATTACTTTTAAAGTAATTAATTTCTTTGTTTTGATGAACACTGAAAATAGTTTTTGAAGTTCTGTGTGTATTTGATCTTTTTAAAGCTAAACAAACTTTCAAATTTTCAAACCAAAGACTGAAGTTGAAATCAAATAAATGGAACACAAATTGGAAAAATTTTAGGAGCATAGCACTAAAGTGAAAAAGTGAAAAAGGTGAGATCAGTTTTTTAAGGAACTCAAAAATTCTCTAACAATATCTACGCAAGAGGTTCGTATTGGGGGCCTTTTCCTGAAAATGTTTGCGTCACATTTTTGCAATATACTGAATTAAATACCAACTTTGGCGTTTGTCGAACTTTTCGTTTTTGAATTATGGCGTTCACAAACCTACACATACGCGTGTGATTGCACACACGTGCATTTTTCTAAAAGTACGTCTTGTGTGTTCAAAACATGTATTTACTATAAAAACTCGATATCAAGATTCTTCATAGAATACAATACCGTAATCACTTAGATAGAATATATTAGATAACAGTGGGGATACCTAGCAAGGAATTATTTGTGTGTTAACCCCCGGGAGGACCGGATGAGGTGAAGGAACCGCAGGAGGAGTATGGGCTGCAGGTTCGGCCAACGCAGACGACGGAGACACACAAAGTTTCCTAACTACTCAGCTACGACCCATTCAAGCAACTGAAGGATGGCTCACCTTCAGCGGGAACCGAGAAATGCTCGAACAGCAACGGAGGCTCCAATAGCCACCCTCTGGCGGAGCCGAAAAGTACAAAACCACAAGCCTCTGCGCCATCTGCACACCGTTACACAGCCCAGAATCAACCTATAACGTGAAAGTGGGAGGTAAAATGAAACGAATTGGGAGAGAGGACATCTATGGTTGGGGGGCACCACCCCATCATTTGCCTTGCCGACCAGGGAAAACCATGGAAACCCCCATGATTAGAGCGGGCAGCCTCCAGGAATTGAACCTGGACCTCCCTCATGCCTTACCGCGGAGCCACTTCGCTCGGTCTCCTGTAAGCACTTAGTAGAAACAGTGAAAAATGTAGACATACATACACATAATGTACAAGCCAAACAACGATCAAATTTGAAGGAAGCATGTAAAGGCAAATTTCATAAAGGTCCCATTGATTGATTGAGAGGTTGCAGATAATACGATTGGAATCGAGTGAACAGGGTTAGCCCAATAATTAACCCGATGAATTACGCATCTCGCAATCTACGAGAAACAACGTACCAGGCGCTCTGCAAGCCATGCACTATCAATCTTCTAAATTAGTGCCATGCATCATAATGATTAGCCTGCAGGCCCACTGCAGAATTTAATCCTTGCTGTCTTAGAGTATGCAGTGTGTATAACTTCTGGCACGCTACTCATAATTCCTTTATCCTGAAAACTGTGGGACTGTTACAATTATACTGGAAGGGAATATACCAGGACGTGCTGGATTCTTAACTGCTAAAGCTAGGAATGAATTTTTCCCCCGGAATTATGGAGACGTATTCAGTTGTGCTTTTCAGTTCAATTTCATGTCTTTCTCGCGGTTTGGCAGATATGCGGCTTCTGCTATTTTAAGCTTTTTTTTAGTCTCAGTAATAACCAGTCAATAGAGTTTAAGGGCCCGTCGACAACGTGGTCATTTGGGCCCGATAATAATAAAGATGCTGATTATACTGATATTCTCAGTTTCATAATTAATTAATTATGCCATTATACGTGTAAGAAAGACAGAAAGTGTCCTATAAGTTACATGCGCATGTCTCTCCGCACTTATCTACAACACATTCTTAAAGTTGACACACACTGGCCCGTCACGACCGGAAAGGAATGAAGCACAAATTTCCATGGCGTCGGATTCAACTGACCCAATTGGAAGGATTTGGTTTCCGCGCCTTTCAAGAAGAATGCCTGAGACACGACTCATGCGGAAGTTTCCGCTGTTGTTGGGAGGCCTTCGTAAACGCTCGTTAGATTATGTATTCATTCGGCTCCCCCAACATACTGTTTTACATTAACAGAAGCAAGGCACCTGCGACAGGGGACGGTAAATTATTAATATTACTTATTGTTAATTGAAAAAAATACTTATTACACACTACATTGGAGTAAGAGAAGGATCTAGGAGACCTAAGTGTAGTCAAATATTTAAAAATCTGATATGTTACACTCACATGACTTTCTCTACTCTTGTACTAACCATTCTTACAAACTCTTATTCCTGTATCTTCTTCATGTCAGTTAAGATAAACAGTTGTACAAAATATCTTATTGTTTATTTCCTTGTAAATGCAAGGGGAATATTAGAATACAGTATGCTTTTTGCGATAGCCAAATCTTTTAAAGCTTTGAGATTCCGTTCTCTTTGCACACTTAACATAATAAAATGAACAACGATGTTCCATTTCACGAAAGTTTTGTTTTCCGAAACTCACACACATAACAAGAAATATCTCCGAAATGGTTCATCCTACAAGAAAATTTATTAATGCATAAATTATGTATTTTAGCAACATCTATATTTTTTGTATAGTATAATTTTATCTATCTCTAATGGTTTATCAGTTATGCAAAAGTCGTCCAGAGTAAATACGACTACAGGGGCTATAGCCAGAAAATTCAAACTATACATTTCCATTTGTCAACAAAATATCTCAAACATATGACATTTTAATCAAAATTGTTAGAGCCATTTTCAAGAAAATCAAAATTTTCCAAACATTTTCCATGTAAAGGGTAGTTTGGCATGGATGTATTTTCTTCAAAATCTTCGTGTTGCATCCTTGAAAGACATTAAACTTGTGAATTTCTAGGCATTGCATCAAAGCGAAAGAGATGCAAGTTATGGGGATTTTATCTCCTTTTAGAAAACCCCAACGCTACAGTCCTAAGTGGACCAAGGCCTGCCGCCCGGCCGCTGCGTCCCCCGCTTCTGCCCACCACAGGCGTCATGAATAGGATGCAGTACTGGAGGTTGGGATGTGGTCATTGCTCCGAATCTCCCGGGTCGGTTATGTGCTTTTTGCGACCTGAGGCCGCTACTTCTTTAATCAAGTAGCTCCTCAATTGGTCCCTCAGGGACCTAAACAGGCTGAGTGCACCCCAGAGGCAGGCGCGCTACCACTGTGCTACGGAGGCGGTCTTATCTCCTTTTGTCCGACCTAAATCAATGTTAAAGGCTCTACTCTAAAACAGAAGCCATCATTATCACCATTGGGGGAACTAGACACTCTTGGCTGTACCGTCGTCACAGTCGTATGACCATCTCTCGCTCTGTCGCCCAACATATCTTCTACCTTGAGCCTACTAGCTACTCGAAAATGTTGGAAGCTAGATACTCCTATTGTATTTATACTTCCCGTATAGTTTAATTTCGTATCTAATCCAGATTTGCATGCGCAGCCGTTCACTCTGCGGAGAAATTAATTTCTGCTGACTATATCTTAGCTTTATCTTTTTCAAATGTTATCCAAATTTACTTCTGAACATCAACACAGGAATAGCTATTACCACAAAATATTGTACTTTTTGGGCTTATTTTGAAGCGTTCCACATATCCCTGCCTCTATTGCCCATAGCTTATATTGCATCCCTGATAACCAATATAAATTACTTTTTCCAGTATTTCGTTTCTCTGTTGTTTTAAGCACACACAGTATTTACACCGATGGGCCTTTAATTTTCTTTTGCCTTTGGATACGTTCTACTTAGTCTTCCATTTAGTAATTATGTCGTCAGCATAAATAGAAAAAGAATCACATGTGATAGACAAAGTCACATGGCACTTCTTTTCGTATTACTTTTCTTTTTCTCTCTCTTTCTTTCCTCGCTGTTTGTTCTGGTTTTAGCATGTGAACCATTTTGGCAGTTTTTCCTTCTTGCATCCTTAAGATAAGCTGAGCGGATGCCTGACCAGGCCCTGATTCTTCCTCGCTGTAGTCAAACGCACGGTGAAGCAGCAGTAGGGCTGATACGTTCTGATTTGTTGTGGGAAAATGAGGTCAGCCAAGGAGAAGGCAGCCCTGGGTAGGAGCAGTCAGTGAAGCCGTCAGTCGTGCTGGCAAGTGAGGTGGAGTCAAGATACAGTGAGAGTTTATAGATATTTACCGAATTCCAAACAACATACGTTTCTAAGTGAAATTTCTGAATTGCGTATTCCCACTTCCGTGGCCTTCCAAGACACTTCTGCGGAATAGTTCGTCCTAAAGCTGTAAGGCGTAGATTTGCATTTCTGGGGAATTAAATGTGTGCGACACTGAAAGTTAGTTGTACTTCTTTCCTCTCATGAACATTTAGTTTTTATGGTCCTTCATAAAATATTTGTGAAATATTTTTAGAAGAGCTGTATATACAAATAGTACACTTGAAGTTACATACACACAGTAACCTGTTAAAATTATAATAATTAACGTATTAAAAGGCATAGAAAGTAATTTTAGTTGATTTCAAATTCCTTCATTTTACACCTTTTCTGTAAGAGCCACTCCTTAAAGCACGCATTTCGCAAATTATGACTTTTAAACTTGAGTTTAAAATAGTTTATCACTTCTTTTCACTTTTCACTTGCAGTGCATGTTCCACCTTCAAAGTCCTCCAGCCATTGTTTCGTGGGTCTGCCCACCGATCTCCTAGCTTTAGGATGATAATGCATTATTTGTGTAGGCATTCTTTCAACATATTCCTTCAACTTTTGTTTGAAATCTTTTAACCTGCCATTCATATTAAAAATTTCTAATGCTTCTCTTATACTCTCATTTGCTATTAGGTCTCTCTTCGTACATCCCTTTACACTTCTTAGAAATTTCATCTCTGAAGCCTGTGTTTTACTCTGTTGCTTATTAGTGCACAATTTCACTTCCGTATGCTAGTATAGGTGCAGCCATAACTGATCACTTATAATTCAAATAACTTCAGGTTACACATGCCTGTATGCCGGCTATTATTCTTATATTTGTATAAAAGCAAACAGTTTCAACTAAATAACATTATTTTCCGTTGTGTATTTCCGTTAATAGAATCAAACGCATTTTCGAAGTTAAGGAATACAAGACTAAATAGAAGGATAATTTCAATGCAATATCAATGGAGAAAATTTATTGAGGTATTTATATTGATACATACAATGTTGGTGATTACAATACTTATTCTTATTTTGGTTTTAAGAAGACAAGTAAACATACTCAGAGCTAGCACAAGTATCCATTGAGTGGAGAATCCATGTAACTGCCACTCTACCTGACGTAATGAATCCACCGATCTAGGGCTGTACAGCTGACAATCAGTAGTATCGGCAGTGTAGAGTTGGTCACTGTGCGCTGTGTTCAGGTTCTATTCTGCGCTATATAGTTCAGTATGTCAGAGTTATCACATGCTGCCACATTGGAAATATTAGTGGAAGAGTTAGGTAAAATAATTTCACCGTGAATGGAGAAAAGATAGAATGAAAATTGTCATTCAAAAATACAACATTGTAAAGAGAAGCGAAAATTGTTAAAACAACACTGTAATAGAAACAAAGCACTGTTGCATAGTCAGGTAGTAAAATGTCAAAACAACATAAAAGTTCATCACTACAACTATAGTTCTGGTGGTGAAAGATACCAATATACCAATTTACGAACTACACTATGCTGAGTTTAAAAACTTCATTAGGAAATATACTAAACTATTTGACAAACAGACGAATGAAAAGGTAATACAACGTTTAACTGTTTATAATTTTGTCAATACACATGTCTGTACCTGTAATGTCTGTTTTTTTAACTACATTGTTGAGACGCTAATTATACCGTGCCCCAGATAAACATAAATTAACGCTATAATACATGATAAGTTCCAGCATTCTTTTATTTTATAACCTCTCACAGGGCAAGTGTTAGAATTAAGATAAATTATTGTGTAAACGTGTACACGTAACTAACCATAAATGTTAGTGTATATATTTAAAATAATAAGAAATAACGCACGTAGAATGCAGTTTATGGGTAAAAGTTGAAAAGATTTCGCTTCAGAAACACTACATGAAGTCTTTGACCCGAATTAGTTCTGCTTGAAAGAGCGACAAACTGATGACAGCCAAATTGTAAGCTCTATTAATAGGCAGGATTATTCCTTTGTCAAGTAAAAGTCGTAAAGCTGTCTATCAAGCTTGTTCGAAATGCTACCGCAAGAGGGCAGGATATGGCATTTCAGCGGCAAAGTCTCGTCTTGTCCAACGACATGGGCCAATCAGAAAATTTAGAACTACACACATTTGAAATAATCAGCAGAACCCGCTCCAATGAAAGTGAAACTCAAAAATGTGATGTGAAGGGGAACCGAATGTGTCCTTCGTATTCCCGTATGGAACGAAGAGTCGTCATCCAACACACGAACCGGAGAGTCGAAGAAACACACACGAACAGAAGAGTCGAAGAAACACACACGAACAGGAGAGTCGTCAACCAACACACGAGCAGAGAAGTCGCAAACTACTACACGAACGGAACAGTCGTCAAATATTACACCGAGACATTATGTAGAACACGCGCGAAATAAGTAAGTACACTTGAAATTGATAGGCTAAATTCACATCAAGAATTATTTGGCAACATTGCATAGAATAGGAAAATTTTACTTCAAGAAATTATTTCGGCTCATCATAGAGTAGGCTAAATTAACCTCAAAATCCTTTCGGCTCTCATCCTAGTGACTTAAACTTTTGGCTTATGCGCGGCGACTCATACATAAATTAAAAATCTCGGTAAAGCTATAAACTGCAATCTTCGTCAAATTATGTGTGTGTTGTAATTGTAATACTTTAAATTCCTTTGTGCCTCGTATACAATAAAGTAACATAATTACTCCCTACTCAAACTTGTTCTAATTAGTAGCTTAAAAACCATTTGTAAGTGATTCCACGCCCTTTCTAGCAGTCTCTGGCCAGGCAAAGCTACTGAACAAGTAATAACGACTTAGCAATTGAACGAGAAGAAGAGGATTTTACATGCTAAGTTAACTATAAGTGTCAGGAGGATTGAGTGGCGCCTCTTCAAACAAATTTTTCTCAATCTCTCCAATAATACTACAATAACTTGCAGTGGCACTTCCGTAATTAATAAGTATATCAATTACTTATTTAATTACAAACATCACGTTTTTACAAGTGGCTTTCAATTGTTGAGGCAACAACCAACCATTAGCCAAAGTAAAGAAAGAACGCTGAATTGTTGTTACACCTCTGTGATGTTTACAGTTTCTGGTTATCTGTGTCTCTCCCTCAGCTTTTCCAGGCTACCAATACATACAGCGTGCACAAATTGCAGACAAAAGGATATTTGTCCTAGCTCCAAACATAATACTTTCAAATATATGGTCGTTAACAGTGGTGCAAAGAAAATTGAATGTCTGCTTATCCGCTCGTTTGGTGACTTTGGCCCCAACACATTCCATACCTATTGTTATTATCATAACTATTATTATCATTACTCTTAATATTATCCTTATTCTTAACATTATTATGATCATAATTATTGTTGTCATCATTATTATCATCACGATCATCGACTTCCGTTGACCATCCACTTTGAGACTGAGGTTTTCGTGGTTTTCCCTGGTTGGTAGCATACGCTGGATGGTTTTGCATCTACCACAATTTACTTACCATCATTTCTCTTTCATTCCGTTTTCTACTCAAGTTTCAGATGTATTACTAGGTTTCAAGACGTTGGCGTGGTTGCCTGCTCCAAGTGTTCCTCATGGACAGATTAGAGGGCTGACTGGTTCCACGAATCGTTCATCGTCCTCTCTGGCCAACTCCAGTACTTTCACATGTATTCAAGTCTGGAACTATTAGGGACTTCCGCACCTCTCTATGACTTGTCTGCTTGCGGCCGGTAGCCACCTGTGGCAGTTTCACTTCATCTGTTTCTTCTGAAAAGTAGCACTTACAATATAACTCCGTAGCTCGCAGTGCGCGAGATGTATCCACCATTTTCTATCCTACAACCTATGCAATTTCAGCTTCTAAATATTTGTTTCAACGAAAATGTGCAATTGGTGATAACTAGAAATAGTATTAACAATGATATAGTTTTCATGCTTAATGTGAACTAGAGCTGCTCTTTTATTTCTTGTCGGCAGGTACCATCACTCCAGTTCTTAAATAGTGAAGTACTTTTGAAACGTCCCTTTTGTCTCATCTTCAGCTCATGCAGACTGCTGCTTCCACATGTCCATTCTCTTCCTTACAATCCCCTACTGAAATATGGTAAACTCTGGTGGTGGTTTCTTGAAGTTGGTCTTTAGACATCTGCTGGGGGAAACTGGAACTATTAAACTCTAATCATTGCAATTTATATCAGTTGGCGGGATTTCAAAATCAAAAGTTCTGTGTGAATTGATGTAAATAAATATTTTCCCCATATACTTAGTTGTGAGGAAAGTTGAACACTCTTTAATAGTTGAATTTGTTCACCTATTTCATGTTTTGCTGTATGAAAATAATGAGCCCTGCTAATTTGTCTATTTCTTTGAGCTTGAAGTTTCTTTGACGTTCCGTCAACTTGATTTGTAAATTCGTTTTGGTTCTTTGTATATAACAACTTTCATAATCTTCACAGTTGATCTGGTAAATTCCTGACTCTTCTATAGTGTGTGATGCAATAAAAGAAGATGAAATATTAGTATCTTTCGAAGTAAAATCATTATTTACTGCAGTACCAATAGAATAAAGGCAATCCAGACTTGTTACATTAATGGTTGACTTCCATTAAGATAAACCCACAGGATATTATAGAATTAATTACTCTAACGCCAGTCAGCATAAAACAAAATTACTTTATCTTCAATAAAAACGTCTACAAACAAGCACAAGGATTATTGGGTAACCCATTGTCGCCTTTGTTAGCTCATTTGTACATGAGCTGGTTGGAACAAGAAATTACAATACACATCAATGCCCTCAACTCCTGGTTCAGATATGCAGGTGATGTTTTCTCTATTATTCAACAGCAAAATGCTGACACTACCCTGAACATTCTTAATAGTCAAGACAAACATATCACATTTACAATGGAAATCGGAGAAAATAATTCCTTACTTAGACCTAACAGTAACAAGAAACAATAGTGATTTGGAATTTGGAACTTATAGAAGACCAACTCATGTGAACAACTTCATAACAAGTAAGTCCCATAATCCTATACAACATCGGCATGCAGCCTTAAGACGTTTAATCCATAGAATGTGCACCGTACCACTACCACCAGAAAAATATCAACAACGTGTAGAATTTTGAGTAATAGAAAATGGTTTCCCAACTCGTTTAATTACCAACTTATTGAAAAATTACAAAAAAGAAGAAGAATTCAAAAATTTAAATAAGTTTACAACCAGTTAATACTAAAGGAGACATAAGATATAACAAAATTTACTTACCACCCCACTACATTTAAAAATATGAAACTATTTTCAAGAAATTCAGTTAGCTCAAAGAAATTGAAAATACAGAAAAGTCAGGAATTTACCAGATCAACTGTGAAGATTTTACAATCTGTTATATAGGAAGAACCAAAACAAATTTACAAATCAGGTTGATAGAACATCAAAGAAACTTCAAGCTTAAATAAATAAACAAATCAGCAGTAGCTCATCATTATCATACAGCACAACATCAAATAGGTAAAGAAATTAAACTATTAAAAATATTCAACTTTCTTCACAACTAAATGTATGGGGAAAGTATTTATTTACATTAATGCACATAGAACTGTTAATTTTGAAATCCCGCCAACTGATACAATGTTGCAATGCTAAAGGTTAATAGTGCCAGTTTCACCCAGCAGATGGCTACAGATCAACTCTAAGAAACTACCACCAGAGATCATATTTCAGAAGAGGATTAAAAGGAAGAGAATGGACTCGTGGAAGTAGCAGTCTGCACGAGACAAAAGGGTCGTCTCGAATAAAGTTCAAAATTTAATACCTGAATGGACTGATGGTATCCGTCGTAAGGAGAACCTGTACGACCTGTTCTCCAATGCTGGAAATGCTTTAACTACAAGCTAAGCTTTTTATGCTTACGGAGTATTACTGCTATAAACAGTTTGTTACTGTAATCAGTATTAAGCGTAATTATCACACTTTGGCCAAGATATTCATTTCTTTCAACAGTAATCTAGTATCAAGATGCCATGAATTACAGAGAGCCAAACCCATTAGTTAGGTGCCACCCTTTTCTCTGAGAAGTGATGTAAAGCATAGAGGAATTAAGATATGAAGCTATAATTAGGTTCCTCTTCTATACCAAGGATTGGGTTTTTTCCCGTTCCGAAGCCAAGGCATCACTGAAACTACTTCTTACATCCTACAACCGGTCTGCCTCTTAGCTGTTTTGTATCTTCAACTCTTCTCTAATTTCTTGATTTTTTCTTTGGTCTCTAAAGCTCAGACACCATACCGAAAAATCGCATTTCAGCTGCTTCAATATATCTTTTATCACTTGCTCTTGGCACCCATGTTTCACTTCCATACATCAAGTCTGGTTTTGAGGCGATGTAAGTAGTTGAATCTGGATTTCTTTATTCATGTTTTTCCCCAAGTATCATCTTATACATCCATTTATATGATTCTACTTCTGTACATTTTCTTCCAAGTCTCTATTTGTTTCATGTATTTTCTGTTATATTATTATCTATAACTATCTTAGCTCTAATGTTATTTTACCCTCTTATTCACATTACTTTTGTTTTTGGGATAGACATATTCATATTATACGTTTGTAATATATTGTTTAATTTTATTAAATTAACTTGGAGATGGTCATCTGCATAGAGTATATTATTTATTTTATGATAATTGTTCCCGTTTCCACTCCTGTATGAGTTTATTCATGCATAAATCAAAAAGTAATGAGAAAGACTACATCCTTGTTTTAGCCCTCGATTTGTTTTTATAGTAGTTTTATTTATTTCTCCATTTATAAAATTTCCTGGAATTTATATTCGTTAAGAATTTTCCATAATATCTTCCAATTTACCCCATAATAGACCTTTTCATAATCAAGATACAATAGAATAGTGCTAAATTACATTCTTTTTTTCCTTCATTACTTGTTTAATAACAAATATTGAATCTATACAAGATCGTTTGCTAAACCCACATTGCTCTTCGCTTAGAATACCTTCCGCTATTGGTTGAAGTTTCATTTTAATTATCGCTGAGTACAGCTTGTAAGCTGTATTTAATAGTGAAATGCCTCTATAGTTGGAACAGTTTCTACGATCTCCTTTCATATATATGTAAACTATTTCTGCACGTTTCCGTTCCTGCATTCCATATTTCATTTAGTAATTGTAGAAACCTTTTCTTCCATTTCGAACTAGCATACTTTATAAGTTCACTGTTTATATGGTCAATTCGCTGTGCTCTCCTATTCTTTAAATTCTCTAGGACCTCCTCTAGATCTAGCATAGTCTTTGCATTGTATTCATTGACGCACATTGTTTTCCCTAGATGGATTCTTTTTCGTCTATAAATATGCTTTTATACTATGTTACCCATTCTGTGTTTGGAATTAAATCTATTTTTACATTATCTGTATTTTCCTTTCTTAAAGTTTTAAAAATTTTGAATCCGAATCTCTGTCTTCCTGCAACATCAAGTTTAATTCGCTTGACAAAGCTTGTCCAACTTTCTCTGTTTGCTTGTCTTGCCAATTTACGAACTATTGCCCTCCTATATGTATGCTCAATATGATCTAGTTTGGACAAATTTAGCCATTGTAGGTATGCTTTCTTCTTTTTCTCAATTTCTTCCTTTAGTTCTTCATTCCAGACTTTTAATCTCTTTGGCTTTCTCTTCCTTTACGTTCCTAGTACCTCCTTACCCATTTTCATAAGGGCTCTTTTCAGGATTTCCCAATTCTGTTCTATATCTCCAACCCTACCCCTTATTGTATTATTTACTGTTATCCGGTAAAGGCTCTTAACACAACAGTGTTCCAATATTGATGATAGTTTCTCGGGGTAACAGCCAGGTCAGATTAGGGTAACTACCCTAACCTTGGGTAGTTACCCTAATCTGACCTGGCTGCTAGCCCGAGAAACTATCATCAATAATCAACGCCGGGAAGGCTTCAAGTCATTAGTGTTCCAATAGTTGTATTTTCAGAGATTCATCCCCAATTTTTCAAGTTGATGTATTCTTTCCTCTAAAATATTTGTTTTGAATTTTTATTTTTGAAACCACTAAATAGTGGTCTGTGTCAACTTCAGCCCCTCAATAACTTCTAGTACCTAGTATATATGGCCATAACTTCATTTGCAATGAAATAGTGTATTATAGATCTACTCCCTCGTTCTGGCCATGTGTATTTATAGATATCCTAGTGAGGGAAGAAGGAATTTGTTATTCTGGGATTGTTATAAGAGCAAGTCTCTCAGTATTCTTCCTTTTGTATTTAAATCATTATCATAGAGATAATTATAATGATTTCAGGAGAACAAGTGTATCATTGACTATCTCTGTGGTCTCGTCGTTATAGCATTCCACCTTCCAAACCCAGAGGTGCCGTTTAGATTCCCAACTGTAGGATAGGAACTTTTCTTTAGTCAGGATTATTCTCGAACCTTCCTAGGAGCTGGAGTTACGAGATAGAAGTAAAGATAGATGTAGATTATATACGGAGGGGATTATACATGGAGCCAACTGTTGTAGTTATTGTATATCAGACCCTGGGAGGATGGCATGAAGTGAGAGCGCTGTACGTGCGTGTTGGGATCCGGGACAAATAGTGCGAGCCTACGTGAGGGTCCCTAATGTGTGCTGGAGATTATTTATATCGACACCAGACCTCGCCAAGCAGCCACCGCACCAGTCAGGCGACTACAATTCGACGAGAACAGCAGTTATAGTTCGTAAAGTCCCTAACCAGCAGTACCAAACCCGCCAATCGCCAACACTTCCGACCCTGAAAGGCCGGATTGAAATGAAGATGAAATAAAAAATGGAGGGACGGGAAATTCGGAGAATGTAATAAAATTGTCCTTCCAAGCATTTGCCATCGTACTCGCTGAATTATGAATTAGAATGTGTGTGTGTGGTGTGTGTGGTGTGTGTGGTGTGTGTGGTGTGTGTGTGTGTGTGCGTGTGCGTGTGTGTGTGTATCTGATGTTAAAGAAATCCCAAAGTAAACTAACGCACAGATCATGTCAATTACAAAACATCTTTACCAATGAGCAATTGTTCCAAAGGCAAAGGACTCGACGTAAGCTTAGTTGCTAAAGGCGGCATATAAATGCAACAAACAAGAAATGAGCTTCTTCTTACTCTCTTATAAGCCCATATTTTCTATCCACTACCTATTAATCGAGATAAATCATTTGCAGAACTATTTTTATTATATATTTTCTTGTAGGTACAAGAGGATTAAGGTAATACAGTGACTTAAGCGACAGTCAAATATTTTAAGACTGAGTCGCTATGTAAGGGCTTTAAAATGTTACATGGCCGAGAGAGAGAGAGAGAGAGAGAGAGAGAGAGAGAGAGAGAAGAAACGAATACCGACTTCACATTTAAGAGTGATATAAGAATTTCAAAATGCAAATCAATAAAAAGGAATATTTCTGAAATGGTTCACTCCATAAAAAGAGATATCTTGTGCTTTAATGAGCTGTACCTTTTTGGTAGTAAAACTTGTACTGTAACCAGCTATGCAAAAGCCTTCAGAATGAAGGGTTCTTCAGAGGTCATTCCGAGTATTCAAAATATACAGTTCATTTATAACCAAAATATCTTGAGCATGTTATTCTAATCAAAATCAATAGAGGCATTTTTGATAAAACTAAATATTTTGAAAAATGTTGCATGTAAAAGGTAGTTTGAAGTCGGGGGCTTTTTAGAACATTTTCGCTTGCAACCTTGAAAGATCCTTAGTTTTCTTTCCAAATTTGGTTTTAAGCAACTTTCCGTTTTCTAGCTGTGCTCTTCACACACTCGTATAAACAGTCACACACGCACGGATTTTAATCTTACATCCCCCAAATTTCGTCTCCCTCCTATTTCACTTCATTTCTCATTCCCTTTAACCCTTCATCAGGCTTATCTCTCTCAGCGTAGTAAATATTGGCGAGGTTCTCGGCAGGTAATATATTCTTGGTAAACCTTTGTCCTTCGGCTGGGCGGTCTCGGTGCGGGGTCTCTAAGAACGGCGGGTGAGTGAGACACCGGTTGTGCTGGACCATCGGTGCGCAACTCTCCTATTGAGGGGAAACGCTTCAGTCCTCCACCCAGTTCTGTGACGTCATGAAGCCTCCTCTACTTGTTCAGTGGCGAACTATGTAAATAGCTTTAGCACTGTAAACGCATGTTTGTGTACCAAACCAAAAAAGAATATTATTTGTTATTACATATTACTGAGGTGCATTTTATTTTCTTCTCTGTGATGGTAATTGCAAGTGTTGACAGGTAATGCAGACCTTACATTACTCTTTAATTAAACTCATTTTGGAACAGTTTGTTCATACAAAAATGTGCCGAAAATTGTCATTAAGTGAACTGCAAAGCAGCATATTTTAGATGATAATTGTCTGCAGAAATCAAATTTTACATTTTTCGTAGTGTTAAATTCTTCATATGGTTTCTAAATGCTCTAATTCATCTTCTGCACCAAACGATGACATTCGTAATAAATGAAAATTGAAGATTTGTGAACAGACAGATTTCATGTCCCATATTTTTTAAATCAGAAAATTTGGATTCCAATGTTGTAGATAATACGTGTAGAATTTTTATGTAGCAACTAATGCATTTATAAACAATAAGCACTGTGTGCACCGAAAATAACGGATATCTCCGAAAGATAGTTATGCTATTTTGTTAAATTGCATATAAATGTATTTACCAATGCCATGAAATAATGCTTACATTACTTAATACAAAAATAAACGTTTTCCCAGTTAGCATGGAAACGTCATCGGGCTGTTGACATCTTGCTCCCTGTTGTGTGTTGTGGGTGGTCAGTGCAGCTCTATGCCCAGAACGTGTACATCATACGTCATATTGACGTAGTGGACGACTGTAGTAGGAGAGATTGCGCCACTGAGTTTCAATCTGCAAATGGTAGGGACGTGCCCTCTGGTCTGTAGTAACTCCTTGGATCGTGCGACTTGCGTCTCCCACCACCTCATTCTTCCTCCCGATAGTGCCGCGCAAGGGGTATAGGTACAAAAGATCAAGGTCGACGTGCTGAATCCCCTCTGCAAAGTCCTATCTCATCCTACTATACATGCTTAACAGAGAAAGTGAATAAAAAAGTGGTATCTCTATAAGACACTTGGCTTCTTTTACTATACATAAATAGATAACATGTTATTTAGAACATGCATGTCCTATTCTTAAGCGATACCATTACCAGAACTTGAGTCTCAAAGTATTCTAAGTTTCAGTACTCCATCTAAATGGGATTTATCTTCAGTACATTTCAACCATGCCTCATTTAACACTTCCGACACATGAATCAAGAAAAGAACAGTGATTTAAGAAGTCCATGAGGCAATGGAATCCTTCACCTACTGTTACCACTGAAAGAAATAAGAAACTTTGTAAGATTTAGGAATATCATCTCTCTTTCTCTGGTGCAGAAACTTCCGGTTCGGTTTGAAACCTTGCTACCAACTTCACCAACTTACTAAGGAAGAGCAAAGTCATTTTAAGAGTTTGCAGTTGGGATCTACTTTATATAACGACCTCCCGACGCAAGAAAAGGAAACATGGGAGAGGATGTAAGTGCAAACGGAAACCTCTCTCCCGCCAATTTCATTTTGTCGGAATCAAGATAACGAGGTGAAGCGCTGCCCACCGTAGTGTGGTTTAGTAATTCCCTTCCACCCATCATAATAACTCCTTTCTGTCCGATAGCCAACCGTCCAGATTACTGGCTTAATTAAAGCTCGTTCCTTACCGCTACCTGAAACCAGAATCTGCTCATTGGAAGGGAAACTAATGACTTTTAGGGATCAAGAACCATTTCTCTAAAATAAATAGAGAATTCAAACTGGTTTCAGGAAATGAATTGAAAACATTGGTTCTAAGAAGATAAAGTAATTTTTAATTGGAAATACACTTCACTAAACTTTCATTCATTTCATAGAAACGTATCTCTTTTCTGCATTACAAATGTAAACCACGATACACAAGTGTGGTCCTTTGTGTCACGGCTCGCTGACGTAATCTATCCCTCTACAGTCGTAGAACCCAGCGATGCGATGAGAATCACTGAATAGAATATGTCCTCTAATTATTTTAAGTACTTACAAGGAAGTGCTGATTTTATTTAGTATGAGTATTAATGCTTATGGGCACGTAATAGTAACGAGAAAATGAAACGAAATTCTGACAGAAGCTGAGTATGCAAACGTTGCCTACACTGTGATACCTAAGTCGTTGCTCCGGTAGGGATCCAAAATTAAACGGGGAGAGTAAATGAAACGCAGAGACAAGCTGTACCTCTTTGCCCCCATTGTACATGTTTTCTGAGTCCAAAGTAAACACAGCTTTATGGCACCAAATATTCCTCTCCTAATGGACTGGCTCATTCTGCCTCTCGTGCCCTGGAGATTACAACCATGTTTGCTTATTAGAGCTTGTCCTGTTACCAAATGTGTTAGAAAAATTGTTGACCCTGTGCTGGATGTTGATTAAAATACCTCTCCTTCCCGCTCGCTACCATTTGGAATTTGCTAAAGGGAGAATGGCATTTCATATCCAGAAATAGTGTGAAAAACTTTTCATGTTTAATCTCTGTGCGAATAGTGATTAACGTGTTTATATTTGGAGGCCTCAGGGGTAAACATTGTGAAATGCACCAATCTCTGACAATGCTAAATTCCACAACGTCCAATGAACTTAATTTAAATTTCAATCCTACTGTATCTAATACCACCATTTCCTTTATTGCCATATATTTCAGAATAATAAGACACACTTTAACCATTCCTGTTAGCAAATGTAAAATTCCCTTCTAAATCACACCGTTTACATACATTGCATATAATGAGATCGTTTTCCTCACAAAAATCGATGTTTTTTTCTTTTTTTCAATATTTGTATTCTTATCTTAGCAATGACTACTCTCTATTTCATATTCCTTGTACTCCTTAGGTTGTTCAGTTTAAGTTGATGTTCTCCTATCCTATCATTAAAATCCCCAAAAATTATGTATTATACCCACTTCTTCATATTTAGCTCTAAGCTCAATACCCCTACTAATTTTCCTAAATAGATTTGTGTAATACTATTGTGATGCAGTAGGTGAGTTATAGATACAATACAAATATAACCACTTTATGCATAAATTCCGCATAGGGAAAGCCGTAGAAGTGATTTATTCCACAATTATTTTTTTCCTTTACCTTATCTTTAAGTCTCTTATCTTACCTTTTCACAAAACATCCCACACCAGCTGTCCCCTTTTCTGATTTTTTACTCCATTTACACCATAAAAATCAAACCCAGGTATTTCTACACTCATTTAATTTTCCAACCATGTCACCATTTTTAGTACTTGCTGCATTTCAATACACACTTTTTCAAGTAGGCCCACAACATCCAACTCGCCATTGATAAGTCAAATCCTTATACCGAGTCTTTACTCCTAAAGTTAAACTGATCTAGTTTCGCCTGTCTTCTTGTACAGACACGATCTCTCACTTCCATAATACTACCTGATGGCGCTGAGATCACGCTTAAGTCATCTCGTCTCCATACATCCAGAACTAGCTGATGCACCCAGTTGATTCTCTCCGTGAATCTTCAATCTGCTGTGCTGTAAAGTCCTTCACGGTGACGTCACTGTTGACACATTTTCCACCTCATTCCTCCGCTGATCTGACGGTGACACTCGCTTCATCTTTGGTGATGTAGACACTGGTTCCCTCTGCTGCTGAGTAAGCTGTTCACCCACACGTGGTAGCTGGGATCCTTCCGCTGAAGTTTATTGCCGTAGAAGTTCCTGTTTTACTCCTTCAATCCATAGGTCGGCTGCTGTTGCGAATGCCTCATTTCCTTGTTTCCTTTATTGCATTGAATTTCAATTCTCTTTTTATTCTTACCCAAATCGTGTTCAACAAATATGTTTGTGCCTTTTAACTGCTTGCTGTTTCTAAACACGTCCCATTTAAATTTCATTGTGGTCATTTTAACAGTTATTGGTCACGGTCTCTGCCCTCTTCTTCCAGTGCTAAAGCAGTCCACAATCTCCCATTCTATAATATTCAGCTTTAATTTATCTTGCAAAGGAACTTCAACATTCTACCAAACTCTTATCTCTTCTCTCATCTACTCCAAAAATAATTAGGTTTAGCTTTCTGTTTATTTCCTCACCGTTTTGTGGTCGAGTTAGCCTCTTCTTACACTCCTTTACTTCTTCCTTTACTGCTGCTTCGAATTGTCCTATTAATACTTTGGTTTGTTCAAACTTATCGTCTGTCTTCTTATCTATTCCACTTTCCAAGTTCTTAATTTCCTTTATGTCTTTAGTAATAGTTCCTAACATCTTATTAATCACTCCATCTTCAACGATCGCGAGCGCGTGTGCCGATACGCCCGTCTCCCTATGCGACTTTCAAGTAAGTCCGACTATGAAGTGTCGTTTTACCTTGTTATACGACATGATTCTACCACTGACACGAGTAGAGGACCTGGCCAGTTCCCTGAAATAGATAACAGTGGGGGCCATGGCCTGGTAGCTAACGAGTGTGTAGGAGTGCGGACGGGGTTAAAACTACGCTGTAGGAGAAGTGACACAATGCGTCGGTTGTCTCCATCTACGATACAGTAGAATAAAAAAACTAGTAGTTCCGTTTTCTTAGAAAAAACTACTTGGAAGTAGCTGTAGATTTTAAGTCGAGGTTAATTATGTATTTACCGTATCAAGCGTTTTCATTTTAATGTTTTACTAATTATTGGATTAAATTAAAGTCCAATACACGTTCCTCAAATTTGAAGAGTACAATAATTGCAAATTGATTCCATTTTTTCGTGCTTCTAGAAATGAACCTCAAACACTTGATATTTTACCATTTGTAAAAATGTTCTAATTTAGGAGTAATCAGGTTTTGCTTTTTCTGTAAACCTTTTTTAAACATAGTTTGAAACAATGCTCCTATTATCCAAAGAACTACAAAATGCATTAATTACGACTTTATTATTTTATTTAAAGCTGTATTATTTATTTCTTGCTTCTGCAACTTTGCTGGTCTAAGTTCAGTCAAGTTAACTAGAGAAAATTCATCAGTCAGAATTAATCCTAGATCTAGATGCATGAACTTAAAGTTGAATAAAGCCAACATTGTAAGTTCAGCTTTACTGAAGATCATTTTCGGCTGGTTTAACTCGGATTAACTTTTACGTAACCAGGCAAACATTTAAAATAAGTTTAAGAGCCTTTAAAATCTGAATTTTGGGCGTGGAAAGAATAATAGCTATAATTCCAATGATAATGCAATTAGCTTAGGTATAATTCAATCTAAATTTGTGACTCAGGTCTCAGTCGCAATAAATTGATTACCTAATTGGAGGGCTCTGTCTACTCTTTTGCACAAAGTGTGGGATGAATTGCTAACTTAAGTGAGACGCTAAAAGCTGCGCACATACAATTTTTATCCACATTGTCTGGCTGCAATTCATGGACCGTTTTTGAAATGAAAATGCAAAATTAAAAAGTACTTACCGTACTGCATGCTTCAGCGCAACAAAACGTTCGGCTGCTGACACCGCTGCTACCTGCAGTAGAAGAAAAAATTTCGGATCGTTAGAACAGATTCTTTTATAACGATATGAATATTTCATTTCCTAGCTGTCACAAACTATGCGAACTCGCGTTATGCTCAAACACACACATTTTGCCCAAGAAATAATGTATGATGGGTGCTGAAATATATTTCATGAGGACAATTGAATTATTCAAGGGGATTGGGAAAAACGAATGACAGAATATACTTCAACATTTGGCTCTATGATTTAATTCTACAGTGTAATTTATTCTGCTATTATACTGTTCTGGCTTTGCTCCATTCATACCTGTGCTTTTTTCTGTGTTGTGCTTCAGCCTATGTCAGTGTGTGCTATTTTTTCCGAGTTGCTTTAACCTTTTTTGGTTCAGAATAATTTCACTGACGTTTCACTTTAAAAGAGAAATATGATTTTTTTAAAGAAACAAAGCTAAACCAACTGAATTATTTTAATAATGAAAAAGGTGCTCTTAAATTTCTTTATTGACATTTCAAGAAATTGAACAGATGGAGCAAATTTACTGAAATCTTCCTTGCACGGAACGTTTACAGTAACGAACAAATGAAGAAAAACTGGACTTCCACAGCCCATATCAGCTTATTATACTACTGTTTAAATTATGTTGATATAGACATCTTTAGGAATGTGAATGGCTTAATGAAACGTACGAAAAAGTCGATCTTTTGAAGATAGTGCCAAAATTCCTATGCAACTTATATTAATTATTGCAAAAATTGATATGAGAAAACGTACGGGGCAAATCTCGCAATGCAGGTTTGACTTCAAAACGAAACCTCCAGAAGCACTTTTAATCAAAGCACCTATATTTAATAACTTGTGTTAGTATAAAGAATCTCCCTCTGACTCTCCTCCTCCTCCGTCTCTCTCTGTTTCCCTGCTTTACAAGGTTTCCACATCTACGTCCATCTCGTACATTTAACAGAACTAAATGGTAATCCTAAAATATAAAAAATCCTCACATGCCCGTGTTTCACTCCCCTTCTTTATTAAGCCCACAGTCTGTCCTTCCCCTCTGCACATATGCGCGTAAAAAAGTGACCCTTATATGTACAAGATGATTAAAAGCTTGGTATTATACTAGTGCTATCCACAGGGACAGTTGGAATCAAAGGCTGTGCCGAAACTATACGATAATAAATGTGTTAGTTTAGCGTTTCAGCCCAACAATTGCGACAATGAAAATGTCACAAAACCCACTTCTGACACCACTTTATTTCCTTTAAAATTGGATCACAATATACAATTCGTCGTGGCCTTGCAACTCAAAGCTGTTCTATCCTCTCGTAACCTTGACACAAACTTCACTGTCTTTCTGTTCTACTTTCCCTGTCCAACAGCAGCTGGCTTCGACAATACAAACATTAATAACTGCTTCACACACAAACAACTGTGACGTGACTATTAAATGTCCCAAACTGTCTCTCACTCAAATACTCTCAACACTAACTGTACACAACACACACTCAAAAACAACCTGTCAAACTTAACACAAAACCCGAGTCTGGAAACTGCTCTAGCTCTGGCTTGCTCACTCGCTTTTATAGTTCCAGTCAAATTACTGGCGAATTCTCTAAAAAATACATATTTTCTTCAGTTTCTCGTACACATGCTGGTAGTCGAAAATTGCTCGAACGCTTTGTTTTGCCGCGTTCATAGTCATCTTTGTCCTGACCGCTCCGTTGTCGTAGGGCCACATATTTACAGTGGTGTGAGGTAGTTTGACCTTGAGCGTCTTTGAGGCGCGCAGCCACCTAATAAGTCTTGTATTCCCCATATGACTTAATCACGCCTAAGAGCGAAGTGCTCCTTTTAAAATGCATTATACTTGGCGCTAGGGATGTGGAAAAGAACAAGTAGCGCTTTACTGGGAGAATTTCAAGGATTCACTTGCAACTCTTTGGTATATATTTCAGGCTTCAGGACAACGTTCAAAGCTTTGATATAGACATTGATATAGACGCCTTACCAGAGCAACCAAAAGGACTGACATCGGCGGTCTATGACCTTTACTTTCTCTACCAAATGCATACATATTGCGTGTCACCGCTTTTGGGTAAGTTTTCTTTCTGGCTTATTATTGTTCCATAAATTTCAGTTTACACGTTTGTATAGACTATTTAGAACAAACATATTTACTAAAACACTGAGCTTTGAATCTCTCTATTATTTCAGACAAGGGAATCGAGTTCATTTCTGTCAAGAGTTTGACATGTTGAAGTTAAGTATATATTTAAATTTTCAAAATACAGATCCAATTTCTTGAGATTCAAATACCTCCTATCTCAGCACCAAGGATAGTATGACAAATCTTAAGGTGGTAAATGATACGCAGGAGGAGTAATGCAGGAATTCAATGGACTGTTAAAGGCTAATAAACAAAAATAATTTATTTTGCGATGTGTGCAAGATCAGCGAAGACAAACCCAGACTGTAAAACTCTGATGTGTGGCACTCACATGACTTTCTCTACTCTTGTACTAACCATTCTTACAAACGTATTCCTCTATCTTCTTCGTGTTAGTTGAGATAAACATTTGCAGAAGTTCTCTTATTACTTATTTCCTTGTATGTAGGTGCAAGCGGAATATGGGAATACAGTAGGCTTTGAGCGATAGTCAAATCTTTTAAAGCTTTGAGATCCCGTTCTCTTTGCATACTTAACACACAAAAAAATGAATAACGAAGATCCATCTCACGAAAGTTTTGTTTTCCGAAACTCGCACACATAACAAGGAGTATCTCCGAAATAGTTCACCCTACAAAAAATTTATTTACACATAAACTATTATTTTAGCAAGATCTATATTTTTTGTATAGCATTATTTGGCATATCTCTAACGGTTTACCAGTTATACGAAAATCGTCCAGAGTAAATACGACTACAGGGGCTATAGCCAGAAAGTTCAAGATATACTTTCATTTGCCATACAAATATATCAAACATATGACATTCTAATCAAAATCGTTAGAGCCATTTTCAAGAAATAAAAATTTTCGAAAAATTGTCCATGTAAAGGGTAGTTTAGCTTGAGGCTTTTTTTTTTTTTTTTCAAAATATTCGTGTCACATCCTTGAAAGACATTAAGTTTAAATACAAACTTTGGTTTTTAAGCGACTTTTCGTTTTTGAGTTATGCTGTCCACAGACTGACAGACACACAGACACACACAGATTCAGGGGGTCTCAAAACATATTTCCGGTGAAATCTCTACGTGGAATTTTTAGGTGGAATATAATACTTGCTCTACTTACCACTAGAGAAAGTAAAAAAGAAACACTAAAAGGAAAATTGTTAAGACTAGTACTGATTTAAGCTGCATTCCCACAATTTAGGTGTTCTATTACATATTAGTATTTAAAATTTCTTTTATTTACATATATTAAGCACATTTTCAAAACATGTATAGGTTGGTCTCAATTGTTTATACCATTAGAAAAATACAAGCACTCTTTCAGTAGTTAAGTCCATTGCGGCACGGGGGCTTGACATTTTTATGTAACTCCTCATATAAGAACCACCTCAATATATGCGTGCGTGTGGGCGCGTGCGTACTTGCCTCGTGCGTGCGTAGTATATATGTATATGAAAATGAATGCTTGTATGTGTGCCCTTTGTGTGCTGTTAAACCGCTTTACCGATCATTTCGAAATTCGTCATGAATATGTATTTTTTCATGGACAAGAATAATTTTATAAGTCATTTTCGTTGTTGTCTATTTTAAAACACTGTTTAAAACCGTTATGCTCGTTATGAATGTTAATACTACAGATTTCCTGATGATGACGTCAAATATTTTTAGTTTCTCAAGTTTTCACGCAAACTAGACACAAACAATGGAATTTCTCTAGAATAGTGAAGACTTTTTTACTTTTCCACTAATAGCTTTGCGGTATACCTATTTTACTTTCAGGTTATCTTTCGTACGTTCACTTTTATTTTCACTGGGACTAAGATATCGTTCTTTTTTCTTTCTTAAAAGAAATTTATGCATCAGTTCTCAAAAAGCACACACATACACAAAGAGAAACTGGATATAATTCAACGCAAATCAATAATATTATATTGCAGTGTAGATATGATATGGAACGTATATAAAAAGTAATATTTTGTGTAGCAGATTAGTGTGGACTTTAATTCACACATTTCATTTTAATAGTATCATTTAAAAATCTTCTACCAGCAGAATTTTACACAAACCTATCTAGGTATTTTGAACAAACCTAAATTTTGACCTGCGCATTTTTGCGACATTTTATTTTTTAGCTTAAAGCTTGTTTTAAAACTTTGACAACCTTCTGTCTCCATGCATTTATAACAAAATTGTATCGTTTAATATGAAGTACACATAAAAATATGATTTTTGTTGAAGGATATAAACAAATTAAATGAAGTGGGAAGAGAAACTTATATTAATGTAACATCACAAATTTCTTTCTTAAACATATATCTAAAGTTAAATTAAGAAAAATTGAAGCTATTAACAGTGAAGCAACAAGATTCTAAAATAAGAACAAATTAGAAACTAAAAACTTCACTTATCTTAGTATGTTGATATTCTTTTTCTATTTTTCTGACCCAGGGGTTTCAAGCTATATCCAGCTCATTCTCAAAGTCATATACACAAAATCGTTGCCAAGCTACAATAAAGATGAATTTGACATAGAATATAAACATATTATTAACACTGCAGTAATTAATGGTTTTAATACAGATTTTATACATAAAAGGATAGGGGAATTTAAATATCAAAAAGCTGTTAAAGAAGTTTCAACCCTTAAAAAAATAAAAGATAATTATATTTTTAAAAAGTTTACTTACCATCCATGGGCTAATAAAAATTTTACAAGGATTTTTAAAGAATATGGAATAAATTTGGTCCCTCAAAATAAATTTAATATACAAAATTTACTTAATTTTTCAAAAAAAGATAAAATACCAAATTATAAAAAATCTGGCATTTACCAATTTAGCTGTTCAGATTGTGATAAAGTTTATATTGGTAAAACTAAACGTCATCTAGAAACCAGAATAAAAGAACATTTTAGAAATATTAAATATAAACAAACTGATAAATCAGCTGTGGCAGATCATTTTTGGTCATTTAATCATGAAATTAATTCAGAGGTTAAATTATTAAAACAGTTAAGTAATCCGATAGATTTAATGGTTTGGGAAAAAATTTTTATTTTAAAAAACAGGAACCATGTCATGAACTTCGAATTACCATCTATAGATTGTATTTATAAATTTTTGTTTTCAGAGATTGGTAAATAAAAAATTGAATATTAATAATTGTTTTTCACAAAAAAATAAAAGATTGTAGCTTGGCAACGATTTTGTTTATATGACTTTGAGAATGAGCTGGATATAGCTTGAAACCCCTGGGTCAGAAAAATAGAAAAATAATATCAACATACTAAGATAAGTGAAGTTTTTAGTTTCTAATTTGTTCTTATTTTAGAATATATCTAAAGTCTTGAATAAAGCAATTCATTTTTAAGACAGTGAACCTGTAAACGTGCAATTACATTGAAATTTCTGTATTAATTTTATACGGGGTACACCCATAAGCATACAGTGGAATAAGTAAAACACATGCACGTGCTTTCTTTCCTTTCACACTGTTGAGCAAGACGTTCACCCAAAACGAGAGAGGAGTCACATGAGAAACATTGAAAGAAAGATGTCATGTTTTGTGATGTAAAAACAGGCTTTCCTTTTCACTCCACGTATAAGTAAAATTGTAAGAAAAGCCTTGTCAAGAGTGTTCTCTGTATGTGAATGCAGCCTGGGTCTTTTTTGTGACGGAGTTGGTAGCATTTGTTCCCGCGCCTCCGGTCTCTCGTCATCACATGTCTGTATAGATATGTCAGCGTATCTCATTTCTCTTTTCATTGATTTATTTATGCTTTTTGGATGTTCAGTCTCATCTCTCTCCCTTTGTACCAGGTTTCCTTTATTTCCTCCTCTTCCCCGGACATTTTAGCATGCTGAAGTAAGGAAACTGTTTGATCTGTTATTTTTAGCCTCGTTCTTCCTAAGGGATGAGACCAGCTCCTGAGATTCATCTGCAATTCACTACATGTTCAGTGGCGTGCTTGGATAGAGGAAATTTGGGATATTTAGCCCAAGAGCGTATCTCATTTCTCTTTTCATTGATTTATTTATGCTTTTTGGATGTTCAGTCTCATCTCTCTCCCTTTGTACCAGGTTTCCTTTATTTCCTCCTCTTCCCCGGACATTTTAGCATGCTGAAGTAAGGAAACTGTTTGATCTGTTATTTTTAGCCTCGTTCTTCCTAAGGGATGAGACCAGCTCCTGAGATTCATCTGCAATTCACTACATGTTCAGTGGCGTGCTTGGATAGAGGAAATTTGGGATATTTAGCCCAAGTTTCGCGTTCATATTTCACAATTGAAAGTATGATTACATCTTTAAGAACAAGATCATGTACAATCTAACCGCTGAGAGACCTTGCCCGGGGTGCACTCAGCCTTGTTAGGTCCCTGAAGAGCCAGATGAGGAGCTGCTTGATTGAGAAGTAACTGCACCTGGTTGCGAAGACTGGGAATAGGTCGGTAGCGGCCGGGCGGAAGCCTTGGTCCGGAAAGGGCTGTTGCGCCGCGGGGTTAGTTAGTTAGGCTAAAATCTAAGGGAATTCTGTACTAAAATAGTTAACTTATACAAAATTATAACCCATTTAATTGACATTTTTAGCATATATTTTTTAATAGGTTACGAAGAAAACAATATTTAAAACAGTCCGCACCTGTGTAAAAATTCACAAGTAATGTAACTTGAAGATTTTAAGCTTCTAGATGCTGTATTTTCTTGAATATAGCTCTTTGCAATTCATTATCAAACTATGTGCATCACTAAAATATGTTCTATAAAAATAATTAACTATGAAACGTTTTAATTTCCCAAAACTCAATCATGTATTAAATTATTAAGACCAAAATTCTCTAGTCGAGCTTGATATTAAATAATACTTTAGCTCTTCCTTGTTTACTTTCCTTACTACGGATAAGTAGAGGGAGTATTATATTCCACCCAAATATTCGATGTCAAGATTTCACCGGAAATATGTTTTGAGACCCCCTGAAAAAAATAAAATCCATTTTTAGAAAACTGTGTGTGTGTGTGTGTGTGGTGTGTGTGTGTGTGTGTGTGTGTGTGTGTGTGTGTGTGTGTGTGTGTGTGTGTGTGTGTGTGAGAGAGAGAGAGAGAGAGAGAGAGAACAGCATAATTTACGAAAAATCGAATGAATAAAAACCTGGTATTTAAATTATCATCTTTCAACGACAAAACTAAACCCCTGGCGCAACAGCCCATGAAGGGCCAACACTTGCCGCCCAGCCGCTGTGCCCCCACCTCTGTCCACTACAGGCGTCACTGGTGGGTGCAGTACTGAGGGGGGACGTGGTCAGCGTCCCGAGCCCTACCGGCCAGTTATACGGTCTTCTCGATCTGGGGCCGCTATTTCTTCATCAAGCAGCTCCTCAATTGGTCTCCCCGGGACCTAACGAGGCTGAGTGCACCCGCACCAGACCTCCAAGAGGGGATAAAATACCCATGCTGGTTGAATGAATCTAGAAAACCCGATTCGAGCTATCAGATAAGACAAATAAGTATCTAAAAGTAACCAATGCCTTATTCAAGAAAATAAGCTGTCGCAAAATTTAATGGCGGCTGGCGCAACACACAATCCAATCATAGCCTTACCATGCCTTGCAGTATTGTATAGTTAAACGCGCCTTACGGCCGATGATATAAATATCATTTGCACCCACAAAATATATTTGTATAACAGGAAAAAGAATAGTAATACTCAAGTATCAGTCATTAAATTTTACGGCTACCATAGTTCACTCGTTTCTTGGTGCTATCATGAAACACTATGTAGTACAATTTATATAACATTCTTTTTTATGCTATTATAATTTTACTTGTTTGTATGAGGCAAAATCCTGTTATAAAATTACGTTTGTTTGCTTTTCTTTCGATCACATTTTTCGCTTCGAGGACTCCACTTTGAGTAAACACAGAACAGATTTATACATCAGAGATTTGCGCTTTTTCTAATGTTACTCTGAATACGACAGCTTACACGATGCTTTCGGTAAGAGAACTGGGAGGATATTCTTTTTCTCTGTGTTTTTGTGTTGCTGCTAGTTTTCCTCCAAGTAGCTGTACTTTACCATATAAATAGATCCTCTTTAAGTGCCGTAGAACAAAAGATTGCCTTTTGCCAAATTGTTAAGCTGCAGTGTTTTTTTCTGCCCTTTAAAGTAGTATATTATACTAGACACAAATTTTAATGGCGGCTGACACCTGATCATTACTATTCCTTCCTTTTGTGCAAATATACTTTGTGGGTTTGTGGTTATTTATGATCCAAGGGTTAAAAGGAAGATTTTATTCTGTGAGTAGGTGTGATTCCGAAACGAGGCCGCAGGACCAGTTGAGGAAACCTACTAAAAAAATAAAATCCTTTTAACCCGTGCATCATAAACTATTTTTAGACAGTCATGAATATTTATAGATATATTATAGATTATATATAAATATATGGTACTGTTTTACATTTCTGTGGTCATGATAGTGCTCGGGTTGTGATGTTCATTTGCCTTGCGTAGCATCAGTGTTGGCAACATGACTTTTTAATATTCTGCATAAGGAAGAGTGAAAATAATACGACGAAAATAACGTAACGAAATTTAATTAATATTATTAACGGGTTCAGCGCGGTGTATATTCAAATTTAAATGACCCGCTATTTTAAACAAGCATTGTGTAATTCAGATTCACGGCCTACTGGAACGAGACGATGGTCATATTCCACAAGAGAACGAATTTGGCATTATCGGCGAGTTAAAAGCTTTGGAGTACTGAGCAAAAGAATTTTCTGCTTTTAACGCAGTCGTGAACTGCTAAAAGGCCCAATTTTACAATCACATGTCTAAAATAGTTATTTATGTAACTAGCGTGTAGCCGATTCTGACATGAAAGTAAACACGCTGTTTACGAGCGTCACAATGAAAACATTAAAAACGTGTTACATACAACCTTATAAGCAATTTTAGCATTAAAACATGTAAAAATAGTTAATAAATTTGATAATTGAAAAATTATTATGTATCAGAGACACAGTTGTGTGATATAATATGGTTGCTAAGCAGATATTTTTTACTCATAGAGGAAAATAAAAGGTAATGATACAACTATTGAAAATATGTATTGTATTCCGTAGGACATTTTGAACAAAGCAAGAGTGCTAAGAGTTATCAGCCTTTCAATGCCCAGATTGCATAAAATAAATTTAATGAGGTGATTCGTGTGTGTGTGAATGTTATTACACTTGAGTGCGGATTTCAGATCTTCTTACAGGCACATTGGAGAAAATTGTGTTGTTGTAATGGTAATTATGCCATTTATTTTCTTGCAGTGGTGCCAGAAATACGGTAATTTCACACAATTTATGGCGACATAATAAGTCGTTTTAATGCTAGGATTCCATAATCGTATATATTTAAACGAGCAATTCTTGTATATAAATATATTCCGCGCAACTTGGAAACGACTCTAACGATTTGGATCAAATTTTGTATTCAGACAGGGCTTTGCTTATTAAGTTTATCTATATAGTTGTCATTCCTAAAAAAAATACGATTTTACGCGTAACAGTCACAATTAGTCGAAACCTTATTTTGGCCTTTATTTCTCTGTTAATGGGCCAATTTCAACAAACAAGCCAGGATATTAAAGGTCTCGTCACGGAAATGGCTCCAACAATTATAATGAAAATGTATATTTAGTTAACATTTTGCTTTTCAAGTTTATCTAAGTAAGGATCTTCTCCCCACCAAAAAAAACATGATTTAAAAAAAGGAAAAGAAATGCCGAGCGAAGCTCGGTCGCCCAGGTACTAGTATATTATGCAACGAGACTATAATGGTAGTAACTAAGGTACGTCTTAATTACCATTATAGTTAAGTTTCATACGAAAACTTATGCTCGACCATATGCCTAATGTAAAATGTACACTCACCACGGACGTCACAGCTGCATGATGAAAATGACAACCTTGGAATACTACGTAACATTGAAAAATAGAAGGCAAATTGAATATATTGGCTTTCAGACGAAACATCTCATGTACCTATAAGTTTATTTATTGTACAATTAATTTGCGAGACTGTGCTTAGTGCATGCTGTACTGAGGTTATTTTTTACGACATACGACATTCATATGACTTTCTAGCGTGTATAGTAAGCACGAGAAGTATTTTACTCCACAAACATCGAGATTTTACTGACATCACATGTTTTGGAGCCCTCTGACCTCTCCTCAAAAATAAATTTTAAAAATAGTGCACGTGTGTGTATGTGTGTGTGTGTGTGTGTGTGTGTGTGTGTGTGTGTGTGTGTGTGTGTGTGTGTGTGTGTGTATACAGCATAATTTAAAAACGAAACATCGAATGAATAAAAACTTGGTATTTATATTATCATCCTTCAAGGATAAAACTGAACCCCTAGCGTAACAGCCCATGAAGGGCCAAGACATGCCGCCCAGCCGCTGCATCCCCCACCTCTGTCAACTACAGGCGTCATTGGTGCGGTGCAGTACTGGAGGAGGGACGTGGTCAGCGCCTCAAGCTCTCCCGGCCAGTTATACGGCCTTCTCGACCTGGAGCCACTATTTCTCCATCAAGCAGCTACTCAGCTGGTCTACCCGGGACCTAACGAGGCTGAGTGCACCCCGTGCCAGACCTCCCAGAGTGGATAAAATCCCCATGCTGGTACCGGGGATAGAACCCGGGCCTTCCGCGCCAGGGACAAGCGCGCTACCAACTGCGCTACGGAGGCGGTCCATCTTTCAAGGATGTGATACGAAAATTTTCAAAAAAATCCCCCACCCCAAATTATTCCTTAGATAGAAGAATTTCTTATATTCTTGATTATTCTCAAAAATGGCTTTAAGATTTTGATTAAAATATCGCTTGTTTAAGATCTTATCATGACAAATGAGATATATACATCTTGAATTTTCTGAAAACGTCCTCTTCATTATGATAACGTTTGCAGAAGTGGTGAACCACAACAGAGGGACAAAATTTTATTGTGCGAAAAATTAGCTGTCGTTTAAGCAGACTGTTTGTCAAACACATTTTTTGTAGAGTTAAGCACATCTAAATTTTTCCACTTCGTGTTTTTCATTTTAAAATACATATAGTTTTCTCAAATGAGATGTGATATTCGTTTTTTTTCTCTCTCTCTCTCTTACCCATGCAAAGAGAGGGGAATTTCAAAGGCATCACATAGTGACACTCTCTTAAAAGATAGGTAACGTAACTGCAACACATCAGCATTTGTTTAATATAGCTTCCATACACTCTTCTTATAAAATGTACTTGTCTATGCAATTCAGTATGCTTAAGAGGTAGTCAAGTATTTTAAGGCCTGCTCGCTATGTGATGAATTTTAAATTCGATTCTCTTTGCATAGTCAGGGCGTTAAAAAGAATGATTTCTTATTTGTGAAAAGTATAAATATTTTAAAATTCAAACCAATGAAAATGAATATCTCGAAAATGGTTATCTCCTCTTAAGAAAAAAGAAAAATGCTTTAACAATATTCATTTTTTGTGCAGAAAGACCGTCTATTTCACGGCTTACCGGTTGTGCAAAAGTCATTCAAAATGAAGAGGACTCAAAGATTATTGCCAGAAAATTCAAGATATACAGTTTGTCATGAAAATATGTTAAACATTGTGTTTGACTGCCATTTTTGAGCAACTCAGTATTTTCGAAAATGTTTCTATGTAAGCCAAAGGTGAAATAAGGGCTTCTTAACATCCTTGTATTGCATTCTTGGAAGATCCTGAATTTAAATGTCAAGTTTGGTATTTAAGCAATTTTTTGTATTTTTATTTTCAAGCTAAAAGGACTTCATAGGCTACCCCTAGCAATTCAAGACAATTCAATTTGACATGTGTATATTTTAAATATAGATGCATGGTATTTTAATCAAAACCGTAATACATTTCTGTGAAAAACTAAATTTTTCAGTGGAAGGTTATTAAACTTGATATATAGTCTATTATATATCTATATTATATGGTCTAGTAAACTTGATATCTAGAATAGCACTTTGATGATTTCTTCTCTCATCATTTAAGTAACGTAAGGTGTTTGTTGTGCTGTAAAGTTCAAAGAGGCACTCATCAATGGAGCATCAAGCGGCATTATGATACATGTCATAAGATCACCATACAACCATGTATTTACACCACGATTTAAAGTAGCATAACACTGATGCAGTGCCCTTTATTAATTTTATTTTTTTCAGGTCTAGATCGGACTAGCCAATAGCAACAGCTCAAAGAGCAAAATTCAGATAATACACCTAATATTAATTCAAATATTATAACTGATAGATAACTTCACGCCAGCTATGCTGTTGCTTTGGAGATTGCTCAGTCACTGAGGTGGTTTAGTGATGGAGATTTCATAAAAAATGTTAGAGTAAAGTTGCCAACATAATTTGTCCTGAACAATATATTTTTAGTAATATTGCATTATCACCACGAGCCATACAGAGAAGGACACACAAAATAGCAGAAATAGCCGAAAAAAGACTACAAACCGAGGTCCATGAATTTATAGCCGTTTCTCTCGCGTTGGATGAAAGCTCTGACAACGTTGACACAGCACAATTGGTATTATATTAGGACTATGTTTTACAGCCCTTCAACTTTATGAATATTATGAAGCACCATTACTAACAACCTCTCGATGCAAGAATATATGCTTGCAGTCATTCCACCTAAGGAACGTACAACAGGGGCAGAATTATTTCAAGCATGTAAGAAATGTGTAGAACAAAAGAAACTGAATCTAAAAAAATCTTGTATCGCGATTAACAGATGATAATTTACGTTCTATACTGAGAATGGCTACTTGTTATACATCACTAGATTTTCATGGTACATTGCAAACAGAAGTGAAGTGAAATATAGTTTTTAATACTTAAAGAAAGTGTTGCTTGTTTATTTTACATGTTCAGTTTTGTTTATGATCAATTCTAAGTAAGCAAAAACCTAGTTAATAGCTGGTTTTATGTTTGGTGACATAATTACAAATATAAACGATACGGTATTTGTTGTAGTAACCAATTGCAATCTTTAAATATGCTCAAGCTATTGGACCCTGAACCAAAGGTATAAGATGAGCAGCTGATTAACCGGAAGTGTGAATATAATAGAGGATTTGGAATGATATGAGATATGATTAGAAGGAATGAAAAATGTGACAGAAAACTAGCTTTTGAAGCAAGAAAAGATAAACCAAAGAGAGAATGAAGCAGTACATCATTGAGGCCACCAAAAAATAAAAGAAATTGGCACAGGACGGACAAGAACAGATAGATAACCCGACGCCGAAAGGCAGAAGCAAAAGGTAAAGAAGAGAAAGAAAATAGAGCAACGCATTAATGAGAATAACGCCCACTGCTGGTTTGACCACTGTAATACACCAAAAATGGAGAAAAGCAAACCCGTAATGTCACATTATCTGTACTAGGCAGAGTGAAAAATCTAGTATACTATAATTTTGTATGTCTTTTTCCTGCCCCCCTCTCCCCATTAATGTCTCCAACATCTACAGTCTATCGGCGCCCCTGCCTTTGTGACAATCGCTTTCACTCTGCCATTAACCTGTTAATTATTTTGGGTTTATTTACGTTGGGCTTTCCTTACAAACTTTAAATTCGTATACTCATTTATGCTCTTACTTATACCTCCATACTCTACGGAAGACAGGAAATAATCCTGACTAATACAAAATTCCCATCCTCAACCCAAAACGGGCCCTAATGACATAGATGTCGACAGGACTTTATGCCCTACTCACTCACTGAGTTAAAAATCCAACCTGGGATTCGTAAGCAAACATCATAAGAGGATGATTAAAGCAACTGGAAGTTGGAAACTCCAGTCAGGTGCCTAAAATATGAATAGGAGACTACGAGTACGTTTGCTCTCCAGAAGAACATGCGTGAAGACAAACAAACCTGGCTTTCTACATGCACTCAAATTTCTCTATTCCTAAGCAACCTATTTTTACTGATCCCCCCCCCCCTCACTGAGCATAGTTAAGGGACTGAATGGCTCAGTTGCTTAAGCGCTGGTCTACTGATGCCAAGATCGCGGGTTCAAACCAGGACCAATGGTTTCTGAGTGTGCTTAAAACGACAATATCTATGTCAGTAGATTTATTGGTATGTAAAATATCTCCTGCGGTGACGCTGATATGATCCTGACAATTGACAGCGTCGTTAACAAACAAAATCCTTTTTCTTTCCCTCCCACATTCTTATTCTTCTATGTACCTCCCTTAGTCAAGATAAATTTTTCTAAAAATTATTTTATTATGCATTTCCTTGCAGATGCAATGGCCAAATGGAGCTATAGTAGGCTTTAGCAATAGCCAAACTGTTCAACAGTTGATCCCTGTAATCGCTTTGAAATTCCGTTCTCCTTGCAACACTAGTAGGAAGGAAAAAAGAATGAGAAAGGTGTATTACAAAATTCAAACCAATAACAAGGAATACCTTGAAAACGGTTACCACCAAAATTGTTTCATATAAATTGTGTGCCTTAACAAGATCTACATTTCTTTTACTTAAATTTATATGAAAAACTCATCCTGAATAAAGAAGTCTGGAGGGGCGTCTCCCAGATAAATGCAATATATAAATTTTACTTTTGAAGAAAATATCTTAAACACGCGGTATTGTAATCAACATCGTTAGAACCGTTTTTGAGAAAAATCAAGGCTTTTGGAACCTTTCTATTTGAGGGGTAACCTTGGGATGGGGGATTTTTATGGAAATACTCCTTAAAGTTTGATGTTTAATTGACCTTACTTTTTCAATTGTACTATCCAGAGACAGACAAAAAGATAACAGATACAACAGATTCATACAGCCTTTTTTCTAAAAATGCTTATTTTGAACTCAGAGAGTTTAAAGAAACCTGTAATTTCCGTGAAATTTTGATACCGAATATTTGGGTGGAATACAAAACTTTCTTTGCTTAGTGTTAAGTGCCTAGTGTTAAGTGGCTAGTGAAAAAGTGAGGTATGAATCGGAAAATAAATCAGTAAAAGTAATCCTGTAAAAAGTGTCCCTTACACTTTCAATAAAAGTCCTAGTAACTAAGGTTAACTACTGCGAATGTCATCCACGGACTCTGTTGTTGCGAGGTCAGAAATCAGGGCGTGCGCGACTGCTCCAGCGCCTTTACAAATAGCCATTTATCACAAAAACGAAGTAGCGGAGTTGAAACCAAGATGGCTGCAGTGCGCGGCTAACAAGAGACCTCGCTATTCAAGTTGAAGAACTGCTCTTGACACGTCGAGTAGCAGTGGTAAAAGGCAACTTTGTTGGCTCCACAGCGGCATCGATCCCCGAGCACAGAGAAAACCTTCTTGCTGCATCTATTTCTCTTTTGTTAGAGAGGCTTTCGATGCGGAATTTTATTGCATGACTATTTCTTTCCCGTTTATGTGTCTATACTCCCTTGTGTTTATATCTTCCTTAGCCAACTTCATCCGTAAAACAGTGTGTAAAAAACAAACGAACAAAAAAAGAAGCAAACAAACCTATATTCACTTGACTTTCTCTCCCTACTACCTTTAAATTTTACACAGCTTCTACAAATTATTCATACTGTGGCAAAACGGCAATTCGACCAATCCCACTTCTGACATTAGTGACAAAATTAGTCGGCAATCACTTTATTATCTTCTATCATTTTAGCACGAGTATCCAGTTTTCTTCTCGTCGTTAACGCACTGCAGTCTTTCGGGCTATCACAACTCACAATTTTTACATCTCATATCTTGCATAGCCCCTTCAGTGTCTTCCTTCACTTCCTCTGTCCCTCATGCACAAATTACGGTGTCTTCACTCGTTGAACCTTCTTACGACGCACAGCTGTTCTGCACTCACTGACACACTGACCGACTCGTGTCTAACTGTAACTCTAGAAACTCACTCCTTATATTATACTGGAGATGTCACACGGGCCATTCTCGATTTCTACATATGTACACACATGCACCGGAAATGACTCAGCTACAAGTCTCGTGAACGTTCTCGACACTCCTTTTGCTACTGCCGCCTCGATTGTTAACAGTCACCTGCACACTATTGTCCCACGAGGCTTGACGTTTTTGTCCACTAGCCACCACGGCAAGCGGCGCGAAGCAGCCCGGTTCCCTCCTTCCCCCGATCTGCACCGAGTCCGACGTGACAATATGCAAGCTTGTTACTTTCTCTACTATGTACTTACAGTAACTAAGAAGCATTTAGTAAAAAAGATTCTTATGCGTGTCTGCCACGGCATAGCTCATAGAGTCGATTAAACGTCAAACTTAGTATTTAAGTTCCAATCAATTCAGAATAAGACATTAAAATGTGCAAGAAAAATCTTCCATCCTAAACTACTCTTTACATGAAAAAGTAATGATGGCTCTAATGATTTTGTATCAGTACCACAAATATTTATCAATATATTCATGACAAATGAAATGTATTTCTTGAATATTTTGGCAATAGTATCTAAAGTCCCCTTCATTTTGAAATATATTCTTGTGTAACTGTAAACCATAAGAAATACAGAAAACCTTACTCTGTATACATTGTTAAAGCACACAATTGATGTTAACGTTTTTGGAGAAATAACCATTTTGTAAATATTCCTTGCTATTAGTTTCAATTTTTCAGTACTTATACTTTTCTCAAAAAGGAAGTCAATATTCGTTTTTTACGCCCTGATCATGGAAAGAGAATGGGATGTCAACTACTATATTCTCATTATACCTATATGGATGCGTGAAAAAACATGAAGTATTTAATAAAGCTATGAAATATGTAATACATATTTGAAACCATTTGTACAAAGGATTACTTCAAATGGCCAGACAAATAGAAGAATAAGATTTTTAACAGTAGTTTTATAGAGTGATAAGAAAATACGGCGGCGCCGTGGCTGAGTGGCTAGACTGCTCGCCTACCACCTAGGCGGCCCTTGTGCGATCCCAGGGACCCGCATGTGGTATTCGTCGTGGACGAAGCGGTTTCTGGGCGTGTTTTCTCCGGTTTCCCCGCCATTCATTCCACTAATTGCTCCACCTTTCCAAAAATCGATTTCGCCTGCATTTCATATCATCCTCTTCCTCACTATCATACCTAGTGCTTGGCTGATCACCCGCTTCCAGGTCTTCACTCTATCCGGTCCAGATGATCCTCTGCTCCCCGACAAGCATCTGACCCCAGGCACTGGCTTGTAAGTCCTAGGGGCTGTAAGTCCTACATAAGAGGAGGGTAATCAGGGAAAAAAAGAAGAGAAGAGAATGCCACGTGACTGTATTGATATGATATGCAACACAGCTAACACACTGGTAACGTGAGTAGGTTCTTAAATGACTAATTCTATAGGGAAAACTACCGAAGTGTACACTTATGAGATAGTTTTACAACTCTATTCCTGACATATCTCAGGTTCCACTCTATCTTTGTGTTAGAAGGGTCGACTTCAGTATTAAATATATCTTGGAAAGTAGTTGGCATTCACATTAGTACAATTTCTCTCCTATGGGAAATCACTGCGCATGTATATCAAAGGTATTACTGTCAGAACTCCATCAAGATTTTATGTTTGTATACATGTATTGCTGGTTATTTAAAGAACAGTGAACGGTGCTAATGTTATGTGACACACTGAATAAAAGCGGAATGCTGGCAGTTTTCTGGAACAATAGAAACGTGTCTCTGCAGTATGAAAATGCCTGAGCACCTAGAGATACGGTGACCTTCCGAGAGTTGAACCGCAGCCAGTATTTCGATAAAAATGTGGGCATTGTTTTCGTTAGGGGTGTGGCTCCAGAATGTCAAAAACCCACAGATATGGAGCATCCGCTATGTTCACCGGACATGACACTCATCGACTTTCCTCTTTTGTCCTCTTAAACTTTCCACAATGTCAACGGCGTTTGGAATTAAATGAAGTGGTGAAGGCGGTTCCAATCAGCTCATATTGCACAAAAGATAATTTTTTCCCCTCAATGGGATATTTATGCCCTTCTGAATAAATGGAGGAAATCGTTGTGACACAAAATGAAGTTAAATTTAATTTCACCTTATCCTCGTGTTAGCTGAAATATTCTATTGCTTGGGGTTGATATCAAAATCTGGATGTCATGGATATACAGTCGGTTGAGCGGATATGTGCTGATGTTTTTGGTTTCTTACAGTGCCTTTCTTTACTTAGCGCTGGCAGAAACTGTGTTCTCTAGTGCGGATAGGCCAATCTATTACATTTCTTGTTTTTTATGTTGGTTAGTGCAAAAAATTCCAGCTTGCAGAAAAATGCAACAGGGTACAAGGTTAAGTACATATACATTGAGACAAAATATGAGGTCACAGAAACGTTTTGTTTCTCCCAGATTCTCAAAGTATTCTCCCTGGCATTATCTACAGCGTTTTATTCTCCGGAACCACTTCCGGAAGCATCCACGACACTTAGTTTCTAGCACTGCAGAGAACTCCTCTTTGTGTGCAGACTGAATCTTCAGGGCTAGAAAATCGGTGACCGCGAAGTCGGTTCTTCAACGTAGGTAAGAGGAAGAAGTCACATGGTACTAGATCGGGGCTATAGGATGGAAGATCAATAGATTTGCCTCAGTTCCTTGCAGAAATTCCATTGTTACAGTGAGCTTTTGCTTTATCATGATGCAACAATGTGTCCCTTACACGAAGGTGTTCACAAAAACATGGCTGGAAAACCCGGTGAACTAACCACCAACGTCAGTTCAATGTGCCTGTAGGCTAGTTTTGAATCTTCCTTAATCATTATTTCCACAGTATGATGTTTTTGTCAGATACTACTGGCATCCTTAAGAGACTGCCGCCGCCTACTCTTAAATTCTACAAACCAGTAGTACATGACGGAGAACAGTCCCCAAAATCCCCAATCCCTCAAACGTTCAAATTACTGCGTTTCGAACAAAATGATTGCACAAAATTATTCTCTCTGAATCTCCATAGCATTTGAAAAAACGTTCACACCTTCCAAACTTCAAACACAAACTGAGCAAAAATGAATGGCGCAACATGCCTCCTACCATTGCGTTGCCAATGAGTTACGTAACAAGCCTTCTAGTGTCCATCGTATTTGCTCACTAGTATTACTGGGTACTATTTCTTCGGTAACATCCAAAACTTGATAAACGGAAGTTCACCATATTTCAGTTGAAGTTTCCGGTTCATCTGAAGTTTTGGGAGCTGGTCTTCTTCCTCCAGAGAAATGTCAGTGATGGGTTCGTGACACATAGCATATGGATTCTGCTCCATCGAAACTTGTGCGTTAGTGTACCATGGGAATTTGCTACATTGAATAGTGTGTCATTAACATAAAAGGATTGAGAACTACTGTTCTAGAAGAACATTGCATTTTGGTATTCAGGTATTTTTCAACTTTTTCTTCCTCCATCACATAGTAAGCAGAGAGAATATTACACTCCTACCAAAAATTTGATATTAACAGTTCAACTGAAATACATGTTTACAGACTCCCTGAATCCAAGAACGAAAATAAAATTTAGAAGAAGGTCTGTGTTTCTGTTTTTCTTTATGACTGTAAATATAGTGTGACGCTGGCCGACGGCAGCGGCAACACAAAAAGGCTCGGGACCGTTCTGACTCGAGCACTGGCGGTATTTTTAGAAGTTCGAGAAAAGTTTAGTTACATCATTCTTAATATATAATGAGGCGAGGCAACTAGGAGTTAGGGAGTTAGTAGTTAGTTAAGACATGAGTCGTCGGAGAGCAAGTTTTTAGTTTCAATGTGAGTGTCATCGTGAGAAAACCAGCGCATGCGATTGAAGATAGCAAATAGCTAATGAGTGTTGAGTGATTGTATTGTTCAAGTCAGTGGGTTGAGAGCCAGAGAAAGTGAAAAAAGACAAAGGAGCGAGTCAAGGTAATGAGAAATACAGTTGTGAGTTGTAAATTCATTACTGTATACTGTTAACGTCGAAAAGAAAACTGTGTATTTGTGTAAACGTTTAGACGGAAAATAAAGTGAAAAAAGCAATTGGACTGGATTTTTGTAGTTTTTGTTAGAATATATACATCTTATAAAGCCTGGCGCCGTTGTAATGTAGTAAACTGCACGTAGCTCTCCATTTTCCTACTATGGAATATGCATGGGATTGAGCCCATGTGGAATTTGATCCATGGGCATCATTAAAATATGTGGAGGTGCGATACAAATCCTATCCTAGCACATCTAAAATACACCTGGGAGAAGCATGATCCTAACCACATCTTCCTACATCATTTGGGCGACCTTCAGTGTTTAAATGGCATGAAAAGTTTAATTTCTAACGAGATTTGGCAACGTCACGTTAACGTCAAATTGTGGCTAAATTCATTCGAGAGTTGAAATAAAAGGACATTATGGCATTGTTTGCACAATGTTTGCACGACAGTGAAATAACAAACCATTTATATCCGTTCTTCTAGAAGCTAGCTGGCTTCAAAGATTCCAAATATTTGGCACATTTCTCTTTCGGGGAAACGGTTCCTTATTGACAATAACTGTATTGGACATATTTGTTACACTCATGTAGAATCCCCGATTAACATGGCCAAAGCAGTATCTTCCACCCTGTATATTTTCTCACTTGAACTGCCTTGCCTTATTCTAAGAAGAAGTTATATACAAAAGTAGTATAATGTATTTCTAAATATAATACTATATTTTAACGCAAATTCGGCAATAAAACCAAGGCCTTCGTAAGGTTTAAGACAAGCGCTGCTGAAGGGGGAGGGGGGAGAAGCACGTTTTGGTTTCATGTTAGGAAGCCCACACATTTTCAACAAAACAGAATGAAAATGCCACTGGATTCCGTAAATCGCCACCCATTGTGTCTCTCTACGTGAGGAGAATGCCAGCATTTCCAGTACGATACCACGGTAGAAAAAGCGGTTGGCAACCTGGCCACATGCATAAAACCGGAAACCCCATCCGTTTTTTCCTTTTTTTCACTCCGCCTCCGGTGAAGCATTACGTAATGGGGAGGTTGCGATATCTAATGCTATAAAACAGAAAGGGGATCAGAGGCTGTCGCTGTCCCAAATTAGGAGCGTCTTTAGCGAAGATTACAGCTTAAGATACTGTGTCACATAATAGAAGCGTAATGAACGCGTAAAGTTATACTTACTTTTACTCACGCTAAATGTTACACTTGGTAAATTTGATCTGCTAAATATTTCGTCCTGCATTTTACCTGTTGGCGTAGGTATCTGAATAAGACTTGTATATGTATTCAGAAATGAATATAAAAAATCTGATGTGTTGCACTCACATGACTTTCTCTACTCTTGTACTAACCATTCTTACATATTCTTATTCCGCTATCTTGGTGTTAGTTGAGATAAACATTTGCACAAATCATCTTATTGCTTGTTTTCTTGCACGTGCAACAGGAATATGGGAATACAGTAGGCTTTGAGCGATAGTTAAATCTTTTAAAGCTTTCAAATTCCGTTCTCTTTGCACGGTTAACATATAAGAAAGGAATAGCGATGTTCCATTTGACAATAAGTTCTCCAAAATTTACACAAATAAAGGAATAGCTCCGAAATGGTTCACTCTATAAAAAATATATTTAGACATAAATTTTGTGCTTTAGTAACATATACATTTTTTGTATAGCAAGATTTGGTCTAGCTCTTAGGTTTACCAGTTGTACAAAAGTCATCCAGAGTAAGTACGACTTCGTGAGCTATAGCCAGAAAATTCAAAATATACATTTCGTTTGTCATAAAAATATCTTAAACATGTAATTTTAATCAAAATCGTTAGAGCCATTTTCAGGAAAATCAAAATTTTGGAAAAATTTTCCATATAAAGGGTAGTTCAGGGTGGGAATTTTTTCTTCAAAATCTTCATGTCGCATCCTTGAAAGACATTACACTCAAATACCAACTTTGGTTTTCAACCGGCTTTTCGTTTTTTATGTTGTCCACAGTCACACACACACACACACACACACACACACACACACACACACACACACACACACACACACACACACACACACACACACAGACCTTTTGCTAATAATGCTTTTTTTGGATTCAGGGGGTTCAAAACATATATTTCCGGCGAAATCTCGACATCGAATTTTTGGGTTGAATACAATACTTCCTCTACTTACCAGTAGAGAAAGTAAAAATATCTGCTGTATTACACTTATGACTGTCTTGCAAAAGCTTATTTTTCCTCTCTACTTCTTTCTTTCAAAGCGACAGGGAGTCTGAGCATACAGAAATTACTTAACAGATAATTATAAAGTACGACACATTTTTTAAAATCAAGCGAGGCTACGATAGAAAATATTTCATATTTAAATTCTATTTTTTTGTTTTATTTATGAATAGCAACCTAAAATAAACTAATTATGAGATTTCAAAAATGGCTATATGAGTCTTGTGAGTAATTATTATTCATGAAATTTCACTGAAAATGAGAAGTTACTTGGTAAAACATGTTGACTAGTGAGCATTTTAAGTAATGAGAAATACTGAAAAAAAAAAACATTTAAAACTGGAATTTGCATTGCCTTACTGTATTTATCAGTGTTTCAAGAGCCGCACCAACAAATCAAAGACGCCAAATGAGAGTATAAATACAGTAAAAAGAATAAGAAAAATGTTGATTAGTTTTCGCATATGTTCATCCAATTGCACAGATACATTGCCCAATCAATAGACATGATTTATTACACTGTAGTACTTTCATCTGGGCTATGATTACCTAAATATTGGGACGCCGGCTGTCAGCAGCCTCAAAATACCTCACACTACTGTGTGGTCGCGCGCCTCAGAGACACTCGGTGTGCGCTACCTCACACCACTGCGTGACGAGTAAATAGTGTGAACAATGGAGTGCGACAGAGCAAAGCCTTTATAGGTTTTTCGAGAGATATTCGCTCTTTCGAGTCTGCCAACTTATTTACAACAGGTTCGAGTAAGGTTAAATTCGAGAAAAATCTGTGCTACGTCATTCTCGGGTATATAGGCGAGACAAGACACGAGAGCAGCCAGTTATCAGTTCTTCGCAGTAGTGCTAAATGAGACAGCTGTTAGCCGTTGGTTAAGTGTGTGTTCAGTTAGTCTTGAAGTGAAGCATTTTCGGGTGTGTAAGTGAATAAAGCGTTGAGTAGTATTAACGTTTTGTGTCAAGATTATGGTAACATAGAGCAGCTATGAATTGCAAGGTTACGACAAATTTATGAACTGCTTTAGCGATAAAACTGCTTCAGTTTTAAAACAGAAAATAAAGCGACAGAAATAATAACTGAAAGGGTCCTTTTGTCATACTGGTGTCAGAAATGGGATTCCTCACGTGGTCATTTTGTCACAAAGGACTAAATTGGCTACTCGTTTACAGAAGTTTTTACTAATATCTTCATTTCCAATTCAATAATATACTAAGGAACTGACAACAGAAATATTAAATCTGTCGAAATGAACTACGTGGCATATAACATAGTGAACATTGAGATTTTCGATTTTTCCTTGCAAAATGAAAACGGCACATGACTAGCCAACCAAACGTTTCATTTTACGCGGGTGCACAAAAATCTCCCAGCGGATTTCGTACTGTTGCAAACATAGACTATAATCATGAATCAAACAAAACCTCCCTGAAAAGTATAGTAGCTCACCGGAAGTGGCACCCAAAAGGGAATATTCAAAGGCTGGTTCACACTCACGTGCCCAAAGGGTTTGTTTCGAACTGGGGAAAAAAGCGGAATTTCCCGCTCCCTAAACAAATAGGAGCGGCTGCGTTAATTCTGTGTGCTAAGTAAATCTTCCATTTCGCTGCGACGCGGTGGTAAATAATCACGCCCCTTGGCACTGTTATGTGCCATGAATCTCCGCTTTACTTCCTAACGGCCTTTGCTGAATCGTGGTTCTGATTTACACACCATGTCATGTGCCTGGTGAATTCCCATAGTCCAAAACATCAATCGATGGTATTAGAAAATATCAGTTTTCTGCATACCTACGATTATTTGATGTTTTGTATTTTTATGCAGTTTGTGTTAGCTCATTTATATTTAAAACGTAAGAAAATTATAATTGGTTTTGTAAGGTATGAAATGACATGAAAGCAAACATGTTCACCCTCGAAATGAACTCGCAATGAAAGAATTCAGTTTTGACGAGAAAGTGACCAAATGTCAACAAACACACCTCATGCTTGAGTTGGTCCTATGGTTTACCCCTTTTATACGCTATAAATAGTTATGCTCTTATAGTTGAAAACTAAAAACACGTCCACAACTTTATAAATTAACATATCCCTCTCGGACTATAGTAACTACATATATCCTCATTTGATGGGCAGATCACTCCTCAATAATTTAGTTTATACTCGCCAGAGGAGTTATCTACTCCCTAATACATTTTATCCCCCTGAATAGAATAAAATAAAATTCATGGGGATTTGCTTTTGCCTAAATAAGATGCCCACAGTTTCAATTAAATTAAATTATAAATCTTACTTAAACATAGTTTTGTTTTCTGCTTGAAAGTGCTTGGAAAATTATTGGTGAAGGACGAGGCTATAAATTGCATTATATTAAATACAAACATTTCTGTTGAATATACCACAGAACGACAGTTTAAACCCTCTGGGGGCTTGTAAATATTATTCCATCCCATTTATTTAAAACAAATTTGTTTACACTTAAGATTGATTCTAATGAATACCACTCGTAAAATAATTTTTCCTTTGGTCAGAAGAACCCCTAGGTAATACCGTTGACCTTTTAGAGTAAAGGTTTGGGGCTTTCAAAGAAAAGCTGCCTTCTAACTTGAAAACAGCAATGCTGTATATCTTTGCAGTTCAAAGCTCAGAGTAAAGGAAGATAATTGACTTCAGACGTTTATAAAGCTTTATACTACTCAAACAAATCCTATTATTTTAAAACTCCCCAATAGAACCAATGTGGATTTTATTTTTCAATTAAAGCAGGAGAAATTCACATGGGGTTCATGTAAGCTAGAATTTAAATCAATCATAGAAATGTTCATAACTTTTTTTTTCTTTTTTTAAAATAATGAGACGGCGGGCGCAGCGCCCAAGAAAGGACGGTCGGTGCAAGCTACTTCACACCAGGTATCAGGTCGGCGAGCAAACAAAGGCGAAAGGTCAAACTTCCCGGCTTGCAGTTTCCCCGTATTTGGTCGCAGTCACGCGACCAAATACGTGACTAACAACAATCAAGCGTCAACACAAGAGGTTCTCCGCAGTGTTGGAAAACGGGCCGACATGTTTGTAGAAGTTCCAGAAATAACCGCGTGACGGCATCCCCGCTATATAAGGAGGCGAGGAAATAGTAGAGGGCAGGTGGTACGGTCGTCATGAGAGGTATGTCCCGTTGAAGAGAAGGAGATTTATGGAGCATCGAGTGATTGTATTCTCGGAGATGCATGAAAAGCAGAGAAAGTGAAGAAAGACAGTGAAGGAACTGGTTACGAAAAGTAAACAGTTGTGAGTTATGACATCATAACGAAAGACTGTAGACTGTACCAACGTCACCAGAAATGAACTTTATATTTGTGATAACAGTTTGGAAGGAAAATAAAGTGTAAGAAAAGTAAATGAACTGGATTTTGTCACTTTTACTTCTAACCCCCTTATTTCACTTTGATTTTTACTTTCTGTGCCATACCAGAACTGTTGCATTCCATCTGGAACTTCGATATGGAGATTTCACCAGTAATACGCGCTTTGACACTCCCTGAGTAAAAAAGGATCCAAATGTTTCTGTGCACAATTCCAAGAACGCACAGCAAATGAAATACTAAAGAACATCATGTTTAAGTTCTGGAACTTTTAAGGATAAAAGTTTTCTGGAAAATCCCCCCACCTCAAAACTACATTATACAGGAAACATTTTTTCGAAAAAATTTTACTTTGTCAAAAAAACTATTATATTTAAGATATTTTCAAGACATATGAAAGGTATTATATCCTGCATTTTCTGAGGAAGCCTCCTAAGTCCTCTTCATTCTAGATGAGTTTTGTATAACTGGTAAACTCATATGGTTTTTGCTACAGAATAACAATATTATTCTGGGTGCTTGCCCGTGCGGAGGTGTGCTGCGAAATAGCAGACATCCTAAGATACGAAGCTTGATTGCAACAAGTACGAGAGAAAAAGATTTCGACATTCATGAAGAAGTATAGGAGTTGTTCAATAGTGGTATCATCATTGGCTACAATACATTTGATGTTAGCGGAGTGATCCTTGATCCTATTATTCGCTTTGAGCTGGCAGATAAAATGCTACTTAGGAATCCATTATTTCCTACTACAAGGACAATACAAACTTAAAATATCTCGGTTACTGGGCTAATGATGGGAGCTAGAAAGATAATACCCCAACATGCACAACAGTTTTTGGTCGATTATTGCCTGGATAAACGCCTGTTATATAAATAGCAGTCATGGTAATTAAGGGATCAATTCTCATCATGAAATAATTTGTATTCATAATTTGTATGTAGTTAGCAAAATCATTGAAATTGTCACAATACACTTTAACTGCATTAATTTTGATAGTTATTAGTCAAAGTTTAATATGAAAATATTTAAATTTCCTTGAAGTTGATTATTTTAATTTAATACACCCACAATTGTATTTTTTGAAAAAGCGTGCTAATTGCAAAGTTTTACTTTGTCTTCTTGGTAGCCCTCAAATGAGGAAATTACATTAAATAAATAAATAAACAACATAATTCGAGCACTGAGTATAAATTGTTACAAAATACAATATTTACAGGTTTAACATTTTTGACATAAACATACGAGCTAAAAACTGCTGTATGTTTCTCAATTATTTGATTAACACTGAATGTGTCACGTGTATTATTTAAGTTTATAAAGCATTGCTATGGTATCTTCCCAATAGTACACCATTATTTCCTGTAGCAAGAAATTAGGAAACCTGCAAGACCCTGCCAGTACGCTATTAGATGCTACTCAATAATGATAGAATTGGAATAAATATGAAACTGTACCGTGTAATAATTCTCTTTGTCTCTCTTATAGGCCACAATGTGAAAAAGTTAAGCAGAATGTGGTTCTGCAGTGAAAGTTGGGGAAAAAATCTGTGAACGCCATTTGCAGCCTCTACAGGAGCTCCAAAATGAAAGCGCCCCTATAAATGAACAGACGGAGAGGAAGACTGCATTCATTGACAGGTGGAGCTTTTTAAATCCATCTACATTTAAATAATGCAGTGAGGCTTGGAAAGAATGTGACAGAGGGGTGTGCTGGTCCCCAGGGCCAAGGGGGGAGAGGGGAGTGTGCGCTATCAGAGCTCGCCAGACCAGGCCCTTTTCAATGACCCGCGACATGGTGCAACAACCGGCCAACAGTCATATAGGTGGGCGCTTTCACTCCACCTGTGATCATATTAGTAATATCCACACGAAATAGTCTCTAGTTCCTCCGTTACAGTAGGAATCATCTTCACCTTATACACTCAGTTCAGATGTAGGGACTGGAGTTGGTTCATTGTGCATCTCAAGACGTCAGACGTCTTGGTTAGGTGAACTGTTTTAAAGTATTCTTGTTATAATTGATGTTCTTGTCTTGTCTCCTCCATTTAAATACCCACCCAAAATTTTACGCTCGAGCAGAGAATACTTATGTGCCATACATACGTAAACGTAAAGTTTAGGGGAAAAATCCCACGACATAGACGAACTTAAAGACAATGTAATAACAGTGATTATGACAATTAGGCTAGAAGAACGTGTGCACTTGAATGAAAAGTGCATCCAAAATGCCAGAATGTCTCTTTCAGATGGACACAGCTTGTAATAAGGTTAGTATCACTATCATATTACCATAACTTGTGAGTACTTGAGAGTTTTAGAACGGAAACCCCCCACACAGTGCACTAGAGACAGTGTACGAAGCAGCATATACAACCTGCGGCCCAGCAATATAGCGAACCGCTTGCACTTTATTCATCAATTTTCATAGCAGCTTCTCTAAATTTCTTCGCCATGGTAGCTCAAGCGGTAACAGTATGTATTCCACCCAAAAACTTGATGGCGAGATTTTACCGGAAATATATCTTTTGAGCCCCCTCAATCCAAAACAGCATTTTTAGAAAAAGATCCGCGCGCATGTGTGTGTGTGTGTGTGTTTGTCAGTCTGTGGACAGCATAACTCAAAAACGAAAAGTGGGTTAGAAACCAACGTTATTATTTAAATGTAATGTCTTTCAAGGATGCGACATGAAGATTCTGAAGAAAATTACTTCACCCTTAATTAACCTTTAGACGGAAATTTTTTCGAAAATTTTAACTCTCTTGAAAATGACCCTAACGATTTTCATTAAAGTGCCATATGTTTTAGAAATGTAAATGAAATGTATGTTTTGAATTTTCTGGCTATAGTTCCTGTAGTCGTATCTACTCTGAACGACTTTTGCATAACTGGTAAACCGTTAGAGATACATCAAGTCTTACTATACAAAAACTGTAGATCTTGCTAAAATACACAATTTATGTCTGAATAACATTTTTGTAAGGTGAATAATTTCAGAGATATGCCTTGTTATTTGTGAGTTTTGGAGAACATACTTCTATCAAATGGAACATCGTTATTCAAACTTTTATGTTAAACGTGCAAAGAGAACGGAATTTCAAAACTTTAAAATATCTATCACTCAAATCCTACTATATATCCATATTTTTCCACATACAAGGAAATAAGCGAATAAGATAATTTTTGCAAATGTTTATCTGAACCAACACGAAGAAAATATAGTTTGTAAGAGTTTGTAGGAATGGTTAGTACAAGAGTAGAGAAAGTCATGTGAGTGCAACACATCACATTTTTATATTAATCCCAATAATGATTAGAGCAAACTGAAATCTGAACCTCAGCTGCTGCAAAGATATAAATAAAAGCTGTCAGTTGAGGATATCGTATAAATAACCTTGACGCACGCGCTGGCAGATAACGGCAAGAGCCTTCCGCAGTGACAACTTTTCTAGCACATCAGTGTTGCGGGCTGTCTACGCGGCAGGCCCTCTTGATTAATGTCCAGTTAGCAGGGATAGACGGCACGATAAATCACCTTCGGAGCCTTGTCACATACGGATATGTAACGTTTTCACACTTCATTTATGTGCAATGCCCATTAAATAGAGAATTCCATTGATATGTTTGTGGTTACTATCTTTTAGGCATTCATTTATTGCGTTTGCGTTTGAGGTTCACTCCACCTCAGTTTAATGTAATTGTAGAAGCAAAGGTTAATGTAGAGATCTTGCACTTCGTTGAAAGGTGTCAGGTAAATATTGGAAATAGACCAAATTATGTAAGGAATACAGCCATATTCGGTCTAGGTGGTTCAGTTGATTAGGCTGGCTTACTGATCCTAAGGCATGGGCTCAAACCCGGCCCAAACCAATAGTTTTTAAGTGTACTTAATAGCCACAGACCCATTAAAATATATTTACTGGCACATGAAAGAACTCTTATGGGACCAAATTCTGGCACAGTGGTGGCGCCCAAATGATTCTCGCAATTATGAGTGTCGTTAACACACAAAATATAATATCTTTATTTCCCTAATTCCATCCCTCCCTCTTTCTTTCTCCCTTTATTTCTCCATTGATGTTTTTATTTATTTGTTTATGTATTATTTATGTGCTTAATTATCTATTTATTCCTTTCCTTTTTTTTCATTTCCTCTCCTTATGTAGCACTTACGCCCCCTAGGACAGGGGTGTCAAACAGCACTCACCAGGCGTGAAAAATTTTCCCCTATTTTCCCTTCCTCCGTGATGATCAAATCGGAAAACGGGAAAAACAAAGCGAAAACCGGTTCTACTAGCGCGTGCTACTGCAGTTAAGGAGGGGTAGACCCCTCTCTTCACACCCTGGGAGTGATGTTTGACATGCCTGCCCTAGGACTTACAACAGTGGCTGCTCGAGACTTTTTAAATCTATGTACTACTACGCAGTGGCGGCTCGTATCTTACAAACTAGGTGAAGTAGTTCACTTAAGCGTGCTGAAAATTCAAGGTAAATCGGGTGTCTCCCGGTCCAACATATAACAAACGTTTTTTAACCAATAGAATTGCACATAATACCATTTGGTCCAATAGAAATGACAGTTCACGTAGCAAGCGAGAGAAATAAACATGGCAGATGCAAATATTAATTTAGCGATTGCTATATTAAGTATAGGTTTGAGATATATTTCCACGAGTCTCAGGAGGAAGAAAATATGTAGTAGAAGTAAAAGGTGTTGGCGGACACGGTCTTTGTTATAAAGAAGAAAACAGGGCTCGGGCCGTGGCGTATTGGGTCTACTCAAAACGAATTAATGTTAGAGGACCCGGAAAACTATCGCAATTTTCTACGAATTTGCGAAGATTTATTTCTCAACCTTCTACACCATGTCGAAGGTAAAATTAACGGTCAGGACACAAATATGAGAAGCAGAAAAGAGATAAGGAACAATTGTAATGGTTCAAAAACGCACATGAAAAAGTCTGCTGTTCTCTTGAAGAGCGTCAGCTATCATGTTTGTGTTTGTTTCAAGTGTTTAATTGTAATTTACATTTTAAATGTTTCGCCGAAGCATTGTGCTTCTGAAGGGAATGGGTTACACTAATGAAATCTGTGAATCCCTCTTTGTTCCACACGTTATTTTTGTTACTTGAAAGTAAACAGGCCCAGCAGAACAGCGATTGCAAACTACATCTACTGCATAACCAAGAATGGTTATCGAACCAAGAGCTTTTGAATTTAATGTTATAGGACTTCCCTATTTTATTATCCTCTCTTTTAATGGATATATCGATGACATCAGTGGGCCGCCCGAAGTCTTTCTCGCCTTCATCTTTCCGCCTGGAAAATGAGGTTTCTAACAAATTGCAAACTATATCGTTCACTGGATTCATAACAAAACACTTATATTCCGTAAATTATAGTGTTCACAGTTATCTAAAACACCACGTTTAAGTTTACCACCACCTCTTTCTCGAGGTAAACGACTACTATCTTCTAAGCGCGCGAAAACGGGAACCATCCCCTCTACCCAAGTGAAAGTATTTGTTTGCCTGAAACATGTGCATGCATATACTGTTTCCCCATGCTACATCGTTTCGTGATGTCCTGTTGTCATAGCAACCAAGCTGTTTAGTGCAGCAGTTTCTTCCACAATTCCGACTGCTTCACTTGGCCTTGCAGCTGACCTGAAGACCCGCTCCCACCAATTTTCCCTGCCGGCTACCTGGTTCGAACTTCCAAACAAAAGAAAGGTTGGTCATTGACCCTGCTACGGCTGCTAGCAGTTGAAATTTGTGACTAAACTGTTACAATGGCAGTAATAATGCCAACATTAACAAAAATGGAATACTGTTATATTCAGGTGAAAACCTCTTCACCTGCTTCACTTGAATAACCGCCACTGCTACTACGATAACCACAAATATAACAATAGAAGTAGGTACAGTAATAGCACTCACCCTACTGGCGAAATTTGAAGTTCATTCTTCTATCCTTCTTGTTGGCAAACTTCTCTATCACCTTGTATTGAATCCTTCGATTTACAGCACTGGGCGTTTTTCCATAGAGAGCACTGCAAGTGCCACCAAGCGGTCTTGACTCATGGAATTCCTCAAAAACGTTTTAATCCACTTGAGAGTAGAAAAACATCGCTCTGGCTCAGAAGTTGTCATAGGTGTTGTCACTAGGATTTTTAGAAGTTTGGCCAACTCGCTGAATGTATCTTGTGCTAAATTTTGCTTTATAATAAGTTGCAATAGAGGAAGAGCTCTTCTTTTGTCAAATGAGGGATCAGATTGCACCACTTCATCAATGAGATATCTGGGAATTGCTTTGAGAAAGCCAAAAAATTCTCACAATTAAGGATTTTTTCGCAATTTAAGTGATCGAGAGATTGAAAACGAGTGCGAGCCTCTTCTATGATTAGATCGCATATTTCCTTTGCATCATTGGCCATGAAAGAGTTTCTTCGACATTTGGCAGGTCTTTCAATTGTGTCTTCATTGTCGCGATCTTTCAGAGATTGCCTTATATTATGCATCGCCTGAATGAATATAGTCACATTGCTTTTAACTTTAATCACATCGACATTTCTGGCTTGTATCTGATTGTACAGAATGTCCACGTGCGGCATAACTTTGTAAAAAAAAGCATGTAATTAAATTCGGGATCTTCCAAATTAAGCCTAAGCCCTCGAGCTCCTTGAATACTGGGTTTTGAGGAAAATTATTTCTCCAATTTCGAGAAACATTCAGCAAGTTCATCTTTAGTTTCGTAAATAACGTTTACGGTTCTAGATTTAAAATTCTACCGTGTTGATGAGCCACTGGGAATTCTCTTGGAAACGATAAATTCTAGAGCAGCAACTCGTTGGGGAGACCTAAAAAATATGCTGGAAATGCCGAAAGTGTACTGAAAAATATCCTAGCAGCTCGATTTTGCGACGCGGCACGTTCCATCACCAGATTTAATTGGTGCGCGTAGCAATGAATATAATGAGAATAAGGATATTGTTGCTTTATTTTAGTTTGAACGCCGCCAGTTTCACCGCTTATAACAGATGCTCCATCGTATGTCTGTGCAATCAATGTGGTTTTCTTACCCTTCCAAATATTATCTACATCCCCTAAAATACATTCCGCAATGGCATCGGCATTTTGTCCATCAGGGTTAAAAAAATCCCCAGAATCATTCTTCCGGACCTCCATTAACTTATCTTAACACTAAAACTAATTGCGTGTGCTCAGAGACGTCTGTTGCCTCATCTGACATTACTGACACATAATCTGCATTGTCAATTTCCATTGAAATTGCTTCACGGCAGAGTTCGAGCATGCAGTCTAACAGCTCGTTCTGTATAGTTTTCGAAGTTCCTTTGAAAACTTTGCTTGACTCCATATGATCCTTCACTGCATTGTCAATGCTGCTGATAAGATCTGTGGGTCCTAAAAATACTCCAGGATTTTCTGATTCTGATGATTCATCATGTCCCCTGAGGGCAACCTCGAAGGCACCGCAAAACTTAATGCAGTCTATTATCCTAGATAAAATGTGTATTTTTTTCTACCTGCTGGTTGTGTTTTATAATACTCTCTTGGTAGGCTCTGCTTAATGTTGTGGCAATATTAACTGTTCCAAGCATGGACAGATCCAACGCATTGTTGATATGTTTCTTATTTTCACCAATGCAATTTAATTAAATAGTTAAGATGGCCGAGATCTTTAACACTAGTTTTACTAAATGCATCACTATTTCCAAAAAGAAGGCAAGGAAAGCAAACAGGGCATTTCTAATATCACAGCCATAAATCCAGTTACATGCATCATATGCTTTCCTGTTGAACTGGCGTGTATATTCCCGATTGCCGGCGCCTTTCACTTTTTGTGTTGGGTTTAAGTTGGGGACTGGCCTACCTAATTGTTTAATTTGTATTTTATCTTCTTAAGATTTATAAGCAAATGATGTTTTAAATAAACTATCAACTGAATTCATGTCTGTTCACTATTGTCTAAAACTGTCACTCACCTCGGAAACTGAAAAACACAACGCTTAACTAGATATAAAATACTGCATCCAACAAACAAATTTGAATATCTGGTAACCAATATTATTTCTGCACGGCGGCTGGCGCTATCTACGCTTGTATATTTGAATGGTCTGACCATGTGCGCCAATACTGGTTTTGAAATATTATGCAATCCACTATTATTGTGTATGCAGGTCATATTCACGTAATATTAGACGTACCGTACTGTATATGTCTAATTTTATTTATTATAAGGACTGAAAATAGTTACTAATTACCACATTTTAACATGAGAAAAGTTTTCTAATTAAATACTGTACAATTTTAATAACCCAAGATCTTATGCACCAAGTACGAATGTTGGCAATTCTGGTTTGGCTCTTCTTCGTTGAGCACAGAAATGCGCAGTTTGTTGAGGATTTCGGTCCATGTCGGGGAAGAAAAAGGGTAACTGGTGCACGCGCACTTGCCTTTTCTCGATGGTGTCCTTGTGCTATGCACATCTCATACTTCATTGGAAGTTGAATGCTGACGTGTAACTCAGCGGACGATTTAAATCGTTTAACAATACGCAACGGAGTGTCTGTTTCAAGATATCATTTTCTTGGTAGGGGAAAATAATAAAATGAAGTAATTTTCTCTCTCTTCTTTTAACTATGTGCTGTACATATTGTGTACATGTAGTGAGTTAACTGCACGTGTTTCATTCAACCGTGGCTAGTTATTCATTTCGTGAACTAGACAGACGATTTTTATGTATCGTTGCACGAATGGTAATGGACGCGAGGCTGCACGGCTCTATCAGATGGAGTTTCCAGACCGAAGAAAACCGAGTCATTCAACCTTTTCCGCTGTTTATCGTCGCCTTGCTGAGACAGGAACAGTTGCATCACAGACTGATCGAGGAAGACCAAGAGTTGTTCGAGATGCACTGACTAGTACCTACCATGACCGATGGATAGGCAGAGGAGGACCAGTTCCACGGCCTGCACGTTCTCCCGACCTCAGTCCTTCGTATTTTTATCTTTGGGGCATCTTAAATTATTCAGAAACTCTTCCTCGACGTGTCATGGAAGCCTGCAAAACCATTTGACACCTTCCCGAAGTTTCTGAAAGGGTTTGACGGTCCATGATTGGCCTAGTGCTGATATGCCTAGAGACAAGGAGGACATTTCGAGTATTTATTGAGAGTTCTGTGTGTCATGAGTGTACCACTGTGTTCAACAGCTCCTTACGATAAAACAAAGAATTATGGGACATATGTTCATATGAACTTTTTTCCTTCCTGTAGTGCAAGAAACCCATACACGAAGTTTGTAAAAGTGTTTCTTATACCCCTATATACTATTCTTAATAATCCGCAAATTAGTAGAAATTGGTGCAATATTGTTCATTACCCTATCCTTACTAGTACACATATCTGCATTTACCTATACCCTAACAGTCTGTATCTAAAAATAGCTATCTCGATTAAGTTGAAGCGCATAGAAAGTTAGAACGGTTTGTAGAAGCCATAAATGATAGTGGGTACCAAGTCGTTTGAATGTAACATACATGATTTTTTGTCATTAACATCAAAACATGAAACACAAATAACTGGAAATGCTTTCAATTCCTTTAAATTGTGCTCTCAAGAACTTGTATGTTTGTGCAGTGAAACACCTCTTATCTCTTGCATTTCTCTCTTGATAAATATTACCGCGGATATATATGATGCAAGCGCACCAACTCAGCCCGTTTTTCTGAAACACCACTTTGATGTTAGAGAGAAATGCTAAAATCTCCGTGACAGTAATCCCCTCATCTGTTATCAAATTTAAGCTATCTCAACCGAAAACGCAGCAACGCTAATTTTCCGTAATTGGCAGACCCGGAGTTCCAGAAAGCAAAACGGGATGAGGACTGGCGTATGCACAAAGATAAAATTAAAATGTACTAAATACGTTCATAAGATGAAAGTTGAAAAGAAGAGAAAAAGAACAAAAGAGAAGTGGACAATTAATTGTAAAAGCGAAGAGAAGTTACGTATCGTCTCTAAGAGCGAAAACTGTAGTATTAATGAAGAAAACACAAAGCAAAATTAAGAAACCTTTGTCTCTCTTTCTCTATCTGACACAAAGAAGAAGATATTTCCTCTAAAATGTTTAATTGTGCAATCACAAAAGGCCGCCTTGCTCTCCAGTGAGAAATAATTGTAAATACCAGAAAACAAAGCATTCTACACGCTCAGTGGAACGGAAGTGAACTTGTAAATTTGCCGTTACTAAATGTTTTGCTTCAAATTCGTTCATTACACCAGAGTGGTTTGTGTAATTATATTGCAAAAAATAATTGTGCCACATTTTTTTTCTTTTTCACATAAAACCTTCCATAATGGAGTGGTGTATCTTGTCTGTAAATCATTCCAGAAATGTTTAATGCACAAGTTTCATGAAATATATTTTCAAGTGTCTTAAATTTGTCCAAGAGACAAAGATCGTAGACTGGAAATAAGCCACGTGACGAACCACGTGCTTAATTTGTCTATTACTTCCTGCTATTCATAGCTGGTAGAGAATGTAATGTATTCCACACAAAATTTCTACATTGAGATTTCAACAGAAATACACGTTTTGAGGAACACTGCAAGTCATTTGATACAAGTTGAGCTGAGCTCTGATACAAGATAGCCTCGTTTTATGGCCAGTAATACTTTGTGGCTAGGCTCGCCGGGCGCTCCATGTTGACTGGGTTTGACAGGTTAAATAATCGGCGGTACGGCATACCTGGATGATGACGGGGCAGATAGTACCCTCAGTGTATGTCCCGTTTCACAAATTTTCGAAACAGTATTATTCTCAATTTTAACTATTACATAGTATTGCCTCTCTTTCCCTACTAGACACAAAGAAGAATATATTTCCTCTAAAACTTTTAGCTGTGCAATCTGAAAATGCCCCCTTACTTTGCAGCGAGAACTAATTGTAAATATCAAAAAAAAAAAAACATGCTACATGCTTGTTAGAACGCAAGTGAGCTTGTAAATATGCCGTTACTAAACGTTCTTTTAACATTGTTTTAAAAAGAGGTTTCCACAGTAATATTCCAGAAAATAATTGTGCCAAATTTCTTCTTTTTCATATAAAAACAGCGCATTCTGAAAAACAGTATCCTAATCTGTACATAATGCACACATGTTTAAATATATTACACTTTATGTAACATCCAAAACTCAAAGATCCGCTAGAAACAATGTTGCAAACAAGGTTTTACTTTCTATGTCACTTCTTACTTTTTACTTCTTGTAGAGCAAGCCATATGTTCTATATAACATTTTGATACCAAGAATTCACCCAAAATACACTTTTAGAGAAAAGAAGCACATTTAGAAATGATCTGTCTGTGTGAGAACAGAGTACCTTTAAAATAAAAACTATTAAAACTGCTAAATTCCGTATTTATCTGGGACACTGTTTATACATGGCATTTGGGCTTTACATGGAAAAAATTTTATTTCACGTTTCCTCAAAAATTGCTCTAAAAGTTTCATTTAAGTCACTAGCATGATTAGCATGTTTGCATGGCGAATGGAACGCGTTTTTTAACTTCCTATGAAACCTTCATTTTCTATGAATTTCCTATTACGTTGTTCAAGGCAAGAAACTATTTTTTGAACAAAACTATATAGCTTCTTATAAGATGCAAATTATTTATGTGAAATATAGAATTCTTTTCTATACACGAAAATATAAGGTGCCTTAAAGTTTTCGATTCTTTTTCTTTACAGTAGGTATTTACTTTGAGTTATGAGTATTTTCTTCCACCGAATAAATATTTGAAGGCTCTTTCCGATAACCAAATGTCTGTTGCTAAATTCGAAGTAATTTCTAGAAAAAATTGCCTAAGCCACTTGTACTCAAGTCAAGAGACATCAACTACCAACACAGAGGTACTGTCTCCGACGTACCAGTTGTGTTAGCTTTGTGTTATACCTGCAGCTGCAGCTGACCGCGGGGCACAAACGGGTCCCATTATTTATGGCTGTACCATGTCAGATTGTTTACTGTAGAGAACTATGGGATGTAAAAGGATGAATAAAGTGTTAGTTTATTAATTTAAAGTAAGACACTTCAGGTTGCAGATGACCCGAAGGACTGAAGCACTCATTGAAGATTTTCAACACCATACAAAAGATAGAAAAAGAGAACGGGAGTTCTTGAACTACACGGAGTATTGTTAACGTACTTACTTCGACCTCACTACACATGGGTTACGCAACACAATGTCGCGGTTGGATGTGAGACCTTTCACCTGCATTTTGTATCATCCTCTTCCTCACTATCATACCTGGTACTTGGCTGACCACCCGCTTTCAGATCTTCACACTGTCTGGTCCATAGGTTCCTCTGCTCCCCGACAGGCGTCTGACCCTAGGCACTAGCTTGTAAGTCCTAGGGGGTGTAAGTGCTACATAAGGGAAGTGTAATCAGGTAAAGCAATGAAAAATTTTTCTGCTCAAGGGTGGTTCCATAACTAGACATGCAGGCTTCTCTGTTCTTCTTTCTTTTCCGCATTCGCTTCACTTTCCCTTATTTTAATACAGTTCTTTCGTTCGGCATATACCTAAACTTCTGCCCCAACCATATGCTTTACTTTGTCACAACCTCCAAGTTTGCACCACACTACAAGCATAGGTTCCCATGTCGTCCTCCGTGGCCTGGAGTAATATGTTAGTCTCTGGTACACGAGGGTGATAGATATTTTCGGGCATAAAAGCTCCTTAGCACTGCCTCCTTCGGAAGGGACATAAGACCGCTAATTACGTGTGACAGATTTACGGCACTAAAGGTGCTTCAATCCTGATAAGGAGACATCTGATCAAACTTAGGCAGTCTTTTACACCAAACATATAAAATAGGATACAGATGCTGGGTTGCAAGAAAGTACTTACAGCTTCCTTTAGTGCTGCAGTGTTCATTCGCCTCTAAAATGAATTGTATGACCGATCTACAACGCCATTCAATCGAGTATCACTAAATATCGAATCTCGGATCTATAAACAGTTAGTGAATTGCCGCCATTATTGATTTCATCGCATGATTGCCTCTTAATTTGTTCATATTATGACATCCTCAAATACAAGAAAATTAAAAATATTGCTATATGCATTATTGTCAATTGATGTATAGATAGAATTATAGTTTTATGCCGGGAAGTGCTGTATTCCTATTCTGTTCATTTGTATAACCTTGTCTGACAAAGAGGACATACTGGACCTAAGTGTATTTCGTTTAATGTTCCGTATGACCTGAAATCCCTTTTTCGTCACAAAATACTTTATGTCGGTAGTTTTAGCAGTCATACACGTTTCCAATTTCGACAAGCTACCGTACCCAATATGATAAAATCTAGCTGCCTCTATCCATCCACCGTCTCTTTTAAGCGATTTCACTTTTTGAAGCGTATACATATACCATGTCCTGATGAATTATTGTCAATTACATTTGTATTGCTACAAGTTCTGCAATAAATGGGTGCAATTTAATGTTACATGTTCGGATATGAAGTATTTTAGCCAAATACGAATTTCCTACAAATAGGAAAGTTAGATATAGTTCAATACCTCAAGAATATGACAATATAGAATTTAAAGTAACATTTGGGTTAAAGTAACATTAGACACGAAATTATATTTCTTCTGGTTGTCGATGTTCTTACGTTTTCACTGGATACTCTATACGTAACACTCACTCTCAAAGGAGAACAAATTTAATGACAGTTTCCAGGAATTCAAAATGGGCGATATTACGCTGACATGAAGTACTGCCAATTTTACAATGAGCTTTAGAGCGTTAATTTCAAACCAGTTACTAAATACTACTTTGCAACATATAGCGCCGAGAAGTGGCTTAACCTGGAAGTGCTTTAAGTGGTCACGTACTCCCATAGCCGTACACATGGATAAAATGTTTAGTAAACAAGTTCACAAAATAGTCTTGTTTTGAAACAACCCTGCTGGATTAATTTCCCAGCACTCAGTATGATTGCGTATTTAATGCAAAAGGTGTAGTATAAACAACAATTACAAAGTAGGGAACACTTGTATATACAACACTAGTCCAAATAAACGCGGAATGTCTACGAGGCCTAGGATAATGTACTTGAACTTCAACGATTTACCTGCCTAAGAGATGATAGTCAACCTTATAGCTTCAATTAACGCTATGGTAATACCTTTGCGACGGGGAGATATCTAAAACCAGTTGCTAGTATTGATGCCAAATAAACAGATTGAATGTCACCTTAAATAACCATAGAGCATTATAACAGGGGAAATAAGTTACAGCTTCAATAGCTTACGCTCTCTATACTGGCCACTCTAAGCCAAGTTGCCGACAAGGAACCACTTAAATGCATATTACTGGCAACGTAACACACACAGAATATGCAAACAACTTCGCTCCGCTATATCACGATGGTTACTAAATTGTGACTTGCATATTTAAATCGTGTTAAACTGCTACGAGGAATAAAGTAGGACAGGAACTGAAATTTAAGGCACTGTCATTTGTGTGAAACAGTATATTGATTGGGAAAGAGGTTTTCAGACATTTTTCTATACAGGAAGCGTGGTAGGCCTCACAGCTCACCATGAACTTCCACAGTTAATAACACCTGCCATACTGCAAACAATTTACGCTACGTGAAAAGTAGCTATATGTTTGCTTTTAATAGTTGCTTAACATATTCAAACTGCCATTAAACAAATACACATATAGTGTACCAAACACCAGATACTTGTAATCGCTAACAGAAACAAAATCGCTTTCACCACACGATACTGCATCTGTATCATTCCTGCTTTCTCATAGGCAAGTAAAGAGAATGCGCAGGGAATGTTGCATTAAATAACCTACTCCTCCCTATACGGTAGTAATCTAAAGAGAAACAGTTTCGAATGTGCTGAAAGTCCTTAATCTCTAAGGTGCTCGTGTATCGCAAAATCGGTGCAAGTGACAAGATTGCAGAGAAAAGTTCCCGAATATTTCGAAATGTATTTTACTTATAAACGAAAGCCAGCACACACACACACACACACACACACACACACACACACACATGCTTAGGCTTTCGCGGCTGGCGTTTATCCAATACTTTGTACTTTCTGGGCTTGTAGGCCGTGGTTCAGTTAATGAATTAATCATCTAACGTTTCGCTCTTAATTCCGCCGGGCATCTTCAGGGAAATGAAGTGAATCATAGATGATTTACAACTAATGGCGCCATCGGCTATAGTGCGTTTCTGGACAACGTTGTGTCTTTTCAGCATCATATCAGTTCTTCTCTCTTCTATCAGCTTAGAATGCCCTGGGAATTGGAATACCTACTTCACCATCATTATCCCAGTCAACCGAGAAAACCAAAATTCAAATCAGCACCCAACCCTGCTGAAGAATAGTCGCCCTAGGATTTATCAATTCAGGATGACACAAGCAACTCCAAAATATGGATTTTAATGTTAATCTGAAGCTGAGAATGATAGTCAGGATTCGGACAACTCTCAGGCAGTACAGGTGCCCCCATTCCCGGTGCTATAACGCATGTTTCCGAGCAGCAACCAGCCGACACGCTAGACAACTTTCTAATAACAAAGATACAAAATATGGCAAAACACATCATCACTGTTGCGGAAAGAACCTAGCAGGTCTCACAACCGAGTTTAATAGCATTTATAGATCGCACACATACATGACTCAGTACAGAAACAGTTATCAGTTGCAAGATTATATCAATTTTGTGAGGCACTGCAGGAATAACTTCCACTTAAGAACACAACGCCAAGAACGCTGAAACAAAATCGTCCATAGCAGTCCAGCAAAAACTAACAGCCCTCAATCTAGATCTCACCAAGTAACACCTACTATCAAAGCGAATTAGAGCCCCGATCCCGATTTGCCTTGTCGAAATACCAAACGAGGTCAACTCTAGCGCCATTGTAGAACTCAAAGACCTGGCACAATTTAGAATAATGCTGGAGCACATCGTCTGCGCTAGGTGTGCTGGCGTGCCTCATGTACGAATGCGTATCATTGCGTCACGCAGGTGTGTCCTCTGCAACGTTACAGATCATGGAGTCAGATGAAGGGTGTGTCCAGTCTTCAAAGGATAGTCGAAACACAACCATGAAGTATGCGGCTCAAACCACGATCGAATGTATGGCAGCACGCTAGTACAAACTGTGGTACATATGCTGAGGTGCTAGTGCACAATCACGTCGTCCGAACACATGTCCTAGGCTAGTGCAGATTGATAAGCACGCCATGCGGCCACATATGCTGCAAGCTCCAAGACCAACAAATAATAGAAGTATCATGCAACTCCAAGACTAACTCCACAAGCACCTAGCTAGTAGCAAGCTAACAGAAGGTTTGGCACACTAATCCTAGAGCAGCCTGCAACATCAAAAGCCATCAACACACAAACTGCAGCTGCCGTGACCGCCCTTGTAGGCGACTACTCGGTGCACTTAAACTTGATAACGATTCACGGTCTTATATGCTTAGGGTAGGCGATGACAACACAATGAGGGACTACGAGGCTCTCTTGGATAGATGTGTAGCCTTCGTCTATCCAATAAAATCACTGACCGTTCCTCCAGTACTTGTAAGCAATTTTATTTCTGCCATCGGAAATCTAGCTACGCAAATGCGGTAGATGCAGCAGAAGTGCCTCAAAAATAAAAATCTAATATTATATATATGTATGTACGTGTGTGTGTGTGTGTGCGTACGAAATTTAAGTAAAAGTAAATAAGTACGAACAAATAAATGGAAAAATAGGCAGCTAGAAAAACACACACACATAAAATTCTCTTCTGGAACACCTGAGGTATCCGAGCCAGAACTGAAGAGCGCAAACACTACCTATAAACCAATAACATTACAGTAGTATTACTGAACGGAACCTGCTCGACACCTGAAGCGCACTTCTCAATACCGGGATGCGAAAGGAGGGACAGCCACAGCCACACAAAACAATGTCCAGTTATCCCAAAAGCAAATTCCGGAACTACACACCATGAAGGCAACAGCTATTAAATTAAACATTTTAAATCAAACCATAACCGCAGTAAGCGTATACATTCACCCCAAGCAACTTGACACCAGAGACAAGACGCACTAACTAGACAATACTGCGTTAGTTGCAGGGGATTACAATGCAATGCATCCATCATGAGGAAACACCAGCAGCAGGGAACGTATTGTAGGTAGGTACAATCATTTGAACAACACAATAGCGACTACTTCATTACGTACACGGACACAGTGGCATATATACCAACATATCATAGGCACACACCACACACACTGGATATTGCCATACTGAAAAATACCACCTTCAGATTTTAAATACAAACAATATATTTACTGGCCTAGCTTACATATCCCGAAACCCTTAAGTATCGGCCTCATCAGCAATCAAACTTCAACCTCACCTACTGGGAAGTTTTTTACAAAACACCTAGATGCCGCCCTCCCGCCAGTCATGCCCCCTGTCTCCCATGAAGAAGCAGACCTGCTGCCCTCAATCTGGAGAAGGTGATACAGGTGGCTATTGCAGCATCTGTCCCTCTCAAAGCACATAGTCCACCAAACGAGGACTTTAGCCAATCTTTCTTCCACAAACTGCCAATCCGTTATTTGTCTCTTCAGTTTGGACAGACAATGTAGTATTTGGAAGAGATAGAACAGTCCATTTCTACAACCAATAAATATGGACAGTTCTAATCCTCGGGCTAGCTACCAACATCAGTTTAGCATTAATGTGTGGCCTGAATTATAAGTAGCATCTGGTAAGTCCGTATGCTCTCCCTGCACGTCGTACAGCTGCTGCCTACGTGGATAGTGTTAACAGTCTTTAAGACTTATTAGAAGGTGTACCTCTGCAAATAATAAGAAACAAGTAATTCGTGCATAATGGCCCTCTAGCACATTTCAGTCTCATTGTTCGAGATGCGCTGGTTAGTATCTATCATGAAAGACGGATAGGTAGAAAAGGACATGGTTTGAACGTTCTTCCTCCTCAATCCTTTGGGTTTTCATTTTTGGGGCACCTTAAATAGCTGAATTATGCAACAGACAATACAGATGAAGAAACTCTTCAACGTGTCATGGAGGCTTGCGAAACCATTCAACACCCTCAGAAGTGTCTGAAAGGGTGTGACGGTCCATGATTCGACGATTGCGGAGCCTCTGATGTGATTTTATATGTTGACTGCGTCACTAGCTGACAATGTCAAACATAGAATAATGTGCCTCTTTAAAATTATTTCATTAACAAGATTTTGAACTGTAATAAATATTTACATGAACTTTTTTCTGTCTTGCTTCAAAATTATAGATAAAGGAACTTATTAGACATTGTTTACATCCCTGACTATTCGAGATTTCCTTAAATATTCAATTCCATCCTCCCAGCCCTTGTGCTAAAATGATGCGACTTCCGTTAATGAGAAATAAATTTGCAATACCAAAAGTAACCAGTGAAATACATACGCTAGCAAATGAACGTTATATTTATGGATACATTACCAGAGTAACTAAACCTAATGGTGAGACTCTAAGCGTTTTATTAATATTTTGGAGCAGGTTTTAACTGCACCGTGTCTGTGCAGAAAACGTAGTGCGGATATAGTTGGCTTTCAGATTTTATTGACATAAAACAGAGCCTTCGTACATTCAAGGAGAGTAATCATAGCACAAGAATTAAGTTTCTACCAAAATGTGCTGAATTTCTAGTTTCCTTTCAAAATTCGTATCACCAACACCTTGTTTTCGATTCATGATAATTTAATTTGGCTTCATTGAAAAGCTGCAAATGAAGAATGTAACAATCGTGGCAGCTAAGTAAAGTTTCAAATCCACTACATGTAAAAAATGAAATAATTTGCTATACTCTCTTGGTGAAAACTTGTGTAATAAAACTGTAAAAAATAGTATGTATGTAACTAGTCGTCACACGCCTGATTCGCTAGGCATTAATCTTAACCTATCAATGACTACACATTTAACAAAAACTTGATTATTTTAGTTGGACCCTCCCTCTTCCTTTCTCACGGGCACGTTAGACTACAGTGCTGGGATTCGAACTCGTGGCGTTTGGCTTTGAATGGATGGCTAGTCCATTACGTATCATTAGCGATCACAGGTGTTTGAATCTCTTCAGCTAAGTTGTCTCCGAAAGGGATATGAAGACTAGTTTTGGAATTAGAGGAAGAACGGCATATGTAGCAGTGACAAGGGGCCTATGGAATCCAGAAAAATAAATAGGCCATAGTCATTTACGAACGTTTCCGCTTCGAATGGTCATAGTTCTATATCGATAAGTTCAGCAGTTTTTCCGCGATAGCACCTTCAAGAAAAGTCTTTTCGTGACAGACTGACAGACAGGTGACAAAGTGATGCATGACTTACGGCCAAGAGGATGTGTTCCAACAATGTAAGAGTAACACCGAATTAACTCTTAACTGCAAAGAAGCAACCCTGTTAGCGCCTGCAAAAGCATTACTTGAAGGGAGGAAGAAGAATAAAAATGGAGAGGGGTCTACAGGGAGGTAGAAGTCAAGTGAGAGAAAGCAGTGAGAGAAACGAGAGTTATAACACAGAATGGAAAAGAGGGGGGGGGGGGGGGGGGGAGTTTGAAAGGAAACTTGAGAAGTGATGAACTTGTAGCTGTAACGTGCATTAGTAAAGCGTTGAGCTTAAACAGCAGCGCCCGCACCACGGCAGCTGAAGAGACCAATAAACATACTGCTTACGTTATGCTATAACTAGGCGTGTTGAATAGGGGACCGATAAGTTGACAGCAGTGCAGTATATGAAAAGGGTCACTCCTAACTGGGCTATACTTGTATACACAGCTTCCTTCAAAGGTTGATAGCCTGAAAGCACAGCATTTAGCTCTTTCGGTCCTGAAGATACACGTTTAGTAAAAAATTAATCCCTAGGGAAGGCGGTAAGCCCGACCACTGCTCCCAACTACAGGCGTCATACGTGGTGTGCAGTACTAGAGGGTGAGACGTGGTCAGCGCTCCGAGCCCTCCCGGCCAGTTTTACGGCCTTCGCAACCTGAGGTCGCTATTTCTTTATTAAGTAGATCCTCAATTGGCTCCTCCGGGACCTAAGAAGGCTGACCTTACAACTCAGTTGTTCTGTGCGCTTGTAACCTCGGCGCAAATTTCACCGTCACTCATTATTCTGTCTCTTAGTTCAAACAGGAGCTTCTGACGATATGCTCAGTCAACACTTACTAAAACTGCTTCAGTTCAAGACTGTCTCCGACATGACTATTAAATATCCCAAAACTCTTTGCTGACATACACGCTGCTCTGAACGATGATTGTACACGCACACAACACACACGTGCACACGCACACGCGCACACAGGCACACTGCACTCCATCACAAAAACTGACTCTCGCCGTCTCGAAAAGCTTATGCAAACGAGAATGACGTAGCACGGATTTTTCTCGAAATTCACCTTCGAACAGCCGGCAGTCGAGAGCTCCTAGAACAATCTGGAAGCGCTTTGTTCTGCTGCGCTTACTGTCGTTCTTGTTCTGATCGCTCCATTGACACAAGTCATGTATTTAGAGGCAGTGGGTTAAGTAAATGTTTCAGGCGTCAGGTCACCTAGTGGTGTGAGATAGCTTGACATTGACCGTCTCTCTAATGGCACCGTCGGCTAGCCTCACAGTAGTGATGACCGATCCCGTACTACTGAATCTTCTCCTACTTCACTGTGGCAAGCTGCTTAACTGAGACTCTACAAGTTTTGGACAGTTTTATTCATCCTTGTGATAATGAAGTGTTTATTTTCGTCGTAATCCTACTTCATCCTGTTTTAATTTCGTTGTTTCAGCTGCTTAAGAATTCCGATGCCGGTGTTACTATAGCATTGGTCGCCAAGGGTAGCATTGAATTAAGGTTTTCTCGCCTTATTGGACAACAATCGGAAGCACCACGAACGGAGCAATTTGGTCCCACGGCAAGTGCCAGACGTGCATTTGGAGGTCCTCGTTTCGATTTCCGTCAACCGTGCTCTGACTTCGGGATTTTCATGTTTTCCTTGGTCTATAGGTGAATCTAGTGTGATTTCGCTTCTACATTGATTTCCTTTCCCCAATTCTCTCTCTCTCTCTCTCTCTCTCTCTCTCTCTCTCTCTCTCTCTCTCTCTCTCTCTCTCTCTGTTTCCTTTTCATTTTCAGGACTCTTGATGCGAGTGGTGACGGGATGGCACGTATACTTGCTCGAATAAAGTAGTAATTTATTTGGGTGCTAGAGGGTTACTTATTTGCAGCATCGTTCATCGTTCTCTCCGGGTAGTTCCAATAGAGGGTAGGATCTTCTAGGCAGGAAATGTTAGGAACTTCCGCGCATCTACGTGGCTGTGTACCTGTGATCTGCGGTCTGCTGCGATTCCTTCACTCCATCCCTTCCTTGTGAGGTTTCAACCACAATCCGCGTGTGTAGCCGTAGTGCGCTAGGTGTCCCGCACAATTTTATACCGCATAACCTATGTTTACTGAGCTTCTTACATAACTTACATTTGCAGTGAACTACGTAGAGAGAGTCATATCGCGCCGAATCTGCGTGGAGATGTTCTTAGAGGGTGTATGGCGGACAGTAGCCTTGAAGGTGCCATCCCTATACCATAGTGCATAGTTGTGAGGCCTCGGAGGCAGCAGTGCAGGGCAATGTACCTCTGCTTCTGTGATGGGCAGATGGCATTAGGCTGCCATATCCAGTTTACGACAGATAATAGCATTAACCATTACCGTCTATTTTTCATTTATATCTGCGATGTGACTTTGGAGAAGCTTTTAGCGGCTATTGCCCACTCCACTCCCTCAGTCAGAGGGTGAATCAACTCTTGCTGTGGCATGTAGGACTCACAACCAGTCAGTCAGTATCCAGTGACGAACACAAGCAGGCGATTCTGTGGCAGTTTGTAAGTCATACCTTGAAGTTAGGGGAATGTCCTCAGAAGACCTCTTCATTATGGATGATTTTTGCATAAAAGACATGAAAGCGTACTAAATAAAAACGTGGATCTAATTAAAGCACACAATTTATGCCTGATACCTCTTTTCTTTTAAGCGAACCATTTCCGAGATATTCTTAATAATTTCTAATACTTACACATTTCGCAGATAGAAATATGTTATTCCTTATTTTATCCCTTGACCTTGCAAAAAGAATGGAATTTCAAAGACATCGCAGAGCAACCAGATCTTAAAACATTTCACTATCATTTAAAGCCTATTGTGTTCCCATATTCCCGTTGCACCTACAAGAAAATTAGGAATGACATACTTTCTGAAAACGCCTATACTAAAAGTCTGTATCGTGATAGGTTACGCGACGGTCACTTGGTGGATCTTCCAAATTGCAGTTCGACTTTCTCGCCAAACATCGATAGACTTCTTAAACATAAGCTGTACCAAAGAACTGAGTAATGAACAGATGTTCATCGCATAAGATTTGAAGTGCATTCGTAAATCAAACGCAACATACACGTAACCTAAACGCCACTGCAACACCATTGAGTTTTAAGAATGACACAGTCCATATAAAGTGGAAGGAGGTAAATCCAAACACCCCTTTTTCGCAAACGTTGCACATCACTGATTTATATTATTGTTTTAGACTTAAGGTTGAACTTTAGGTCGTGGTACTGATATCCAATCTAGTATTTATCTTGGTGACTGAGGAAAACCACGAAAAAGCACCAGTAAAGATTTATTGGCCTATCTGAACCCCAGACCTCCCGAATGCGAGTGTCACACGTTACTGCGGAGCTATCCCTCTCGGTATATCTCAGAACTTCTTGGCACAAATATATTGTAACAACAATCCCGGTTACTTTCTATCCCTTTATTGTCCTCTAAAATTATGTTACAGATACAGTTTTCTTCTAGTAGTTAACACAGACCACACTCTTTCCTGCTGTCACAGCACGCAACTGTTCCTCTCATAACCTTGCTCTGCTCTTTCGGAGTTCTCCATCACTTTCTCCGTCTCTTACACACTTAACTACGGTGTTACAATCACTCGCGACGACCGACGTATCTTCCAGGGCGACACACACACGCGCGCAGAGCAGGTGCACATACGCTGGCACACTGACCAACTTATTTCCGTATCTCTACTCTCAAACTCACTCACCACATAGGTGCACCAGAAATGTCGTAACTAGTAGTCTCGAAAAGGTGCTAGACAAGTCTCGCTATTTCTGCCGGCCATTGTGGTCACGTGTACACAGAGCCTTTGACGTCTCTACCCTCTCGCCGGCCCGGTATGTGGTGTGAAACAGCTTGGCCACGTCCGTCCATTGTTGAACCCCGACCCCCAACGTCACAATATTAGCAATTTATCATGACTCAAAATTGCTGGGAAAATATTGAAATATAAATTGCATGTAGACGTAAATATTCATGTGATTCTCGTTCAAAGCATTGTAACTAACTATACAAATTATCCACCTCTTTTAATAGGTGCTCCCAATAGATGAAAACTATTCATCTGTTTGTAGATGGTAATCCAGTAATAATCGAATTACAATAAAACGGTAACGAAACGAGCTCAATTAAATTAGCTGCAGCTGAATGCGTCCGTTGTCTATGAAAACATAATTTGATTGTTAGTAGGTCAACAAGAAGGGCTTCACAAATCAACAGACGTGATAAAAATAGATGGGATATTCTATCACTTACACACATAAAGGATTATTCTTCCTGGATTACGCGATTTGAAACCTGACATTTCGTTGCATGTATACAGGAAGCGAGCCATGAAAACAGCAATTACCCCGCTACAGATAGCGTTGCGGTCGTTTCTCCATTCAGCTGGATATGCTACCGGCGGAAAAGATTGGCTTCACTGACCCAATTTTCTGCTTCACTGATACTGCAAACGGCTAAAATTGTTATAAAGAAAAACTGTAGTAGGCTATATAAAGTTTGTGATAGGTAGGTGATAAAAATTAAATTGATCGTCAGATAATTATCGCTCAATATCATTCGCTACTGAAGTAATATTGTGTTTGGTTTACAATATAGCCCACACCATCGAGAGATTGAAGATGCCTTCGCCATCTAGCGGTCAGCGGTCAACCCAGACTTTTCAATAGGAATAATTGCCCACTGCTTCTAAAAAGAGGGAAACATGAATACATTTCAAAGTATCATGACAAATGTCAAGTCCAGTTACCTTTTGTACCAATTTATTTCCTTTAAAATTGAATCACTAAAGCACAGTTTACAATTTGTCGTGACCTTGTCCTCTCGTAAACGTGACACTACATCTCTGACTCTCTCTCCTCTCTAACAGCTGTCTTCAATGATCACACTCACTAAACCTGGCTTAATTGAAAACTCCGACGCGCAATTAAATATCTACAATACTCAACCGCTCGTAACATAGATTGTAAACACATACACACGCGTAGACTCAATACTAATGGCTCACATCTGCCCCGGTCAACACTTGAAGACTCCGAAGAACTGCCCTCCTTTTTTATTTTTACGTTAAGGAGAAAAACCCAATTACAGGCGATGGTCCGCGTGCAACTGACAACAAGGCAGGGCTCCCTGAACCTTAAGGGGACCAGTATACTCACTAAAACCCAGTCGCAGCCACATTTGCCTATATAGCCGAGAATGACGTAGCACGGATTTTTCTCGACATCCACCTTTTCGTAAACAAGCCCGGCAGGTAAAGAATTTCTCAAACTATCTGGAAACGCTTTGTTTTGCCGCGGTAATTTTCGTCTTTGTTGTAATCGCTCCACTGTCGTCAGGCCGCATATTCACTGGCTGTGATTTAAGGCAGCTTGTCCTTGAGCGTCTTTGAGGTGCGTGGCTGCCGTCTCAGGTGGTTGTATTTTTTATTTATTTACTCTTCTTTTTTATTTTTATTGTTCTTTCTTTCTATAAATAATAGGCGAACTTTAAGCAGCGCCAAGCAGAACAAAGTAAACGCAAATACAGCACTTCTCCGTAGTTATCCACAGTAGTGTGGAAGGGAAACCACAATGAAAATGTGATGTTCTACAATTTTAAGCCAATTTAGCCAAACATTTACTTTCAGTGTTGTGTAATGTAAACGCTAGGCAGTTTTGAATGTTACTGTCGCATATTTTTTGTTTCCAAGTCAGTAACTCGGAAGCTGAATTTTCTAGCCTGTACCAAATGCTATACACAATTTAAAAACAAAAAATCTTCTTTAATTATTTTTCATTATTTTCAATGTGTCATAAGTTTGTTTCGCTAACCTTAGCTCCAAAATAAAATACGTTTTATTTTTTATTCGAAATTTTTAGTTTTTTTTTTTTTTTTTAATTTTTGTATAGGTAGCTTCAAAAATTAATGACTGAAATACCGTTAGAGAGAAAAACATTTATATGACAGATATAATAGCTTGTTTTCGGAATGTACGTGACAGAAGCATTTAATGAAAACTCCGCGTGGAACATTTTGACAAAGATAAGTTCCAAAATCCTCACATTTCAGGATTAAAAACATTTGTATTTTGGACTTTAACGTTGTTATATAACTATATGCATTTATAACAAAAAGTCACAATACATTTTGAATTAGTGGCCCCAAAATATTTTAGTTATGGAATATAAATTTAAATTTTTGCGAGATTTATAGTAAAGTTCAGTGTAGTATCCCCTTCAAGTACCAAGTGGGATGACTCAGGCGGAAACGTCTGTGGTCCACTTTCAAGAGGTTGCGGGCTCGATCCCTGTGGCCGACCTTCCTGACCCATGGGCTTTTGATTAAGGTTTCCCCGGGTCACCAGGCGAATGGGGAAGGATTTTCTGTCGCTCCACTTCGTTACATCAATCATTTCACTTCACCTTTCATCCCGTTAGGTTTCTTTCAGGGTTGGAAGCGTCGGCGAGCGTCGCGGCAGTAGTACAGCAGGGGAAACAAATGCGCTCTGGAAATCCCTTTCCCGGACCAGTGAGCGTACTGTTTCCGGGCCCCTTATGGAATGGTACGAGTCCGAGGTGAGGAGGGGATCCGGTTTCCGAGTCCTGACCCCCCCCCCCAACCTCGCGAGTATGAACCCAAGGGGATGGGAGAGCAACCTGTTTGAGCCAGCCACCGCCGAGGTGCTTCTAACTGGGACCCTGCCCTTTGCTCTATCGTGACAACGTTCCTGTCATCCTTTGAATCCATTCCTCTTAGTCATCCTCCGGCAGGTGAGGAGGGGGTTACCCGTCAGAGTCTCTCTCCGCAAGTTATTGAGTCATTTAGCCATCCCGCAAAACTGACGATAGCCTTTCCCTAACAACCGCGCTCTATCCGTAAATGCATGCTAGAGATTTTTAAAAACTATTTCATCTGTTAACTACACTATCGAATTGTCTTCCAATAGAAATGAGAAGATGATGTGGGGACACCAGGCTTCCCCGGAGCGAAACATAGTCTGCACATCTCTACCTATCGTAGCCCCTCAAATGTACCACGATTGACACCGGCGTACACGCCGGCCTCGGTAGCGTGAAGGTTAGCGTGTCTGCCTCACGTTCAAGAGGTCGCGAGTTCAAATCTCGCTTAGGGTAAGTTATCCGGGTAAGGTTTTTTCCGAGGTTTTCCCTACCCTGAGAAGACGAATGTCGGGTAACTTAAAGCTCCACGGACCTCGGGCTCATTTGAGCATCATTTCACCCATTTCATTTCATTCATTCGTCCGATATGACACAATGTTGGAAGACGTTAATTTAAAAAAAAAAAAAAAAAAAAAAAAAAAAAAGGCCTACACATGGGTAGATCTGTAGCGGCATTCGTGGGAGCGAATCCACGCGCATGTCGTGGTTAGGTACCGGAACATCACGCCCTAATCCAACACATCGCGAGGCAGAAATACAACATGTGCAAACAATAAATAGACGTTACATCTGGAAGATTATGTAGACATACATCATCTCTAACTGAGGTATGTTACATTAAGGCCCGGTTGCATGAATATCGCTGACTGGAAATGAAGGTCAGAACAAACTGAGAACAGAATAGGATTGCTTTGATAATGTAAGATCGAGTCTCAGTTCAACTTTTTTGTATATAATACAACTTGAAGTAATGTTGATGTTATCAAAATAACTACAAAAATGTCATTAAAAGAATGAACTATTAATTTCTTTCTTCTGAAGATGCCATGAATTTAGATCAAGATTTAAACAACCGAAATTCTAAGATCATTTTCAGACGGTTCAATTCAGATAAACTTTTATACAACTGGGTCGTAAGGTACTTAACACAGATCCCTTTGCATTGAGTAACATACTGTTGAATTCTAAAATTCATGACATTTTATTTTAATCTGTTGTTAATGCAATAGCTTTCCCACTGTCCCATTTTCCGTAATGAAGAGAATCTCTTTCTGCTACGCCGTGCAGAGCTCAACTGTTGCTTTCTCACCACGCCATTAGCTTAATTAGTGCCAATCGAACTGTCCCACTCTTCTTGCAGTTACGAGTGTACACGTGCCTACTGATATATACTACAGTGATACTTCCTGAATATAGCAGGTAAATGAGATACTTGTTTATTACTTTCTCAACCACATTCATAGAATATTCACCAAAAACTTTGATAGAGATTTCTCAGGAAATGCATGCTTTTAGACCTTCCAAATTTTTATTTTAGTTTATTCCAAGGAAGTCAAAAAATCCATCCGTTCCAAATAAACCTTTGTATTGTCTTAAATTTTCTCTAAAATTACCCCAACTGTATTCACTAAAGCACCGACATGTTTAAGATACTTGTGTGGCAAGTGAAATGTATACCTATGTTGAATTTTCTGGGAAAAGCCAGTGAATTTGAATGCAGTTTTGTAGTTGGTAAATCATAAGAGATAGAAAAAGTCTTCGACACACAAAAAGTAGAATAGTTAGAGCACACAATTTATGTCAAACATTGTTTGTGGGGTTAATCATTTCCAACATATTACTTCTAATTAGTTTGAGTTTCCAAAAGATTATACTTATCTTAACTGGAAAGTTGCTATTTATTATTTTTACTTTGTCTGCTACGTATAGCAAAAAAGTTCTGTGCCGATATTTCACCAGAAATATATCCTGAGGCACCTGAATCAGTCTGCAAAGAAGCTCTAATAAGACGAGCATTTATGAAGACGACCTAAGTTTTCTCCAACGTTAACGATTTGTTCGATGCTTAAACATAGAAGACAGCATCCTTCTAATACATCAGTGAGAAGCTAGTCCCGGAGGTGTTGACTGGAAGTTTGCGACAAAACAGGAAAGGGCAGGATTATAGTTATGAAAGAGGAGGTAGATGAAGGGTGATAACAGTTCATATTTGCGATATTACTAATGATTTGTCTAAAGAAACGACTGAAGCGACCACTGAAGGTCCGTTTTTACATAATCTTCCACGAGCTTAGCTGTAATTTCTGGTAGTGATGGAACCTTGAGTGGGCGTAAAGTAAATTCATAAATGCAAAACCAAGTGTTTTATGAGACCAAAATAAGCCGCCATTTTAGACAGATAGCAGTGAAGTCAGAGACAAGCTGTGTTCATACTTGAGGCTATAGCCGAGACTTAGAGACAGTGTTGAATTAAGTAGCACTTAATCGTAGTTCAGTTCAAAGATGTCAAGAATAGTTCAGAAAGAAACGGGTAGAAAACATTAAGTATTTATTTAAAGAGACTACTATAACCTTTGCGACTGCACATTGAGACGTTGAGTAATTTACTGCCAAAAGATACGCTGGATCTCAGTTGTAGAAAAATTAATATGCTCTAAGTGTTCAGTAAACACCCGAGAAAAAGTAGAAAGAAACACAAGTTAGACTTCCCACATAAATGAGCTGTCACCAAGAAGCAGTTCACTATTGAAACAGTTTTGCTTCTTCAGAAAACACCCTTAAAGTAACAACATTTCAATGAGCATGGCAACGTGATAGAACAAGTGCGAACAATACCTTTAAAAAAAAAAAAAAAAAAAAAAAAAAAAAAAAAAAAAGCAGGAATGGGCACGAGAGGAGAGATGGTGATTGAACTGGTCTTACCCACCCCACATCACATTCTCTTGCCGAGTGCAGAAGGTGACTTGAATAAAACCTGTGTAGTGATGGGTTCTTACATGATAGTAATAATTTCCACATTGTTACTAACTACTTTTGTTTATATTAAACATATTTTTGTTCTTGTGGTCAGGTGAATTACATAACCTTTAAATTTAACCTTTCTTTATCTTATGCACGTAATATTCTTCCGCTGCCTTATGATGAACATGCTATTTCTTCTCTTTCGCAATAAATGAAGCAGTAAAGTTCCATTGCTATTTGGCCTGAAAAATATTTTAAAACTATTTGATCAACATACATTCCTTGGTTTTAAACCTATGTTCAAACTTTGAAGCACGAAATACAATAGTTTACATTAAATAAAATAATACGAAATTAAACACCTAAAAAGTGGAATCACATGGTCCCTTTTATATATTTACAAATACGAGTATTCAGAAAGTACGTTTTAAAATTGTAAATAAATACCTTAAGTTTGATTTATGCTTCTGATCAAAGTGGTGTTTGATACTGTAACGATTTAAATTGAAATCTGTATATTAAATACCAAACATTCCTCTATTTGTAACTTATAACAAATTCTCTCTACCACTCTTCATGAAACAATACCCGCCACTGGATGAGGCGTGTCGGAGTCTGAGTAGCAATGAAGAGAAGATATGGCTGGTGGAGGGAGGCAAGAACGTGTTTCAGTGGAGTGGCCCAGTTGAGCCGGTTTTGCCTCAGGAGTGGAAGTCAGGAAGAAAAGAACTCTTTTACAAGTGAGTAATTCTGGGAATTGATATCATGCTTCTGACAAGTTGTTGACTACAAGTGGTTAAACATTTACGTGAAATCTCACTGATACTCTCTTGTAGATTTGCCATGGGAATCACCTTCACTCCGTCACACGTTAAGCATGCTTAATGAGCATGCCTGAGTGCTTCACTAGGCGGGAGTGTACTTAACATTTGAAATGACTTCAAATACCATTCAGAATAATCAGAAACTCCCCTTCTCAGTTTCTCTCATTGTCTCTCAAGCTCTGATACGCACAGGAGCCAAAGTCCAATTATTATGCTCCGAACAGAGCATGGAATACTGATGTTGCTTAAAACGAAATATCGAATGGCTCTCCATTTTCGGAGGTCCCAGTTTCGATTTCTGTTGACAGACCTTTCCGGCCGTGATGTTTTCTTCATAAGTTAATCCTAGAGTGATTGCTCATCTACCAAGTTTTCTTTTGTATTTCTTACCTTTCCCTTCTATTTGTTTCTCATTTTCTCAGATGTGCTTTTATGTTTCATGGTGGCGGTCAGATGATGCGGATGCTTGCTCAAAGAAAAGAGCATTCCTCTTGGACACTGGAGAGCTGTTTGGTCGAGGGATTGTTCAGTACCCTCTTTAGGGCTTCCAGAAGTAGTGCCGGTCTTCCAGCTTGGAGCTGTAAATGACTTCCGCACGTGGCTGTCTGCCTGTGGCATGTAGCCTCCAGGGTTCACGTTACATCCTCTTCCCGGAAGCTGGTAGCCACAAAAGGTCTATGTAGATCGCAGTGCACGAGTGAGTGCGTGCTTTATACAAAGTATCCTCCATTTTATAGCCTACCCTTACACCTCATAATGGCATTTTACACTGACACAATATACTGAACTTGGCCCAAATTTCTTTTTCATATTCTATCCGATTACTTAAGTTACCAAAAGTTATTGTGTCAGTTCCAGAGCGGACATGAACCAGAGTCATTTCAACAATACAGCTAAGCTATGAGATTATCGTTAACATATAAACCATTGCAGAATGAGAACGTGCGCTCTCAAATCGCAGGGAAGTACTCAGTTCAGACCGAATAAGCTTACACAATGTTTACCCAATGAAAATGTTGTGGAGGTACAAAGATGTGTGAGGCGTGCGAATTTCACCACGCACACAATCTAGGCATATCAATCCAGCACTAGCGAATGTTTCGCAAAACGAGACTTCATCACTTGAAAACACATAACTTCTAAATAGCAGCTCTGATTTTTTGCTCTCATTCCCTGACTTCTGGCAATATTTATCGTAATTTCACTATTTATCATAGCTAATGTCAACTAGCTTATTTCTGAATTAAACAAAGAGCTAAATAATCATCCAACAGTCATTGGATCGAACTCCATACACGACCTGCAAACAACAATGAACCAACGTGAAAAATGAGCACAGGAGAACCAAATGGAAACTAACATGTAAAAATTGTACAGATGACATTCCGCAATGGAGGTCAAGAAGCTGCGATGGACAGAATATATCTAGGGGCGGAACCTTTCATGACAGTCCACAGCTTCAAATATCTCGGAATGACTGCAAACCACTGCCAAATCATTCAGAATACACGTAAAATCCCGAGCAGCAGCTGCTACAAAAGCCATTTTGGACATCAGAACAATATCTAGACTCTCATTAGAAATCTCAATGGCCTTGTTCGATGAAAAACAGTTCCTATCGCAACCTACGGAAAGAGAAAAGCTGAGTCTGAAAGACTGGAAGCAGTCAAATCACGCATCTTGAAAGCCGCACTAAGTGTTTCAAAGCACACAAAGTCGAGGCCAGACGACAACGACGACATACTGGCAGGCTGTGGTTCAGCCCGACGATATTTTGCTGCGTACCTACCCTTAATAAGGTTTAACCGCAGATAGAATTTTTGGTAAAGGGTGGTTAAGGGTGCTGTTTTTTGAATTTAGGTTAAGGCTTATATAATAAGGAGGCTATTTTGCCCCTTAGTTGATGACTCACAGAAGTCAGCAATGTTTGCATTCTGTGGAAATAAAAAGTGTTTAAACAAGTTTTAAGGTCTTTTGATCTTTAAATTTTGAATTTTGATGGTGGTTTGAATTTTGAACCGAATAGCTCTTTGTTAGGATTATTTTGTAGTTTAGCTTTTGCTGCTGATGGGTAAACTACTTTGTTATGGGATATACCAGCATCGAGGCCAGTGTACCAACTCGCCCTTTTTATAGAAGACCTGCGTATGAGACTGCCATCAACCAAAGCTCGAACCAACTACTACGTGAAAGAGAGAAGAGGGGAAGGAAGATATCGCTGCGCTGGGTTCTTAAACAACAAAAGCCATGACAAACAGATCCTGGACCAATACAAATCAAGAACTCCGGTACTTGGTGAGCTATGAATGGATTACCACAAGAGTTTTCACGGCCCCGGGAACATCTGCATGTGTGAACTGTACAACCAATCCTGTGACCGTTACCAAGTGACCACCTGTAAAAACGAGTAAAGTCACTCGTAAAACTCAGTAAACAAACAATGTGAACAATCAAGTTCGACGTGCGCGTGTGATTAATAGTTTAAACAGATTAATATAATCTAATTATGTAATATAATCTAATTATAATTATGTATTATGTAGTAAATGCACAACTTGTGTGCATTTATTTTAATAAATGATAAAGAAAATTTCCCTAAAATTTGCCTACAGAATGTTACTAATTTACAATTTATTTATTCAGCAATCTAGGGACTCTTCATTATAAAAATCGGTAAGAAGATTTCACTCGTTTGTTTCATTTTCTAGTTGCGTTGCATGCTTTAAAATTTAATACAGTTATTTCTATTTCCCTCTTTGAATTAACATCGAAGTGTTTTAAATGTCCTCTACTTTGTATTGTATATTTTACTGTTAGTATTAATCAGCCCATGCTCAATGATTTACGATAAAAGCTTAGTGACACTAAAAAACCAAAAGAAGGAAGCTCCAATAATTTTGTTTTAAAACAAAAGAATGGTCCTGTAAATTATCGAGAAGGGTTGATTAAGATTACATTTTATTGCATGTCATTAGTCAAAAGTGAAATATGAAAAGTCATATGAAATAATGATTTCAAATATGTTAAGTAAAAAATGTACACTGAAGTGTTGTAATATACTCATAAGTATATAACTTTCGCGTGATGAAACACCTGCAACTGGAGTGTTGCAACTGGACTATTTCGGATTTACAAGTTATCTCGTAACATACCGCTTAAAAACCAAGAGGAACTTTTTGGAGGGCTTTGTAGTATCAACTGCTCATGCTTTTATTCTCACATTTCGTAAGCACATAGAACGCCTATTAAATTCGTTTCACTTATTGAGTTGTTCTGCCTTGCTAGCGCCTGCTAGACATCAATCAAATCAAATCAAAATTGGATTTTGGGTTTGGTAGAACCAAAACCCAGGCAGTTTAGGGTTTTACCCTCTTCAGCCTAGTATTTTTATTTTTGTCTTGTTACGTGAGAGATCCTTCAGCGTGTACCTATGGCAGATTATTGTTGTTATTATGATGTGTAAATATGCATCTTGCTGTTTATTTTGTAGATATGTTCGTATAGATATTTTATTTTTTATTTATATATATATTTTTTTTGTTTTGTTTTGTTGTTAGTTTTTTTTTGTTTTTTTTTTGTTTTTTGTTGTTGTTTTTTTGTTTTTTTTTTTGTATTTTTTTTGTAATTTTTTTTTTTTTTTTTTTTTTTTTTTTTTTTTTTTTTTTTTTTTTGCATATTTACACATTTACAATGTTAAGTGTGTTTGTTAAACCCTGGGTCCCACAACATGTCGCCGTCTCTTCTTCTGCCCTCAGACTTTGTTTAGTGCATGTTTTTTTATTATTTGGTGGCTCAGCCTTGCATTTTTAAATTATTTGTGGTTTTGTTCTCTTGATTCGGGGGGTGATGACTATTAGATGTTTACTAATGCTTGGAGATATTGCTCTACTTGTTCTTTCTGTTGCTCTTGGTGTTTGTCATAAATTTCGATTAAGGTTAGCAGTGGTGGATTTTCTTCTTGTTGTTCAGGAGGGAGTTTTCTCATTGTTTGGGCTGTTCGTATTAATATTCGTCTATAGAGTCTGGTATGAGCATTGTGCATATAGTTCAGCATCAGATTTGCAATATGCTTGTCGATTGGCATTGTCCTTGCATACTCGTGGATTAATGTGTTTTTATAGTTGGGGAAGAGTTTGTTAGCAGTTCGTAGACATCTACGCTCAAACGCTTGAATCCTTGCCATGGTTGTTTTTTATATAAGTGGCATCAGGGCCACTGCTCCATATGTTAGACAGGGACGGATTAGCGCTTTGTATAATCGCGTCAGTATATGTGTACTAAGTCCTGTTTTGTTGAGCCTAGCGAGGAACGTAAGCGTGGAATGTATTGCTCTTGTTTTGTTGAGGAGGGTTTTGTAATGTGGTCCTACTGTAACTTTTGTGTTGATTTCTATGCCGAGATATTTTATTGATTTTGCACATGGGATTATGGATTTATTGAAGTTGAGTGTGAGGTTGTTATGCAGGAATTTTCTCTTCTTTCTGATTAGTATGGCTTGTGTCTTCTCTGTATTAATCGATATGCGCCATTTTTTGGTCCAATCAAGGTATTTTTTAAGCTGTAGTTCTAGTTGATGTTTGGCCTGAAGTGTACGGGGGCTTGTGCACCAGTACGCGGTGTCATCAGCGTACTGGGCAAGTTGGATGCTGGGGTGAATTGGCTGTGGTGTGTCCGCTGTGTATATGATATACAGGAGACCTGATATGGCGCTCCCTTGAGGTGTTCCTGCTTGCAGTGTAATGGATCTGGATAGGTTGTTTTCGATCTTTATGTTTGCTGTTCTGTCTGACAAAAAGCTGGCAATCCATCTTGTTATTCTTGGATGTATTTTGTAGTCTGTTAGTTTATATAAGAGACCGTTGATCCAGCATTTGTCAAAAGCTGATTTGACATCCAGAAACAGGCAACCATCGCGTTTACTCTCGGCGTGCGAAGACCTAAGAGCACCAACCACCGTCGCCTGGTTTTAACGGCTCTCAAATACACAAGATAAAACAGATGTGAAAGAAAACTTGGGAAAAGAACATGATAGACATGAAAGTCGTGGAACTAGGGGAACTATCTCAGCATTAGCTTAATGAATATACCCTGGATTAACATCGTTGTTCTTGGTTCTAATCATTAATAGTATGACGCCGGGCTCGGTTCACAACAAAGGACGGATAGGGCCAAGATACTTCACACCACATGCCGGGCCAGTAAGCTGACAGACATTCAAGGTCAAGCTGCCTCGCGCGACTGCTGTATGTAGATGGCTGTCAACAATCAAAATGACAGAAACAAAACGGGTTTCGAGAACATTCGCAAGACTTCTAGCTGCTCATTTCCGGTGCGTATGTGTGTAACTCGAGAAAGGTCTATGTGACGTCATGCCCAATGAGTGTGAGACAGCTGTGCTTGTGTGCATCCTCATGTTGGTACGTCGTAAAATGATTCACCGAGCGTCGCGAGTGATTGTAACGTAATTAGGGTATGAGAGACCTGCCTTTCCATTGACCTCAGCCTTTCTCACAACATCCCATGTTTTAAAATTCGACCTAAAATTGTATTACCATACTTGCAATGCGAAAAGAATTACTAGTTCAAGCGGTGGCCAATTACGTGCAATAACAGTAGTATCAAACATTCTTATAACTTGTTTTACGATGTCAATACAAATAACCAAACTTGTCATACACATTATGTCAACAAACATTTCTTATATAACCTTTAATCTAAAACGAGTAATAACTTTTTGTGTGTGTGTGTGTGTGTACCTCATTAGGAACCTCTCCTCTTTTTTGCAAGGAAATAAGGATACTGTTTCCTTAGACCTAAGGTGTTCCAAATACAAAGTTTCACAATAGTTTGGTCATTCTTGGATACAAACTTTAAACATGACAGCGTATTACTAAATTAGTTTGAACTACTCGCATTCATCCAAAACCGAAAACTAACAAACGTTTCAGTTGCAAGTGTGCTTTAAAACAATTAAAACCTAAAAATTCGCCATTAAACTTCAAATAACTACGAGTATAATGCCACAAAGAAAACTTGGTTTTTGCCTTGGAAGGACACTCAAAAATATATTTCATATATATCATAAGCATTCGCTGAGCATACCATTTTCATTCTGAAAAAATATTAGCCCATTTCAAAGTGTTTCAGAAGAGGCTAGAGGGCACATTTTATGAATTATTGGATTTAGCATTTAATAGAACTTATGCATATTGGAGGATACCTTTGGCCGCACAAAAAGGTAACCAGAAAATTAATGGGCTAATGGATTACAGCATCGACCAGCCTTAATGGCTTTTTCCCCTTGTGCTTTAAAAACCCCATCCCTTTGTTGCGAAGGATCACAATATTTTGTTTCATAATTTTTACGCCTACTGTCCCACTTTCTGGAATCGCTTATTATACTTGTTTAACTCTAAGGGAAACTGCAACTATACTGGCATTATCCCGCTGACTGTTGAGGTCTTTGCTTCTTTTTTGTTAAACTTGTGATTAAAATTATATTTAGGGTACAAACTAAAATAAACATAATCGTTTAACTCGTATTTTAAGTAACGATAAGGAAGAAGGAGAAAATAATATGCACCACAGAAAAACTTTGTTTAGTGTGTAAGAGCTGTGAAATCTACATAAGTGTTTTTCAAACTCAAAATGTTAAAAACACAATATTTACGCAATTCAACTTTATACCAATTCTTTGTGGTACTTTCGCTTTCAATTTTAAGTTTATCCATCAAGGTAACCATGCAATAAACATAAATGACAATAACTAAAAATAAATGTATAGCTTTAGTGCGTATTCGGTAAAAATGATTATCCGGGATTGTGGGTCGTGGTCTTGGCGCCTCAACCTTCAGGGGATCTTCCCTCTGGGAGAGAAGGATGATGTGAGAGTGGCCGGACCTAGGAGATATGACAGAGCGGAGGGCAGGTTCCTTACAGTGACAGATTCAAACTTCCCAATGGTAACTGATGCAGCCGGTTCCCTTCCTCCCGACAGGTTTACACATTCCACTGGGGTCCCGCGACTTGCAGAATGCCACCGTTCCTGAGGACGGGGAATTGCAAAGAGCATCCCTTTTTCACTGTCACGCAGTGACAGCCGACTCTTACAATAATTCTCAAACAACTAGATGAGATGTGAAATAAAATGGAGCAACGCGAATTTCAAGAGATGTAACTTATCCTCTCAATATTCGCTAGCGGTTCAAAAAAACACACGAGTCTGGATCAAACCCACAACATCCCAAGTCACATGTACTACAGCCTACGCCAGCTAGATCGGTGTAATGTTCAACTTAAATTCGGTTTTTCTCTCTCGGAATGTTTAGATATCTGCCAACACTTAAAATGCAATTCAGTTTTTTAATTATTAGTACTAACTTGTGTTGGCAGCCCCTCGCCCAATGTATAAGAAACATTTGCAATGCATAATGTTGTTTATGACATCCTGAATCACTCCTTAGTGATAACAAAAATAAGTAAAATATAAAAGAACATCTTCCCTTTTGACGTTTATTTATAGTACATTTCTTCAGTAGCTTAAGGATACGCATCTGTGTAAAAAGGCTAAAAATTTCCAAAATTTCCAAAAATGGATTTTTGTTTTATCAAATAGTATAAATCGTCTGCTTTGTTTTGATATGCTTTTTATAGCCTTACGGCCTTTTTATCTATGTCACGTGGCCGTCTAACTGATTGCTTGTAAGTGGTCATGTCCATTTAAATCCATACAGTTCCATTATCCTTGCTATGACTTCAAACTTAGTTTTTCCATGATTTTATTTTTAGCACTGTTTGCTCTTTAAAATGCACCACACGATGCAATTTGCAGTACTTATGCATGAAATTTGGTGTATCTGCTTAGAAATAACATTAAAAAGAAATGATGAGATAATTTTCTCATAAAGTGAATAACTGCTGAGCAATTAAATATTAAAGTTTACATTTCAAAATTTAAATGAAAAAATAATGAATTCAAACTTTAAAATTTATTTTTGTCCAAACTAATAACAAGGTTAACAAACTCTCATCAATTTACTAACATTCTATTGCAGGACATAACAAAAAAATTATCAAGTTTTTCAAATCAAAATTGCATCATGGGGAACCATTTATACAAATATTAAAAAACATATAATCAAATAATATTTTTGCAACTAATCTACCTAAATGTATGAAATTTAGCATAGATACTCATCACTATACAGTGATTGTTGTGTTAAAATTTCAAATCAATCCAATGAAAACTGTAGATTTTCAAAATTTCACAGATGGCTATCCTTAAACACAAGTAGAGGGAGATGTAGGTTTAAAGGCGCTCAACTACATGGTCATCATTGCCCTTAAAAACAGTTCATAGTAAAAGCCACATATATCATTAGCAAAATGCTTAACTTTTTCCATACTCTCAAGCAAAAGTAGAAATGTTATAATTCGTGAGGCATACCTAGATGAGCAGTTTTAACTATAAGAGGTGGAATCAGGACTGAACAATTCAATGCCATAGCCGGTGTTTGAACCATGGATCTTTCGCTTATCGAGCGACTGCTTTAACCACTAAGCTATCATGGCCAACTTGCCAGTATGACATTAAATTATCTAGCCGATTCCGGTTGCAACATACAGCGTCAAATTTCTAAAAGCTTTCTGGCGAAGAAACATACTGAACACGAATTCATCTAAGAATTGTAGTGCTTTTCTAATATGCCCTTAACATCAGACGATGCCGAAAAGCATTTTCATTATAAAAATCATTTTTCGATGATAAGACGCAGTGGTTTTACGCAGAAAAGAACAGGTAAGAGTTCTGTGAAAGTATTTATCATCATATTTGCGTATATTCGTTTTCGCTTAATTTGATGCTTATGTTTATCATTTAGTGCTTATTTTCTTTGTGTGATTTTATTGTGCTTGAAAATCCGGGCTTTAACCATAAGCCTAAATATTAAAGTTCAAGATCATAAATTCAAAAGTTTTCGTAATGATCATCTTTTACAGATAAAATAATTTTGAAATCATTTTTCTTACGAACACCAATATCATACCAGTCCTGGTAAATTATTTGTTAATATGAATATTACCAGACGAAGGGATCAGGCGTATGGAAAACTATAAACAACAGCAACGATGTTCATGACCTTACTTCCAGGAAACGTGCAGATGGAATAGTTGTTACCATGTCATGATGTCATTTACTCATAAACAAGCGTGGGAAATGACTTCCTCCTCCTTATTCTTCTTATTATTACTATTACACAACTATTACAATTACACAACTATTACAATTACACAACTATTACAATTACACAACTATTACAATTACACAACTATTACATTTACACAACATTTACACTACTATTACACTACTATTACACTACTATTACACTACTATTACACTACTATTACACTACTATTACACTACTATTACACTACTATTACACTACTATTACACTACTATTACACTACTATTACACTACTATTACACTACTATTACATTACTATTACATTACACACTACACACTACACACTACACACTACATTACATTACATTACATTATATTATATATAATATATTATATATAATATATTTTTAATATAATTATCATTATTATTATTATTATTATTATTATTATTATTATTATTATTATTATTATTATTATTATTATTATTATTATTATTATTATTATTATTATTATTATTATTATTATTATAACTATTTGTTATATTTATTAGTGTTTATTACCATTATTATATTTATCGTTACTATTGTTATTTTTATTATTTTTGTAATTATTAATATAATTATCATCAGCATCATCAACATTGTTAGTAACCTCATTATTACTTTTATTAGTTTTAATATTATTGTTATTTTTATAGCTAATACTATTATCATAATCACTACTATTAGTAACATTATTAATAGTTCTATGTTAATTAGTTTTAGCATCACCATTTTCATTATGATGATATTCTCGTTATCTCCATGGATTGCCTATTATTATATTATTTTCATCGTTATCGTCATAATCTGAGGCTACGCTTATGGTGACTTCATTCATAGAATAGGTGTTCAAAATGATGCCTTTGTTGATCGATACAATATTTCAACAGTCTCCTTGTATCTATATGGACGTTTCTGAGAACTGCGGGTGTGGCAAATGCATATACTTTAACGATCCTTTGAGGGCAATTGTCTCCTTCATTATGGTTTAGGCTATGCAGCCTGTTCCGGCGAAGTCATCAGTGGAGTCCATCTTCTGTGAGGTCGGCCAACATCTCGTGCTCCTCTTGGGTTATATAGAAAGGTCCTCTTAGGTATCCTTTCTTCACTCATTCTCATTAAATGTTCTGTCCATTTCTTATTTGTTTTGATTTTGTCTTCTAATTTATTAATAGTGTCGCCCATCGCATTATTGTCGGCACTACCGCAAAGGAGCCGAAGGGAAGAGACAGAGAATGGCCGCATTGTTGGGGTGCTTGCCGAAAGAGAGAAAGGGATAGAGACTTTTGGAATTTTCTGCTTTGTATTTCACCGCAATAATAACTGAACTTTCTTGAAGTTTCCAGAATAGTGCCTGGGAGATATAAATAGCGGTAAAGTGTGAGAAGGGACAGTTTTTGTGTTACTAATTCGCAGCCGTGCTGTTGGTGAATCGGAAAAGACTTTCTTGCTGTTGCAACGAGTGTAAAAAGTTACTGTTTACGGAAATAAGTGTTTCTTTATCTCGACTACATCTGTCTCCTTTACTTTACACCCACCAAAGTCACAATATTTAGTTCTTCCCTTATTGACTCGTTTCTTATTCTATCTGCTCTTGTGCATCCTTTCACATTCCGCAGAAATAACATTTCTGCTGCCTGTATTCTACTACTATCCTTTGCTTTTATTATCCAACTTTCACTTCCATATAGCTAGGAAGGAACACCAATGTTTATATAATTTAAGTTTAGAGTATTTTCTTGTTTTCCGACCTAAAGTTCTTTTAATGGTTCCACATATAGCCTGGAATTTATATATTTTCTTTTCTATATCTTTATCTTCTTTGTATGTAATATCGCACCCCAAATACTTAAAGTGTGTCACTTGTTCCACTATTTTATTTTCCAAAACAATGTTAATTCTTATTCCATATTTACTTATGAATGCCATTGCGTTTGATTTACTTACTGATATTTTGCAGTTATATCTATTGGCCACCACTTGGAACTTGTAAGCCAACATTTGTAGATCTCTTTCAGATTAGTAAGACGTCTGCAAATAACAGGGCATTTATTCTACCCTTATTGTCAATTAATATTCCTTACTTCTTAAAATGTTTTTCCATTCAGTTATAATAATATATAATAATAATAATAATAATAATAATAATAATAATAATAATATATAATAATAATAATAATAATATATAATAATAATAATATATAATAATAATAATATATAATAATAATAATAATAATATATAATAATAATAATAATATATAATAATAATAATATATAATAATAATAATATATAATAATAATAATATATAATAATAATAATAATAATAATAATAATAATAATAATAATATATAAATAATAATAATAATATATAATCATCATAACAATAACACTAACAGTAACAACAACAACAACAATAATAATAACAATAACAATAACAACAATAATAACAACAATAACAACAATAACAACAACAACAATAACAACAATAACAACAATAACAACAACAACAACAACAACAACAACAACAACAACAACAATAATAATAATAATAATAATAATAATAATAATAATAATAATAATAATATAGGTGATAAGTGGACGTCCTAGTCTCACTCCTTGGTTTATTTTGAAAAACGTTTTACTGTTTCTAGTTAGCAACACATTTGTCTCATAGTATAAACTCTTGACAGTTTGTGTTAGGCTTCTGCGGATTAGTGACGTGACTTCACTACTTCATTCACAATAATTAGGATGCACTTATTTTGAAGAACGCACACCAGCTAAAATAACAACCCGCACTGTCAATACAGGGAGGTACTAGCGAATGCTGTCCAATATTGGTTTTCCAGAGCACAACACAACGTGGATATCTCCAAACTACCGTGTTTTGGGAACTTTTTCCCCCTTCCTTTCTTCCTTCTCAGAATGGGATTGCCACTGTCTGAAACGTATGCACCACAAATTTAAATTTATTTGTCCTCTCTGTTGCTTACTTAAAACTGCTCAAACAGCTCACCTTTAATTATGACCATAACACACACGCACAAACGCAACCACGCACGCAAGCACACACGCACACACAACTTTGGGTATGTACCTTTATGTTATATAAAAGAGAATGCTAATCCCTTATGGTTTGCTATACCATTCATCCGAATGCGATGATATCTGCCAAATCTTTTTTTTTTTTTTTTTTTTTTTTTTTTTTTTTTTTTGTAGTTTTTATACTATCCATTTTACTACGCAAGGTATTACATCATATGGTATACTCTACTCATTTTTTTTTCTTTTACGAAACAACCACATTTCTTTTACTCTCAATTCTACAAAGAATTGATATAATTTTCTACATATTTGAAATAGAAATTCATCGTATTACATTCCAACATTTTTCTCTGCTTTTCTTTTATGTAATAGGTACATTCACATATTCTTCTCTACTCGCCCTTAAACATACAATTCATACAATTTTCTATATTATCGAAATATAAGTGGAACGCATTACATTCAAATGATTTTCATAACTCACTTTCTTTTTAGTAACACATTCACATGTATTTCTTTTCTTAGGCTTCTAAAAACAAATCACTTTTCTATATTGTCGCAATAGAAAAGCAATACATTACATTCTCTACTCGCTGTCCTTTTACGTGACAATTCACATATCCTTCACTGGCCCTTCAAAAACAATTCATATAATGTTCTATGACTGAAATAGAAAGGTAACATATTACACTCACACGGTTTTCTATACTCCCTTACATTTTACGTAGCTCATTCACGTGTATTTCTGTTCCCACTCTTCTACAAACAATTCATACACTTTTCTGTATTATAAAATGGAAATGCAACATTTACATTCACGCAGTTTTCTCTACTCGCTCCTCTTCCTGTGGTATTTGTTGTTGTTTAACAGTGCTTTTGCATACTGTTTTCCCGGTGATTTTATTTATTTAGTTTACTTCTTATACTTTAATTATATATTTGTTTGAATGTGTTAATATTATAAAATGTGTCCAAAGAAACAAGGCTATTAGGCAAGTTCACCTAAGGCCGAAAGTTTTAGGAATAAATCATCAAACCGCGGGTATTTCACAGAGTAAAAGGTTACCAGCAAAATGTTGTATGATTTATTATACTGTATCCAATATATTGTAAACACGCCGAATATTTATGGAACTACTCACATAAATAGCTAATGGAAATTTGATTCAAAACAATTATTTATGATAATGCTTCTGGTATTTTTAAGAATTAAAGTGGCGATAATAGTTACTGTTTTGCATAATGGAAGCTCATTGTTTATTTTAACGGTTTATGTTTCACAAACTCTTAATTGCATGAAATGACGAATGGACCAGTGCATCAATCACTGAACAGCTGTCAAATTCAGAATGGAATATCAGTGTAACGTGTGATATCGCTCGTTATGCTTTTTTTGGTACCGAAATTTTTATGGTATTGATTACTGTTGTATCATTTATCTATCGGTGCCGATGTTTGAGACTCAAAGCCATGTTGATATTTTTGTAATCATGCTTATTACGTCAGCGTCTGATTAAATACCGCTGAGTTTCAACACTTTTGCCTATGAACCACACAAAAGTTTATGTAATTTACAGGTAGCTGCATTGTCTTTTACACCCAATTTTAACCATTGACCTAATAGGAAGAAATGAACTCTAATATAATTCTGCGTATACGAAAGTTACTCAGGACTTTTTAATTTATACGGCCTTTTATGAACGTCTTTTATAATTTTAAGAAGAGACCAAAATGCTAGTTTTATTGCAGCCACTTTGGTAAAAGAAATTGACTTTAGTTTTCTTTTGTGTGTGGAAAAATGTCACACCATACTTCAAAACACACATCGAAGTTTTGTGTCCCCTAATGAGGTTATATTACTAATATTAATGATAATGATAATATTAGTGATAATATTAATAATAACAATTAACAACAATTAACAACGAAGAAATAATAATAATAATAATAATAATAATAATAATAATAATAATAATAATAATAATAATAATAATAATAATAATAATAATAATAATAATAATAATAATAATAATAATAATAATAATAATAATAATAATAATAATAATAATAATAATAATAATAATAATAATAATAATAATAATAATAATAATAATAATAGCAGTAATAATTGTATCTACAGGCTGTCCACCTAACTCTGATTTCAAATATTTTCGAAAGGAAACAAAATGTGAAAAATCCAATTGACTACGAATGTACCTATATCAGGGGACTCAGGAAGTATGCGCAATCCATAAAATTAAACAAATAACACTTCCAACACAAAGATAGTTTTTTGTAATAGAACATGTGTGTTTATTCTAGTGAAATGAAAACTAGAGCTACAATTAGTGATAATATACTTTGTTTCAACTTTTCTAAACACATTTACCAGTGGTCTATAGTGCTCAGAAACTTCATTGCTAGCATGGTAAATGCGCCCACAAATCACCAGTAGCGTCTTGTCCGATGAAACTGTCACTTCAACAGATGTTCGAAGTGTCCTCGGTGTGCATTAGTGCACTTTTAGAGGGTTTCTACAAATATTGCCGCACACGCCGAAGTAATGTGTGTTTTCAATCCCACATCCTCCATGAGGAGGGGTAGAGTGTGTTGCCGAAATCACGCATATCGCTGTCCGTTTGATGTCCTCTAATAAAAATAGGGACCTAAAATATTGTTACCAATGATATGTACCCCTAAAGCAAGGACTTGCGCTATGACGATCGCCCAATGACATTGGTTATCAGCCTCCTCCAGCATTCCAGCATTCGAGAACAGGTCGTACAGGTTCTCCTGTACGGTATGTTTATTTGTACAGCACCTAGCGACTTTATCTGTGCAGTATAGAAGGTGTTTATAATCTTTCTAGCTTTTGTGTCTTTGGGCATGGTTTCTTCCTGCATACCTAAGTTTGGATGCAGGAAGGGGGTAGGAATAGGTGTTGGGGTGAGTAAGTGTTAGAAAATGGGGGAGGCATTACCGTTAGCCAAGGGCGTCCTACAAGCGCACTATATTTTCACAATATTCCTTGAACTCTTTATGAAATTAAAAGGTGTTATGTCTTGAAATCTTCATTGGAATTCTTCGCTTCTGATTTATGAGTTGAAAATTTTTATTAAAGATCAGGTACAAGCAGTGATTAAAAAATTATTAATGTGCTTGTGCTACCTCTTCTTAAACAAATATTCTTATATACGCTTAATACTCTATGTACATTATGTTCATGGAGACAAACGTTTATGGAAATGACTTTATTTTATTTCCCTTGTAAGCACAGTGGGAATACAAAAATATATAGGGTAAAATTTAACGCCGTGGCACAACAAACAGCTCATGCGGATCAAGGGCTAGCGACGTCTCTGCGACCTCTGCTCACCAAGGCGTCATGAGTGGGAGGTGGGACGTGAGCGCCTCGATCCCTTCCGGGCCGGTTATGCGGTCTTCGCATCCAGTTGCTAATTTTCAAACAAGTAGGGCGCTAAGGAACATAACGAGGCCGAGTGCACCCTGCGCAAGATCTCCCGGGGGGATCCCCAAGCCAGTACCAGGGATGAAACCTGGTGCTCTGCGCCAGAGTCTCACTAAAGCGGTCCGGGTTCGATCCCAGGCAACCCCATGTGGGATTCGTGGTGGACGAAGCGGCACTAGGGCGGGTTTCCTCCGTGTTCTCCGGTTTCCCTCGCCATCTCATTCCACCGGTGCTTCATCTTCATTCCATGTATCACCAGTGTCACCGCCTGTGGTGCCGTAGTAGTAAAAGCGGGCGTTAAACACTACAAACACACACTGCGCCAGAGGCAGACGCGCTACCATTGCGCTACGGAGGCAGTCATAATAGGGTAAAGCAATAGTTAAATATTTTAAAATGCAATTAAGTTCCTATTTGAGAAAAGTAGGATTATTATATAATACAAACTAATAAGGAAATCTCGCAAGTTATTCACTCCACAATAAATTATTTGACGTACTAGATTGTGTGCTTTAATGACATCTACGGTTTTTATGGCGTAAGATTTTGTTTCTCTGAAACGGTTTACTATTTACTAGTCACCGAGAATAAAGACGACTTCGGAGGATATTCCCAGAAAACCCAAGATATACTCTTCATTTGGTCTGAAATTGTCTTAAATGTACGGTAATTTAATCAAAGGGGTTAGAGCATTTTCATAAAATAATATTTTAGAAATGTTTCCATGTAAAAGCTACTTTTTGGATTCTGGTGTTTTTCCCCCTCTTTTTTTAAATATTTGTGTCGCATCTCAGAAAGATGCTAAACTTAAGGATACCCATCTGTGAAATTTTGAAAATCTGCAGTTTTTATTGGATTGATTTAAAATTTTAATACGACAATCACTATATGGTGATGAGTAACTGTGCTAAATTTCATACATTTAGTCAGATTAGTTGCTAACATATTAATATTTTATTACATTTTTTTAGTGTTTGTATAAATGGTTCCCCATAATGCAATTTTGGTTTGAAAAACTTAATAATTTTCAGTTATGTTCTGTAATAGAATGTTAGCAAATTGATGAGATAATTTCTTAATATTGTTATTAGTTTGGATAAAAATAAATTTTAAAGTTTAAAATCATTATTTTTTCATTTAAAGTTCGAAATGTAAACTTTAATATTTAATTGCTCAGCAGTTATTCACGTTATGAAGAAATTACCTCACTATTTCTTTTTAATATTATTTTTAAGCAGGTACACCAAATTTCATGCATAAATACTGAAAATTGCATCGTGTGGAGCATTTTAAAGAGCAAACAGCGCTAAAAATAAAAGCATGGAAAAGCTAAGTTTGAACTCATGGCAAGGATAATGGAAGTGTATTGATTTAAATGGACATGACCACTTACAGGCAATCAGTTAGACGGCCACGTGACATAGTTAAAACGGCCGTAAGGCTATAAAAAGCATATCAAAATAAATGAGAAGACTTATACTATTTGATAAAACAAAAATCCATTTTCGGAAATGTTTGAAATTTTAAGCCTTTTTTCACAGATGCGTATCCTTAAATTAAAAGTTTGATGTTAAACAGATTTTATATTTTTGAGTTACACCGTTCACAGACAGACACATGCACACAGATATTTTTAAAAGTGTCTTTGATTCAGGGAGTCATAAACCGTAATGAATTCTCGGGATCGCATTTTTTTATAGGATACAATACGTATTGTAAGTATCTATGTAGCGGAGAAAGTAAAAAGGGCTGCGTGGTACCCAATTCGTTGGAGACCGCTTTTTCCGGCTTCATCTTGAGCAGTAAGATATGCCAAACATAAACCATTCATGACGTTACTCTTGCTCAGAGATTTGTTCAATTGGAATAAATGGTCAACGATTACCCAGACAGTGGTAACGGAATAAAACGGCCCTGAACGACCCTCTGGCTGGTTGGAAGGGACGGTGTACCAATGGGAAATGTCCACAAGATAACACAAGAATGATGACCCAGAGGGCGTTCCGGTTGGTCACTTCCAAGGGCAAGAAAAAGGATCGAAATGGCCCCACATTACTCGGCTCGCTTGAGTAACGACCCTCAAGGAAAGACGAATGCGTTTCAAATGCGATGTTTTGGTCGTCAATTACTGTAAGGCAGCTCTAACTCGAAAGTAGAGTCAATAAAATAAAACAAAACCACAACGTACAAGATGAACTGAAACTGCTGTGCTAAACATTTTTGCTTCCTCTTCCAAGAGTTTACATATTAGTCAGAAGAAAATGCAATATGTTTCTTTGCTTCATGCTAACATTATTTTATTTATTTGTTTGCCCATCGTAAATAATAGAAAAATATGGGTATTTTCAATTGTTTTCTAGATTTCTCATTAGAGTTGGATGCTCGTACCTCGTTTCCTGTAATTTAACCGCCCAGGACGTATGCATTTCATATTAGATTAAAATTGGAATATTCTGCTTCCTAGGGGAACGCCTTCACATCATTTATTGTGTTATATTTCCAATGGATTTATTTACGCATTATACTTTATTTGTATATAGCTACAATAGCCTATTCGTTCGTTCTATGACATTTTTCTGCCTCCGTGTTATTTGAGATAAACTTTCGCAGAAATAGTTGCATTACATATTTCGATGTAGTTACGAGGGCGAATCAAACAGTAACTTGCATTTTCAAGTTATGGCCATTTATTAAACCACATACATAGGCAACACAGCTATGGCAACATACAATGTAAGTTCACTTTTCCACATGGTCCCCAAGAGACTATAAACATTTATCGGATCGGGCAACCAACTTTTCGATTCCGGATCATCTCCAGTGCTGGGTAATCACCTGCTGGATACAGCTGCTTTTACCTCTTCATCGTTTCGGAATTGTCGTCCACCAAGATCCTTTTTCACCTTACTAAACACATAGTAATAACATGGCACTAAGTCTGAACTGTATGGGGGATGTTGTCTTATCTCCCTCTTGAATCGCTGTAGCAGTTCCGACGTTTGGTGGGCCGTGTGAGGTGTTGCGGTGAAAAATTACATGCCCACAATAGAGCAGTGATTTCACAATGAATGACCGTGTAAGTGAGTTGTTTAGCCCACAGAAATCTGATTGCTGCACGCACCTCCAATTTGGAGTGAATATCCAGTTGGTATATCATTGGGCCAGGTCTGCTCTGCTCACACAACACGACGGGATACCACACCACCTTACCTATCTGGTCTCAGTAGTTACTGTAGCTTGCTACACATCGGCCACCGTCACGACGCACAGCGTGCTCTTGTGGCGAGCAACTGCAGCTTACTTTCTGATTCACCCTCGTAAAAAGTAGAGAAACCAGCATAGATAGTCAGATGTGACTGTATTTCTGGACGACTTGTTATTCAACCAACAAAACTGATGGAATTTCAAGTACTTTGAAAGAGGACTACTCAATAACTCAAACCTATAATAACTGATATCTCGGAAAAGGCAAATGCTAAAGAAAAAGGAGTTTAAATGAAGTGTGCGTTTAAATAAATTTAGTTTTAGCTCTCTCTCTCTCTCTCTCTCTCTCTCTCTCTCTCTCTCTCTCTCTCTCCCTCCCTCCCATAGTTCATCCATAATGCTAAGTCATATAAAATGTCTCTTAAACGAAGAGGACTTCCCAGGCCGGTCACAAAAAAATTTATCGGATTTCTTAATTAAGGTTAAGTTGTTCATAAACACACACTCACAATGTACATAGATAAGCCTAAACACCGACCTTTTTCTAATAAGTGCTTTTCTTGGATTCAGGGGATCTCAACACATATTTTCGGTGAAATCTCGACATCGAATTTTTGGGTCGAATACAATACTTCCCTTACTTACTATACGTAGTAGAGAAAGTAAAAATAGATTACGGGACTATACTAATAGCAGCTTAAAAAAGTTAACATTTAATAATAGCAGTGTGACTAATTTTCCATTGAGAAATGAAGAGGAAAACTTTGAAATGTCGTAAGCATGCCCCAGTACCATAATCGTATTTTAAACTTCTAAACAGCCGTGGAACTGTTTTGTAAGTGCAATTTTTTAAAAAACAAAAGCGTAAATTGGTTGCTGAAAAAGTACCGTGCACGGAAAATGTCAGTTTGCTTGACTGCCTATCTGCACACAGATTAAATCTTGTGAAGCACTTGTGCCACAGGGATTAAAACAAAACTTTGTTTTCTGCTCCGATGTTTTTCTGCTTCCGATGAATATTCATTTTCTGGAAACATGGACGGCAAAACGAAACGTTTTAGCAAGAAATACAGCAGGCAGAGTTGTAGAAACCTGAGCCAGGCTGTGCAACAGAGAAAAATTCTCCACGAGATTTTAATTAGACTTGAAGGACAGCCGCGAAACCGAAAGAGAAAGTTAAGCAAACGTTTTCATTTGCACATGTAGCAGTTTATAGCATTGGTGCTCTTTGGTAATTGGATTGGAGCAAAAATGTTCGATTAGCAGTTTAGCTCTAACATGAGCGGTAATGGGCACAGAGGAAAGATTTTATCCTATTAGTGATTTCAATTCTGAATAAAATGGGTAGAAGGAATGGATAATTAATTTTAACTTGAAGGAAGAAAGGGAAATCAACCGAAAGTGGCGTTCCCTTTTAACAATGGAAAATGTGTGGGACTATGTGTTAACGAGATTAGTGCGCTGGCTCGTATTCAGGAAGTCCCATCTTCGATTCCTATGGAGACCCCATTCTGAGTCGGGGTTTTTCGTGATTTAACTGGTCCGTAAATGAAGCCCTGCCATGATAGCCTTTCCCTCATTTCCCCTTTCATCCCCCTTCTTTGTAATTTTTCATGTATGCTTCCAGGCTTATATTGTGTGGCTGTGTTTGTGAGTGACTGACTGAGCTGACTGAACTGATCTGAACTGAAGTGACTGAACTGAGGTGACTGAACTGAGGTGACTGAACTGAACTGACTGAACTGACTTGAACTGACTGAACTGACTTGAACTGACTGAACTGACTTGAACTGACTGAACTGACTGAACTGACTTGAACTGACTTGAACCGACTGAACTGACCTGAACCGACTGAAGTGAGTGACTGAAGTGAGTGACTGAGTGAGTGACTGAGTGAGTGACTGAGTGAGTGACTGAGTGAGTGACTGAGTGAGTGAGTGACTGAGTGAGTGACTGAGTGAGTGAGTGACTGAGTGAGTGAGTGACTGAGTGAGTGAGTGACTGAGTGAGTGACTGAGTGAGTGACTGAGTGAGTGACTGAGTGAGTGACTGAGTGAGTGACTAAGTGACTGAGTGAGTGACAGTGAGTGACAGTGAGTGACTGACTGACTGACTGACTGACTGAGTGACTGAGTGACTGAGTGACAGAGTGACTGACTGAGTGGCTGACTGACTGAGTGACTGAGTGACTGAGTGACTGAGTGACTGAGTGACTGAGTGACTGAGTGACTGACTGACTGAGTGACTGACTGACTGACTGAGTGACTGACTGACTGACTGACTGACCGAGTGAGTGACTGAGTGAGTGAGTGAGTGACTGAGTGAGTGAGTGAGTGACTGAGTGAGTGAGTGAATGAGTGAGTGAGTGACTGAGTGAGTGAGTGAGTGACTGAGTGAGTGAGTGAGTGAGTGAGTGAGTGAGTGAGTGAGTGAGTGAGTGAGTGACTGAGTGACTGAGTGGATGAGTTTTAAGGGCCAATAATTGACAAGATCATTTGGACCCGGTCTTATAGATCATATGGATGCTTGCTCAAAGGAAAGAGCATTTTCCGCGGACACTAGAAGTCCGTTAGCTTGGTCGGGTTACTCCATCACACTCTTCATAGCTACAGTACTGGGAGCGATCAACTAGCCAGGAAATGTTACGACTTACACGCCTCTCTGTGGCTTCATCGGTTGGTCTCAGCAGGTGGTTTCCGATACTCATGGGAGATTGGGTACATCCTGACTTGTCAAGGCGGGGTTGTCAGATGACACAACATTCTCGGGTACTACCTGAGTAGCCGGTAAGCTAGACGTCCGGCGGCACCACCTAAGTTATCGGTAGTCTTCGCGGGTGGGTTGACAGCAAGAGAGGGGAGGAGATCTTTAGGAAAACAGGTAATGGAAAGCTCCACGGAAGGAGTGTGTACTCGGTTGCCACCTTCCCTGGTGTTAAGGGGAAAGCTTCGGTTCTCTTGGTAGTTCCCTCGCCTTCAAGTTGTGGGTTCACCCCCTGCTCCTGGTGGGGGCTAATAGATCTCAGCCACGCCGCAGTGCGCCAAGGGTAACCCCCCTCCCCAACCATTGTATGCCCTATACCTTGCACTCTATAGTGTGTCATGAATGAAAGTTTAAAAATTGTTACAAACGCCAGTATATCGTAATCTACTTCTTGAGCCGATTTTTCTCATCAGTAGTTCTGCAGATAAGACATAATTAATAAATTACTTCTAATGTATGAGTCATGTTTGCCCTGGTTGATTTTGATTCTAGACAACAGAAAACAGGAAATTTTGCAACAAACACGAATAACGGATTATATATTATCTAGATTTACAGTGAATCCAGAACGTATTTTTTGCATTCAAATAAATTCTAGGTGGCAAATTAATAAATTTAGTTTTTTTTTTTTTGTAAATAACACCATTTGTCAACATGTTTCATCTGGCGATTTTGCAAAAATATTTTAGATGCCTGCATTAAAGAAACGTTTATACAGTACCGGACGTCACCGATGTGATGTAATTTGAACTACGAAGTAGCTTAGCTTCAAAATTGTAAAAAAAAAAAAAAAAAAAAAAACAGATCAGGTGCAGGTGTTGGTGAGGGAGTCAGTGAAACCGTTGATAACTTCGGAGTTTGACACATTTTCCTTGTCAGAGCAAAATCCACTTTTACCTTAATTTCAGGCACCATATTGACAAACTAGGTCTACTACATAAATACGTATAAGACCACCTCTGTAACGCAGTGGTAGCGCGCCTGCCTCTGGCGCGGAGGACCCAGTTCGATCCCCGGTACCGGTGTGGAGATCATCCCCCCACCCACTGGGAGACCTAGCATGAGGTGTAATTAGCCTCGTTAGGTCTCTGAGGAGCCAGTTGAGGAGCTACTTGATAAAGAAGTAGCGACACCAGGTCGTGAAGGCCGCATAACCGGCCAGGAGGGCTCGAGGTACTGACCACATCCCATCTAGTGTTCTACACCTCACTCATAACTCTTGTAACGGGCAAGATGGAGGACGCAGTGGACGGACCTTGGCCCATGATGGGCTATCACGTTAGGATTTATTTATTTATAAATATGTATATGCACGTTAAAAAGCGGCACAATGTTAAAAATATATAAAAATAACAATACGAAATGCACATCATCGGAAATACGTGTTTTGAATTCCCCTAAATTCGAAAATAACACTTTGGGAAAAGTTGCGCGAGTACATGTTTGTGTGTGGGATCGGGGGAGGGGATTGTTGGGGGATGTGTACAACCTAACTCAAAAACGAAATATTGGAAAACTCCCCACAACAAAAGTTATAAGAAAATTGTTTGGATATTTTTCTCAAAAGTACGCGTAATGATTTTGATTAAAATTCCTTACTGATGTTTAAGATATGTAGATGAACTTTCCATCTTAAGCCTGTAAAATCCACTTCATTGTATGTTATTTTGCAAACTTTTTATTTCTGCTACGTCCTGAGATCATAATACTAGAGTTAACAGTATCATTTTGTGCTTAATGAGTTTCTATGGGCGAAAATTAAAGAAAATTTAAAAAATGAAAAGTTTTTTGGGGTAGGGGGCCTTTTGGGGGCCTAAATTTACATTTAGAGAGCTATAGATTTTGTTATGTTGATCAATGTGTTATTAAGTATCAAAAGAACAAGAATATGCAAAATATAGAATTTTGTTTTGGGGGGTTTTGGGGTTCAGGGGGTTTTTAGGGGTAGTATATACCGGGTGAAAGGAAAGTCATTACATTAATTTAAACCAGTGGTAGATCTCAGTATTTGGAACACATTTTGTATCTTTTTGTCTTTGACCATTTCCTAAGGAGATATTTTAGTTTTGGCGAAAACAACCTGGCAACACTGCAGATTGTGTGGGTGGTTACTTTTCTAGCTCAGTACATGAACAGTGTAACGATGCGTCTTAAAAACAAACTCATGCCTACCTTGTCCTTCCGTGTTTACTGTAGAGTGTAGGGGCCAACCACAAGCGTTAGCTCCCAACGAAAGCGAAAGTGCCCGGCCTGTTTACATTCAGAAACTAGGTCAATTCCCTGACCAATCTCAACGTAACGTTGTCGACTTACCTAACGTCTGAGACAGTAGCTCGGAGTATACCTTCACGTGTTTTAACTGATTATTTCGTAACCCTGTGTGATGTCCCATAATTACTACCGAAGCTGTATCAGAAATAAGTTACTCTACGCATAATACAAGTAACAAACTGTTATCTTCCTACATTCTTGTGGAATTACGCATCCAATTGGGATCAAACACTTTATTTTTTTGAAATCGGTTGCTCAAAGAACAAAATGCCATTAGACTTTTTTGTTTGCCATGCTTCTGTGAAACAGATGTTAGAAGGAATGTAATGACTTCACTTTCATCCTGCATGATACCATGGGACTACATTAAGTTTCTACAGTTTTTTTTTTTTTTTTTTTTTTTTTTTTTTAACTCTACCATCGATATAAGTAGACAAGAGAGGGAGGAAAATATGAGCATAGAATGCAGAAGGTATCAAACATACTACCGGCCGTCACATTCACAGAGAGCGGAAAAAATCCCAAACTGAGGTTACATATATACCATAGGACGCAGGAGGCTAACTATTACATCAGTTTTCTGTTACGGAAGGATTGAAGTAGCAATAACATCTCTTTGTAATGCTGGTGTAGAAAACAGAGGCAGTTATATAAAATTTACACAACTTTCTCTACCTATTATCATATATCTAATTTCTAAAGTTTACTTGCAAATAGTACAAGTATCTCCATGTATGCTCAGACAACTAATTTTTAGTGACATCAAACATACTAATAGATAAGAAAGAGACCGTCATAGCATATAATAATATTACTTGGTGACGATCATATTATTGTCTTGAATGATTAATAGAGTGGTGCGTTGCTTTTGGAATGCGTAAGAAGTTGGATAGTAAAATCCACAAATTGAAGAGCTTACATGGTCGATATTGGCCATTTAGTCAGCCGAAGAAAGAAGAAGACATCTGGAAAACAATCCAGCTTCATCTGAGTGTTTGACTCCTTCACTAGCAATCCGGAACCGCTACCACCTTCACATTTTACTTGCAGTACTATGCACTAACATAAGCAAAGGGAGTATTGTTTTCCATCCAAAAATTCGATAGCAAGAGTTCACCGGAAACTCATATTTTGAGACTACCTGATTCCAAAAAAGGCATTTTATAAAATTAGCATCTTCCAAGAAAGCCACACAAAGAAGATTCTGAAGAAAATTCCCCACCCCAAACCATCCTTTACATGGAAAAACCATTTTCCACTTAAGAATGGCTTTAATGAGTTTGTTTAAAATACAAGCTTCAGATATTTTTATGACAAAATGCATATGCTTGATTTTTCTGCAAATAGCCTCTGCACTGTTTTTCATTATCAATGACTGTTAGATTCCTGCTAAACCAAAGTGAAAGACCAAATCTTACCATATAAGGAATGTAGAGCTCATTAAATCATGCAATTTATCTAAAATGTGTCTTTAGTTTGTGTCTAGTTTGTTTTCTGATCTTTTAGTTAACTGTTGCGGATATATTCCCTGTTATTCGTTTGAATTTTCTTTTAGTTCTACTTTTCTTCAATGGTAAGTCGTTGGCCGTGTAAGTAAAACATAATTTCAAAGCCATCTCATACCGACCAGGTCTTAAACGATTTGACTATTGCATAGGGCCTACTGTATCCCCATACTATTGTAAGACAATTTTTGCCAATGTTTATCTCATTAACATCAAGAATAATCGTTTATAAAACTATTTGTGCAAGGGTGAATAGAAAAAGTCGTGCGAGTGCGAGGCGTCAGATTTTCCTATTCAAGGCAATTATTTGGATGATGTATTTAAGCATAGTGTAGCTATAAACATTTGCAGGAAACTTATTTAACTAATGCGAATTGTATTTTGGTGGTTGCACATTCATAGCAATACAATTAGAGCTTACTCTTCTTTTTATATAATTTAAAAGGGAAAATTCGATGCTTTACTGCATTTCTAAAATAATTCTTCCTAGCAACTCATTCGCATTGTATACCATGAATTTTGTATGTAAAAATAAAAACTAAAACAGCGAGATTTTTTTGCAGAAACCCTTGAACAGAATTGTGAGGTTAGAGGAAATAACAGTATCTAAGAGAGAGAATATATGGAAAGTCAGCTGTTTAAAATGCTCTCGTAAATCAGGTTTTCCTCTACAAAATGCTGATATCAGACCCAAGATTTGCGAGATGCTGAGATAGAGCATCTTGATTAATGTGGAAAGAGAAAGACCGACTGGGTCGATGTGGAGCCTAGGAATAGTTATTTAGCATAGCTATACCGGATGGAAGATACCTACTGCTTCGGCCATGTGTTTACCAGGGATTCTATATGATTAATGTAACAAATATGTCCAATACAATTATTGTCAATATAGAGCCTTTTCGCCGAAAAGAATCATTTGTATAAAATATTTGGAGTCATCTGGCCTATTGACGAATGAATATAAATGGTTTACTATTTCACTAACTATCGCACAAACATGGTATCAACTATACTGTAATGTCCTTTTACCTTAATTCGAAGGAATTTGGCCACAATTTAATGTTATAATGTTATGCAAAGTTAGTTTCTAACAGAAGTTTGGTAGCGCCACGTCGTATTCTCACCTTGGTTGTACGACCAACATTCGGATGAAAGGAAGGTTAGGGGAAGTATCGCCTGGCGTTGCTAAACGTGAGAGGGAAGGGAAGGTCAGGCGATACGGTCATGATCCAGGTATAAGCATTGCTGGATGGAGTGGCAGCTTTAGCTGTCATTTATCACAACGAGATTATTATTTTATTTCAGTCCGGTAATTTACAAAAGAGTGAAATTGCTTTAGGAAAATAAAGACATTCACTCTTGTATTAAGATGAATTAATATTTTAGCTCTTAATGGATGATAATTGAATTATTCGGAAAGTCTGTATGCGTTTATGTTAGCACTGTTTTAAACCTAAAATTGTTCCATTTTTCTGCTTCTTTAACTGTGGAAAATTGAATCATTATTACTTGAACAAGTAAACAAATACATAATTTCAGTAAAATTCACACCAGCCAGGCATAACATTTCCATTTCTGTAGATGTTCTCGAGATAGGGCCGCGTCAGCGGAACGGTAAATGCACTGGGCGAGTGTTTTGATTACTTCTGAGGGCAGTGCTTGCCTCGACGCACACGTCAGTTTTCTTTGCACCTGAGGGCAATACTAGTCTAGAAGCACACGCTGGCCGGGTGCAATACAGACCGCTGACCCCCGCGAGAACTATTCCCATCAGCTCAGCCATTTACAATGCCGAAAAATGAGCATTGTTACAAAACTAATAAATCTACCGCAACGAAACTTGCCACTGTTAGTCACGTTGTTCTGGCCGAAGCAGTACTTTCCACTCTGCATAAAGGCTGCTTTAGAATGTTGTAACATGTACTCAATTGCATTTATTGTTACAGAATTGCCATTATCTCCAGCTTAAAGATATCACCAATATGAAACGAGCGAGGTGGCATGTACGTCCACCATTCGCGAGGTCCTGGTTTCGATGCCCCACAACCGCCCACTCTGACTCACGGGTCTTTCCTGGTCTCCTGGTTCAGTAGGCGAATACTGGGGTGATTACTCTTCTAGACTTTCCTGTTGCTTATTTCCTTTAACCATTATTTCCTTCATCTGTTTCAGGGTTGTAGAAACAGTTGGTGGTTTTCGGTGGGTTGTGGCTGGGCGGTGGCCATGCGCTCTATAAAGATTTCTTCCCTCCCGTCGGCCAGCACGTCCAAGCTAGATGCGTCTCCGTGTGAACCTTGCCAGAGAGGACCGCTGGGATTTAGTGGCTTGTGGACTGGCTTGGGCGTTCATACTGGAAACGTTAGTGACCCTCTCCATTCTTGCGCTCCTCGCCAATCGAATCCGGTTATCCTTCAGATTTCTCCCTTCATCCCACTTTCCCAGGGGTCACGTTAGAATGTCTATGTGCAGTACTCTGCCGCAATTATTGGAAAAAAATGTTTAACGACGCTGTCAATTACCAGGACCACACCAGCGTCACCGGTATGTAGAAATTCCGTCCCGCAGGAGTTATTTTACATGCCAGTAAATTTACGGACATGGAGCTATCGTTTTTAAGCACACTTAACCTCTTGAGCGACAGCCATTTAAAAGCTCTGCAGGCCGAGAACGGATACCCAATATCCAGCGCAGGGCTTTTAAATTGTTAAATGCGCTAAAAGTGCTTCCTAAATACACAGCTGTATTTTGCGTAAATTTTAAGTTATTTTAATGAAACAAAAACTGGTATAAAACTCATTATATGCAGTATACATGTACATCATCAGCGATGTTGAGTTGCATTTACAAATCGTTGAAATGGCACTATTTGTTTCACTGTGATAAAAAGTTAACTTTGCTTTGTCGAAAGCGCCTAATATAATTTCTCGGAAAGAAACAGTAGTGGACCCATTGTATGTGTGAGCTATGCGTCAGCAAATCACAGCACAATCTGAAATAGAACACTACCGTATGCGTGGTTTATGAGTCATCAGAATAAAGCAGGTTTGCAATTTTTCCTTACACGTGTTTCCTAACTTGGATATAGCTTACAGGCTCCGTTTGTTTCTTTCTTGAAATGCATACGTATACTTTCCTGCTTGTAGCTGAAGTGAGAAGCTATTGAGTGTTACATCTCAGAGCTAAAACATGGCATCAACAAGCAGTGTTGCACAAAGGTTAGCGAGTGGTGGAAGTGTAAGGGCTTCTGAAATTACACACGATAATGTGGAGGACTTCTTGCTGTGTGACAGCGATTTGGATATTGATGGCGAATTTTCCGAATTTGAGGGGGGTGTGGAGGATATAGGTACAAGTAGCAGTGAGGAAGAACGTGACCAACTTCCTTCAGGTGTTCGTGAAGAGTCAACATTGTGGAGTGCTGAAAACAATTCCAATACAAACAGGCACATCTTCACGAGCACAGGGTCTGGTGTTCAATCCCAGGCTCAGCTGACTTCTGACAGCCAACCAATTGACATTTTTAAAAAATTTTTTACTACCGACTTAGTGTCTCTCATTGTTTAAGAAACAAATGTATATGCGAGTAAGGTGAAGGAAGACCTGCTCTCTAAAGGTAAATTAGGGCCTAAGAGCAGAATTCAAAAGTGGACAGAAGTAACACTCAATGAGATTTACAGGCTAATTGGTCTAATTATACTTATGGGTGTTATTCGTAAACCTGCATTATACATGTATTGGTCCACAGATGACATGCTAGCTTCTCCTTTTTTTGGAAAATGCATGTCAAATAACAGGTTTACGTCAATTTTGCGGTTCCTTCATTTCACCTGCACAGAGAATGTAAAAGACAAACTCCACAAAATTAGGCCTGTTTTCGATTATATTATTTCAAAATTTAAAGAAAATTATGTGCCTGGTGAAAAGGTCACTGTTGATGAAAGCCTAATGCTTTGGAAGGGCCGCTTAGGTTGGAAGCAATACATCAAAACAAAAAGGGCTAGATTTGGCATAAAGAGTTTTGATGTTTGTGAAAGTAAAACGGGATATCTTTACAATAGCTGCATTTACACTGGTCAAAGGACTGACAAAGATTTGGGCTTATCTGATTCCATAGTAATGCACCTAATGGAACCTGTGCTTGATCAGGGTAGGACTGTGTACTTAGATAACTGGTACAGCTCTCCTAAATTATTCATGGCCTTACACAAAAGAAAGACTAATGCAATTGGAACAGTACGTTCAAATCCTATTGGTTTGCCAAAAGATGTGAATACGAAGGCTCTAAGGAGAGGGGAAATGGAGGTGCGTCAGCTCCCACCTTTGACCTACCTTGCCTGGCAGGACAGGAGGGTAGTTACGGCATTATCCAATTGCAGCTCTAAGATTTTGATGATTGACACTGGAAAAACAGATGCCCATACCGAAATGTGCATTTTCAAGCCTGACGTTATCCAGGAATACAATATGCACATGGGTGGTGTCGATCTAGTAGATCAGGTATTGCAAGCATATCCCTCTTTACGAAAAACAGTGAAATGGTATAAAAAGGTATTTTTGCACCAGCTGGATATAACCATATACAATTGTTTGGTAATTTGGAGAGCTCTAAACCCACACAAGACAATGACCTACCTGGACATTCGACTATCAATAGCTCGCAGCCTAATTGAACAATACCAGGTTGAGAGGCTTCTTCATACTGGGGGTAGAAAATCCAAAACCCCTGCACCCCCCAGACTTCAAGGAAAACATTATCCTAAAAGGATACCGTCAACAGCAAAGAAGTCCCGCCCATCTCGAAGGTGTTTCGTGTGCCGCAAGAAGGGAATCCGTAAGGAAACTGGGATGATCTGTGGCGAATGTGGAGATGTGCCCTTGTGTGTTTATCCCTGTTTTGAGGCATATCACTGCAGAAGGAACATATAAAGGTAAGCCAGTAAAGCATATAGAATTTAATTAAATGTTTCATAACGGGGGAAAATTAAAATAAGTTGAGTTAGATAGTGGATAAATAAGGGTTAAATGCACAAACGCACAGGACGTGTATACACGTCCATATCGCTCGTCCGTCATTTTAAATGGACGTGATTTCACGTCCATATCCCTCAAGACCATCCGTCTGGGCTGGATTTGAATCTGCGACCTTAGGATCTGTAGGCCAGCGTCTAACCAACTGTACCACCAGACCGACTCCAGTTGTGGAGACCCCTCCATTGTTTGTACTTCACTGTTGTGTTACTAACGTGTTGTAAATATGCCCTTTCAGAGAAGTTAACATGCTTGTTTTTCCTCAATAATATGTTTGTGGTTCGTGTAAAATTTCAATGTATTTGCTTAAATGCATTAAAGTTAAAGCTATATTAATTCCCAATCTGACTAGCTGTAGTATTATATTTTACAGATCTTGTGTTAAATTTCATATGCGTTTGCAATATTTTGTAATATGCATTCTGGTATTTAGGAAATATTTGACGAAATAATCTTTAAAAACATTCGTTGTTTTGAATTCTTATTTCTTTACTCTATGTTCTACAAACTGTGTCAAAAAGCTTATTATATTGTGTAGTGTGGTCCGGCCGATTGCGGCAGCACAACGAAGAAAGCCAGGGTCGAGCTGCCTCATGCCACTGGTTGTGATTGCATGGCTGACGGCTAGCGCGGCAGAACAAAAGGGTTTCGAGAACGTTCGCGAGGCTTCTGGCTTGCTTATGAATTTCGAAAAAGTTCTCATCTACGTCCTTCCCATGAAATCTTGCGGGACGCAAAAGAGCGGGCAGCTTTTGTGAGGCAAAGAGTTGTTTGAGAGTTGATCGAAACAGTTGTTAGCAGTGCGTGTCTGTATAGTAGTCGGGAGAGAAATGTATGTGGCAGAGACGGTTTGGGACATTGATACGTCTCGCACTAGTTACTCTTGAAGTGAAGCAGTTTAAGTAGGTGCTGAATGATTGTATCTTCAGTTGTAGAAGAAAAATAAAATGGGCTTTGTCATTTTTGCACTATATACTTATATACACTCATTTCTTTAAATTATGTTGTCATTATCACACACATATATCTCTATAAACAATCATACAAATAATATATCAGGTACTCCATTTCAACCGGCATCAGCATAAATAGATAACCTTTCGTGCGCTGAAACAGTTGCAAAACGCCACGGGGCAATTCAAGCCATAGAGGGCCAATGGCGTGTTCCGGTTGTCAGCGAGGACGTGAGATGAGAGGCAGTTGAACTGGTGTGTTTAGTCCTGATAATAGAGAATAATAGTATAAACAACCGAAAATGTCTCACTTTACATAGAGGACTTCATTTTTCAGGGAACAAACTCACTCCTGTATACTAGTATGGTGCTATTGTCTAACAATAAGAATTACAGATTGTAAAGTGGGCACGTATTGTTTCATTGGCATTTGTTCGTTTCTTATTGATGTTATTACCATTATTATCATTATCATTATTTGTATTAATATTACTGTTATATAATTTATATTACTACTATTTTGCAAGAATAGGCGTGGCATCTGTACGAAGTTCGCCTCAACTAACAACTGTATGGCAATGATTTTGCCTACATTATGCTGATAAAGCAGGGAATAATAAATCAAATTACTTACTTCCTTGCTTACTGATTCTTGAGTCGATCGAGTGCCATGTTATGTGTGAGTATTCGCAGCAGAATTAGCGTCCAGTGATGCGCTTGAGTTAGAAAGATATAGCGGCTCATGCGAGGAAACCTTCGAACTAAAATTTCTCAATTTACTGCACCATTATTATACATGTTATTTAATGCGTTAAAGCTACGGTCGGCAACTGTATTGAAAAAGAATTATTACGTCAACATTAAACTCTAACAGCCTACTAATTGGAGTCGTCCTTTCACACTGCACTCCTGCAAACCCTGATACAAAAGGTCTCATAGCTACACCACTGCAGCAGCTGGCGGCCGAGGCAACAAAGAAGGAAGGTATCAAAACTTATGCAGAGGGCGAATTAAACATCCATAACCATTCAGCGACAGTGCGACCGGTGATTATACGTGAAAGGAATGTTGGAAGGAAATCACTCCAAGCTAAAGTTTAAAGTATCTCCCCAATATTTAAGTGTGATGAGATCTGAAGCACTGAAGCTACTGGCAGATATATTTAACTATACAATTGATAAAGGACGATTCCCTCCACAGTGGAAAGAGGCCAAAATTCTCATGTTCCCCAAACCGAGAAAGAGCCAATCACAGCCTGAGAACTATAGGCCAATCAGCCTCCTCAGCACAATGAGCAAGGTTTTAGAGAAAATAATACTCAAAAGACTTACGAACCACATAATCAAAAATAACCTAGTAATTAAAGAACAATTCGGATTCCGGGCACAACACTCGACAACGCTGCAACTATTGCGAATGACGGAATCCATCACGAGGATTCAACGAAAAGCGATCCACAGGGGCCATATTCCTGGATATTGAACGGGCCTTCGATCGCGTGTGGCACGCTGGTCTACTCAGAAAGACCATATCACTGAAATTCGCGGACTCTATGATAGTCATAATAAAGGACTATCTATCACACCGAATGTTCCGCACGGCAGTTGAAACAGAGATATGAACGCGACGGCCAATCAGGGTAGGGGTCCCACAAGGTAGTTTATTGGGGCCCACCCTCTTTAATATTTACATAAATGACTTACCAGAGACGATAAGAGTTGACCGATATCTATATGCGGATGACAGCGCTTGTCACACAATCGACCATGCCGAGGATTATACGCACCAGGCTACAAAATGCTCTAAATGACTTAGAGCCATTGCTCACGAAATGGCGCATAAAGGTAAATACCAGAAAAAGCCAGGCAATTGTATTCACCAAGCGAATCCAGCACCGTCATGGTAATCACGGCCTTCAGCCACTAACGCTTGGACAAGAGCCAATTCTATGGAACAGCAAAACCATCACCTACTTAGGTGTAACGATGGACCAGGGCCTTACGTGGAAACAGCACATAGACACCGTAAGAGCTAAAGCAAATGCACAACTCAATAAACTATACTCAATAATCAACACAAACAGTACTCTAAAGTTAGAGATGGGCACTACACTTTATAAAACACTAATCCGGCCCATCCTAACATACGCTGCACCCGTATGGGAACATGCAGCGAAAACGCACATAAAGAGACTGCAAACGATGCAGAATAGAGTACTCCGAATAATCGTGAGACTACCTGAAGTAGCACCAGCGCTCCAATTACACGAGGAGCTAAAAATGCATTCCATTTAACAATTCATAAAAAGGCTCAGCTTTAACTTACTCGATAAGAAAAACAAAAACCACACGAATTAATTCATAACCTAGGAAATTATGATATAACGCACGACAAACATGCAAGGCCACTATCTCTATTCCAGAGAACTATGGGTCTTGGGGAACCAGATATTGACATGCAACAATATCTGGACAACCTAGATGTTATTCATATGTGAACTGTGCATCACTCTCTCTCTCTCTCACTCACACACACACACGCGCGCGCGCGCACACACACACACATTCATACCTACACACACTTTCTCTAGTCACCTTAGCGTATGTACATGTATAGTTAGATTGTTTCAGGGATGCAGCATGCAGGGTATCGACACGCTCCCAGACTTCTGAGGCGCACGAACAAGACGCGGCGCATAGACGCCAAGCAACATAGCACCCCGATTCCTGACAACAATAACAAATGATTCCTACCTAAACCATCCATGACTCCGCTAGGGGGCAAGCTGGGCCTCGGTCAAGCTCGTCTCCAAGCTCCTAACCTACTCCTTCTGGTTACGCTATGCGAACCAGCTCTATCTTTCACCACTGAATGCGCGGGTGCTACAGGTGGTACCACAACACGCTTTCACCTTCCTAATCCGGTGGATAGGGTTTTTAGTGGGTATGGCCATCTTCAATGGCGATTCCCACAGTACCATGAGGTCTCCTAACAAGGTTTTTCCCCTCCACCTTAAAAAAAATTGAGAATAACCAAGAAGCAGTCATGCAGGATCATGAGCCACAGACCTCCCTAGTGCAGGGCTCACATTTTACCGCAGAATCATATCGCTCGGTCATCTTATGCTGACCAAGATGTGATAACTCATATCGTGTCCCTGTTTATGACACTTTTTGATGCGGTCTCTGATATCTCCACCACTGGCTGCCACAGTGGGGAACTATGTGATCTTTGACTCAAAGTATGGGTGGGTGAGATGAGAATAGATCGCACCAGTTCAGCTGGCTGATCAATATATTGGAGGTGATCTACTTGAAACGCAGTGCCCACTGTTTGAGGGTCTGAAATTAAATTGTTTCTTAATCTTGGCACGAGAAACTATCGAAGTAATACATCCTCCAAGTTCTGACGTATCAATACATTTAAAATTTAAAATAACTTAAATGACAACGAGAACTGTAATTTGGGTGAGTCACTGAAATGTTAGCCGATAGGTTCGTCTGCGGCGATCGCTAACCCTGGGGACACATGAGTGTTTCTTTTGCGTGCGTTTTAGGCAATTAGATACGCCCGTGGGCGATATCGAAGAAGAGCTCAGACGCAAAGGCATCACCCCTCGACTGGTAAGGCAACTTACCAAACCGGCGAGAACGGGGAAGCCAAGAGACCAATTCCTCTTTTCCTGGTTGTGGTGGAGAGGGCGTGTGATCCGGAGATGAAAATCGACGGAGTCACGTCTCTCTGCTACCTCAGGGTGAATGTGGAAGCTGTGAGGAGTTCTTTTGGGCCCCCACAATGCTACCGATGTCTTGGCTTCAACCATTCGAGCCATTTCTGCCGCAGAAACCTTAGATGTCTTCGCTGTGGTGATGCGCACCACAAAGAATCCTGCCCTAGACAGATAACAGATGATCCCACCTGCGCAAACTGCAAGGGCAAACATGTGGCCTGCTATGGAGGTTGCCCGGCGAGGAAGAGAGTGATCACCTCCAGGAGACCACAGATACCTCAAGGTCCAACTCCCGTCAGAGGAGACCAAGTGAGACCTTCCACCTCAAATTACCAGGCCCCTCAATCCCAACTAGCCAACACCCCTAGAGTTTCGCAAGCTCAAACAAACCAACGCACCTCGGGTAATCCATGGACTCGAGAACAACACCAGCAACCATCACACAACACACAACATCAGCCCCAAAATAAACCTCCCTCACAAACAATCCCAAGGCCGCAGAGGGAGAGAAAACCCCGGAAGCCCAAACGAGCACCCAGAGTGGTCGAAGCGAGGGATGTTTCCACCACCCGACAACATCAGGAGGAGGCTAGAGCCGAGGAGGCTAGAACCGAGGAGACACCAGCACCCCCTCCTTCCACAAACAACACCCCCTCATCCCCTACCTTTCAGCTCACTGACCTGCTCAAATGGGCGCAGCTAGTTTTGCAGACCCATGGGCAAAGGATTTGCGATCTCATCGTGAGATACAGTTCTGCGAGCGACTCAACAGCCAAGACGCTCATTCTAATGGAGGGGCTCGCCCTCCTAACCTCCGTACTCCAAAACACCCAAAATGGCCAGACAAACTAGGCCAAGCACCTCATTTCGGTTCGCGTTTTGGAACGCGTGCGGATTGGCTGGCCAGGCGGGGGAGTTATCCCACTTTGCCCGCTCTTATGCCCTAGACGCTATTCTAGTTAGCGAAACTCACCTACGCCCAAATGCTCGCTTCCGTTTACCGGGCTACGTTTGCCACAGAACTGATCGTCAAGGTCGTCCTGGAGGCGGAACGGCGGTGTTCGTAAGGCAAAACGTAGTCCATCGCCCAATCCAGCTCCCACCCCTTCAAACACTAGAGGCCACGGCTATCACTCTGAACCTTGACGACACAGAGATACTGATAGTCTCAGTATATCACCCTCCACGAAGGCAGTTTGTCCCAAATGACTACCATTCTATCCTAGCCCTTTATCCCAACGTCATCCTAGCTGGAGACTTCAACGCCAAACACCAACGCTGGCACTGTGGTCGAAGGGCGGATACCCGAGGCAATTCCATCATCCGCCTCATCGACGCGGACCCCGAACTAAGGGTGGAGGGCCCGTGGCAACCCACACATCACCCGCATGGTCTAGGACTACCCTCTGTCATAGACTTTGCGATCATAAAGCATTTCCCATTTCATCTCACACTGACATCAATAAATGCTCTCCAGTCAGACCACAACCCAGTACTGGCAGAAATCAATACCCGGATTGCCAGTCACGACAGCTTAAATTACACTCGGGAAACGGACTGGGAAGGTGTTCGTAACTGCCTTCGCACCTCCATCCCACCTAACCCCAGAATCAACGACATCCCAACTCTTGAAGCGGCAGTTTCTTCTTTCACATCCATTGTGACAAGAACTGCCCAAAACCTGACAATCCGAGCTCCAGCTCCCTTACACCCAGACGTCCTCCCACTTGACATAATCCTCCTTATCCGTCGGTCCTGGGCGGCACGAAGACTTTATCAAAGGCATCGCACACCCCACAACAGAGCCCTATTACGGCGACTGCGCCGACTGGTCGGGGCTCGACTGCGTGAGCACCGAGTGCAAGCGTGGGAGAGCAAGATGGCCAGCCTGGACACTGAAAGTGGGGACGTGTGGAAGATCGCCAGATGCATTCGAAACCGTCGTGGCCAATACAACTCGCCAATTCAGGGCACCCGAGGCCTGGCATACGAGCCTGAAGCCAAAGCCAACGTGTTCGCTGACTATCTAGAGCGGACCATGTGTCCCAGAGACGACCCCCAGGACTATAGATTCTCAGAACGTACCCGCCAAGAAGTACGTCGATTCTTACGACGTCCGCCGGAGGATGCGGAACGACTACCGGTGATACGTCCCAGCGAAACCCATGGTGCATTAAAACGCCTCAAAATAAAAAAGGCGCAGGGACCTGACGGACTAACTCCCCTCATGCTTCGTCACCTTCCCTTCAACGCCGTGCTCTTCCTAACTAGAGTATTCAATATGTGCCTTACCCTGGGTCACTTTCCACGCGAGTGGAGAGAGGCTCGGGTGATATGCATTTTGAAACCTGGGAAAGACCCGGTACACCCCTCCAACTACAGATCCATAAGCCTTTTGTCCATCCTCTCGAAAGTTCTAGAGAGGATGATCCTAACCCGATTATCCCCTCTACTGAGAAACATGCAAGCCAGCCCAGAACATCAGTTCGGCTTTCGACCTGGGCACTCTACACCTCAGCAACTACTGCGTGTGGTGGAGGCTGCTGCCCTGGGTTTTCAGGAACGCGCATTCACCGCTGCGGTATCTCTGGATGTGGAAAAGGCCTTCTCAACCACCTGGCACACAGGGCTACTTCATAAGCTGATTCACCTGGGGCTACCCACACAACTCATACACATCCTACACAGTTTCCTCCGACACCGGACCCTCATAGTCACAGTTGCTGGACGAACCTCCACCATTAGGCCAATAAGAGGCGGAGTCCCCGAGGGCTCTGTTTTGTCCCCTACTCTCTTCAGTGTCTATATGGCAGACTTCCCAACAGAACCACAGGTCAGTATAGCGCAATATGCAGATGACGTATTACTATACTGCACCAACAGAAACATCCACAGAGCCTTCAACCCTATTCAAAGACACCTCCACCTAGTCCAAGACTGGTGCCGACGATGGAGAATGTCTGTCAATCCAGACAAGAGCCATGCCATCCTGTTCACGAGACGTCCCACACCTGCAGACTGCCCCACCTTCCAACTTCGGGGTCAAAGGATCCAGTGGAGAGACACCATCACCTATTTGGGAGTTAAATTAGACAAAAGTCTAACATTCCGAGGTCACATTAGAGACCTATCAGTGCGGTCGCAGGGGGCTATTGCCTCACTGTACCCTATGCTGAAATCTGAGATGCCAGTCCACCTGAAACTACACCTATTCAGAGCCCTGATTATCCCCCTCATGCTTTACGCCTGTGAAGTGTGGGGCATGGCAGCGGGTAGTTGGCTTCTGTGGCTCCAGAGGGCGCAGAACAGAGGACTTCGGTCCATCTACTCTGTCCCTTTATCCTTCCCGTGAGACTACTTCACGAAGCCTCATCTCTTCCATACGTGGAGGATGAAATTAGGCGCCGGGCAGAAAAATTGTACGCCAAATTACCCAACCACCAAAGCGTCCTGGTTAGATCTCTAGGTGATTATGACCCCACAACACGACGCTTCAGGTCGTACAGGGTTCCCCGCATGGCTTGCGGGTATATCCCATAACAAAGTAGTTTACCCATCAGCAGCAAAAGCTAAACTACAAAATAATCCCAACAAAGAGCTATTCGGTTCAAAAATTCAACCCACCATCAAAATTCAAAATTTAAAAAGATCGAAAGATCTTAAAACTTGTTTAAACACTCTTTATCTCCACAGAATGCAAACATTGCTGAGTTCTGTGAGTCATCAGCTAAGGGGCAAAATAGCCTTATTATATAAGCCTTAACCTAAATTCAAAAACAACACCCTTAACCACCCTTTACCAAAAATTCTACCTGCGATTAAACCCTATTAAGTGTAGGTACGCAGAAAAATATCGTCGGGCTGAACCACAGCCTGCCAGTACGTCGTCGTCGTCGTTTTAGGCACAAATGTGCACGCAGGTTAGCTTCACTAAGCATCTAATGTAACAGCACAGCCCAAATGCACGTCTTTGCGGGGGGGTAGAATTGAAGTGCTAGTACGCGCGTAATCTAGAAACTGCGTGCGCACTGAACTCACTAGCTTAACAAGAGAAGAAGTGAAACAGTTCACATTCAGCGCGTTTAGTTTGCTTTCTGCTTCTCCAAGTCCCCCTGTAATTGCCCTGTAATTGCATGGATACAGAGCGATTAATAAGTGAGTTTGAAATTCGTCCTGCATTATGGAATACCGCTTGTAATGTATGCGAAGACAAGCATCCCTTTATATTTGAAAGATGGAGAAGCTGTCATTCCAAAATAACTTTAAAATCTGTGACCATCTTCACGTAATCGAGGATACAGCGTGTAAAAATCGCCTGGCAAATGCCGCTCACTGTTAATTGAGCGGCATCCTTTTTTCCTTCTCTTTAATACGAGATAAGCAAGACTCACTAAAGCAATAACTTCATCAGTTTCCATCTTCGAGAACTGAAAGGACGATAGAACGCAGGGTCACAGATGTGTGTTTAAATCTCATACGTGCGTAAAAGTGAACGCGAAGATTGCGCTCGTGTGTCTCCGGTGTATGTATAACGCGAGCGCGGTCTTTAGGCACAATGGGCTGCAGATAATAAATAATGCTAATGCTCTCCAAACTATAGAAAATACACGCCATTTTATAAGCATGAGTTCCATCTACTTCATTAAACTCCACCAATGTTCCTATTCCAAAAGTTGCCAAATCTTAATTCCTTATTCGCAATTTTTTACTCTGCGACTTGCTCAATTCTAGGAATCCTTTTCCCTATCTAGTTTTGTGACCTGGTGTCCGTGTGTATTTGCAACTCTCATTTCTGAATATCCAGTGTTCCAAGTGACTTAGCCTTGATGTAATGTATTTCTTGAGTTTACTAGAATGTCTAATGGCCTTAGCTATCCTTATTTCCAATTAATGTCCGTTCTCAATACATTTTTCCTGCCAATGAGTTATTATTCCTGACAAAATAGCAACTTGTGCTTCTTACATAATGCATTGTGTTGACAAAGATTACTTGTTGCAATTATCGATCGCTCTATAATCTCTTTATAAATTATTAACCTTATCAGTCAATAATTCGATATCACAACGCTGTAACAGCACAGGGAGCTTGCGTTCGGGGACGATGAACAATCTACAAGTGACCTAATTCCCAATGTTGGACTGCGGTGGTTTGGATCAGCTCTAATTAACCACTTTGAGAGAGATGTGGTTTTCCATACCTAATATGTGCAATAATCTCCAAATCCAGCATTGTCGGGCTGACTTTCACCACATGCAATTGGAGTGCGGCTGAAGTTCGTCCTTCGAACTTTATTAGGGTAGATATTTCCGCAGGGCACCATTGTGGAATGTATTTGGGGCCAACCCAACACTTTACCTTTACCATCGCCCCCAGTGAACGACCGCATATCACCAAATGTATTTCACTGCTCCGTACGTAAATCTGAATAGCAAACTACAGATGGTTATATTTACTTTGGTTCTTAGTCAAAGTTCTAAGCGCATGTTTTCAAAAGACTCGTACATTTTCACTCCGCAAAGCTACATAATGAGTTTTAAAGTAAAGATTTAAAGCTCCATAGAGCTAAACTAATAACCGAAAATGCTTCTCGAGCCTTTATTTAGGATCTTTTTAAAACATTTAAGGAATTTAAAATATCAAACAAAGATATTGTAACCTTGTGCAGCTTTTAACCGTCACTTTAGTAAGCGACTGTTTTCAACTAGCTCAACTTTCACTGTGAGTTCACCTAGTTCACTGTCACTTCATTAATGTGAAGTAGTTCAACTTAGTCGCTTCACTTTCTTCGCGATGTAGTGGCAGTATGAAACACGCTGGTTCCGATGACCTCAAAATCCACTGTACGTCACAACTGATTTATGTACAGCACGGTTAGCAGGAAACACTTTCTGTCGCACCCAAAACGCATTTAACTCATTTACTTCTTCATTAACGCCCCAACTTGCAGACGTACTCGTGAAGCGCTCGCTTCTGGTTAGAATTCGAGAACGTTCCAGAACGTTCTAGAGACAGAACGAACAAACTTCCAGATGATTCTGATTAACTGGCGCCAGCGCTTCCGATGTTTAACATGGGCGTAAGCGCCAGTTATCTTTGTTTACCTCTTCAACTGGTTAGTAATGACCTTCTGAAGCTTGGGCCGTAGCCGAAGCGTGATAATATGAATTATTGGTAATTCAAAATGAAATAAATGTATGCAATATATTTTCCGTATACATTACAAAGTTTTAGCAATGGAATGATTTGCTAATTCATTACCAAAGCTAAATAACTTTTAAGCACACTTATACAGGGGTTATTCCCTAAGTCCTGGCAACTATGGAATAACTTTCGATAACGCGACAGCAGGGGAGGTTTGCGCTGTGCATTGCATCGTGAAGGCAGCATGGCTCTCAATACCAACAGAAAGCGGGGATAGAGGACAGGAGTGAACGGTTGGAGATTGAAATGAAAAACACGCAATGGAAATCTGTAAGTTTTTTGTGCACCAGTACAAATGGAACGACATCAGTCAATTAACGTCCATGGCACCATTTCAAGTACTGGTTGTCCTTCAAAATAGCCCCTCCCGCCCCCCGCCCAAAAAGAACATCCACACAGCGTTACCAATGACACACACACACACACACACACACACACACACACACACACACACACACACACACACACACACACAACTTTCTCTCCTCATATAAAGAAACTGACTTTCCAAGTTATTGCGTGGCAACTGCTTAACCTTACTGTATTCCCATATTCCCGTTGTATCTATAAACGAGTACCTAATGAAACAATTTCTACAAATCTTTAACTCGACTAACACGATATATATTAAACATGCCTTTTAGAATGGTTTCCTGAGAATGTATAGACACAGCGTTGTAAATTTTATCATCTGAGTTTTTGTACGAGGATTTTTTGGAATTGAAGAAATTCCCTGAACATTTTCCTACTTCATTTTTAAAATACGACTTAAGAGTACCTGGCATTAATTTTTAATTTTGTCAATTTCATAATTTTTGTAAAAGTAAGCTGTGGATAATGCACATAAATATGTGTTACTTTTAGTGAAATCCCGATTTTGAATATACCTCCACAGATGTTTAAATTTTACTGAAATCTGAGTTTTCTAGAAAGAACAATTTTCAACTGGCAATATGTGCCATATACCATTCACTTCACTCAATCTAAGAAAATTTCCACAAGCGTAATTCTACAAATACGTAATTTGTAGGGTGCTTTTGCAAAGTGGTTTTTAAAAAAGCTGGGCATATTAAAATTGTTAACATTTTTGCTTTGAAATTTACAATATTACATATTTTATTCTTCGTTTAGGTGTCACAATTACTAACCCATTTATTCAATAATTTGATGCAAAAGTTATTCTGAAAAAAAATCGCATAGTATATTTCAAAAGTTTGGATAATTGTAACTCTCGCAAGAAGGAAAAAAAGTAATCATTCGAGAATTATGGTTCCATTTGAGCTAAATCACCTATTGGTTTTTAAGGTTTCGTATCACATGTGCAGTCACAATATGGCTACCCCAGTACACTTGCGCGGCGTGAAACAAAGGCGCTCAAGGTTAAGCTTCCTCCACCATTCACGCGAGCAAACATGTGACTAACAATCAAGCGGCAATACAGAGGGCTTTTCAGAATATTCAAGAAGTGTCCAGCATTCGGCGTGTTTGTAGAAGTTCGACAAAGGTCCGAGTTGCATCATACTCGCTGCGAGGAAACAGCAGAGGAGAGAGATACAGACATGAGTCGGTCAGTGTGTCAGTGAGTGTAAGACAACTGTGTGTTTGTATGTGTGTAGCACTGTCGTGAAAGATACGTCGCGTCGAAGTGAAGAAGTTTTCATGAGTGTCAAGTGATTGTATCGTCAGAATTAATGTTTGAGAGACAGAGAAATCGAGAAAAGACGGTGAAAGGAGTGAGTCAAGCTTGCGAGAAGTAAATACGTGTGAGTTGTAATATCACGAAAGACTGTAGACTGTGCTAACGTCAGTAGAAGAGAGCAAAAGTTTAGAACAAAAAGAAAACGAGAAAAAAGAAATTGGACTGGATTTTGTCGTGTTGTTACAATATTATCATGAGCATTATCAAATGACAATACTCCTCTTGTAAGGACACCGTCGATGTTATGTTAGGCTCATTTGATGTAGTGCCACATAATTTACTTATCGGGAAACTAGCTGGCACAGGAATAGACAAACGAGTGGTTTTATGGGTCAAAGCGTTTTTGGATGGGAGAACACAGCAGGTAAAAGTAGGTAAAAGAATCTCCAAGAGAGGCACAGTGAGTTCGGGAGTACCCCAAGGCTCAGTACTGGGTCCACTACTTTTTCTTATTTTTGTTCATGATATAAGTGCAAATATTAAATGTCAGATAAAACTGTTTGCAGACGATTACATTATCTATAATAAAATTCGGAATGCCATATATGAGTCTCTGCTTCAGGGTGATTTAAATGAAATTAGTAATTGGGCTGCTACAAATAAGATGACGATTAATGCTAAGAAAAGTAAGTCCATTGCATTTAGAAGATCTAAGAGGGAAATTCTTCGTAACTATCACATGGCAGGAGAAAAAATTCTGCAGGTAGATGGCTGCAAGTATTTGGGAGTGTACCTGGCGAGTAACGCTGGGTGGGACGACCAGGTAAATTCTACATCCAGGAAAGCGTGGAAAGCGTTACTTTTCTTAATGAGGGTACTGAAAAAGGGGAGCGGAAGGTCTAGGGAAATTGCCTACAAATCTTTGGTGCGGCCGATTTTGGAATATGGAGCAGTATGTTGGGACCCATATAGACTTAGTCAAATTGATTCGCTAGAAAGAATACAGAGAAGGGCTATAAAATTTATAAAACGAGGTAAATCTTTCGGGCCTAAAAACGGGGAGGAGACTGCATGGGAGCCTCTAAAAGTCCGGCGTAAGAGGCAGAGGTTATGCGCATTATTTCAAGCATATCGTGGTTCAAATGCATGGGTGGGTATTAGTGAAAGATTGGACAACCCTACATATTACGGAAGAAAGGATCATTTGTATAAAATTAAAGGTAGAAGGCACAGAACCGACGTAGGAAAGTTCTCCTTTGTCAATAGAACCATTGAGGACTGGAATGAATTACCTGTAGCAGTCTTTCAGGGCTGTCCATCTGTGAAGAAATTTTCGAAAAATATCGTAAATCAAGTAAATGCTGTGTAATTTACTATAAAGTTTACGCGCGTGTATTTTTGACATTTATTGAACTGATGATGAATACTAATGCTAAATTTAAATTGGTTATACTGACAGGATAATTAATTAATGAGTGTTAATTAGTATTTAGTGCATTTCCATCTATATTTTTATTATTCTTCTTTATTGTATTATGATTGTATTACTATTGTTTGTGCACTTTGTTTGTAACCTTAATTTGTACATTTAACTCTGCCACCGGGTAATACCCATTCGCAGAAAATACATACATTACATACATTGCATACATTACATACATTGCATACATTACATACATTGCATACATTACATACATTACATACATTGCATACATTACATACATTACATACATTGCATACATTACATACATTGCATACATACATTACATACATTGCATACATACATTACATACATTGCATACATACATTACATACATTACATACATAACATACATTACATACATACATACATTACATACATACATACATTACATACATACATTACATACATACATTACATACATACATTACATACATACATTACATACATACATACATTACATACATACATACATACATTACATACATACATACATTACATACATACATTACATACATTACATACATACATACATACATTACATTACATACATACATACATTACATACATACATTACATACATACATTACATACATACATTACATAACATTACATTACATTACATAACATTACATAACATTACATAACATTACATAACATTACATTACATTACATAACACTACATAACATTACATAACATTACATAACATTACATAACATTACATAACATTACATAACATTACATAACATTACATAACATTACATAACATTACATACATTACATACATACATACATTACATTACATACATTACATACATTACATTACATTACATTACATTACATTACATACATTACATTACATACATTACATACATTACATACATACATACATTTCTTGGGGTGACGTTGACATTTTAATGTGTGAAGTGGATAGAATTATTCAAGAAGGAAGCTAGAATGACGACACTTGAAAAGGGTGGAGCTACATACTTCAATACAAACAAATCTGCCCTTATGTTTTTGCACCTCAGTATAACCATTTATAGCGTAAGATAGATGCTGAAAACATGTGTTTAGCTGTTCTTTTAGGAATTCAACACAGTGAAATGTTACATGTAGAAAGTTTAAGCCCATTAGTCTGTTGATACATCAGCTGCCTTCGCAACCACTTACAATTTTCCTTACGTTTACAGTAAATTCTTCTCCAAGACGGCGGTAGGTGAGTCATTATCTTGGGTGAGGCAGCTTATCTCGCTACCGTCTTTATGTGGACAAACGACCAGTCACAGCAGAAACTACCAACTTTGTCCGTACCATAAATTCTGCGTCGAAATGCTTAAAGAAACTGAGAAAGACAGTTTACGGGCAAAAACAATACCCTTGTAACACTAGAATTTACTAACGTTGGCCTCTTAAATAGGTGCGTGCGCAGGACAGTTTGTTTTGACTGTTTATGAGAACTACAAGGACTGAGCTTAGGCCCTCAAATATGGTAATGGATTTATAAACACTGTAGCAAAATGCCAATTTGATAAATCCCACTCCTGACACCAGAGTGACAAAACGACAAAAATCCAGCACAGTTATCAGTTATGTCTCAGTTTTTCCTTATTTTTTTTCTTTCTTTTCTTGTAATTGAATGCATAACATAGTTCTCTTTTCGTCGTTAACACAGTCCCCCTTGATGTTACAGCTCATAACTGTTTTCTCGTAGCCTTGAGTCCCTCCTTTCTCTGTCTTTCTTCACTTTCTCTGACTCTCATACACTGAGATACAATCATTCAACATGCATTAACTGCTTCACTATGTTCTTTTCGAAGCGATGGTTCTCTCACGATTGCACACACACATACCCCCCCCCCCACACACACACACACACTACTAAAAGCAGCCTACTGCAACGACTCATGTCTCTAACTACCCTCGTCACCTCGACTCATAGTGAGGATGACGAAACACATCCTCTCTCGAACTTCACCTTTCCTGGAACTTCTACAAGCACGCCAGCACCGTATGCCTCTCGAATAATCTCGAAAACCCCTTTTTGTTCTCATTATTGTCAAGTGGTTGCTCGCGTGAGAAGTGTGAGGAGCATAAAGATGGCCAGAAGCAAGTGACTGTTTGACACTGTTGACAGTGCTTTCCTCAAACTCAGGAGAAGAAATAAGAACAAAATTTTTCATAAAACGTATTACTGGAAAACATGTGATTTACGTTTTCCAGTAATACGTTTTATCTATCTTTCGTGGTTTATTTGTTAGCTTCTTCACAATGAGAGACACTCGGGTAGACCCAATGCAAATTATGCAACAGGTAGACGATACAACTACCAGAAGCCCAAAAGCATCAACCAGGATGTTAAATTGAAGTTGAGCGTATCACAATCGACGGTGTTGAAAATTCTCCACTACAGTTTGAAAAAATGGTCATACCACCTCCAAATCGGTGGTGAGCTGCAAAGGGAGGACTACGCTGGTCACGAAGCAATGAGTTGCAACCTGTTGCAGGCAGTAGAAGAAAATAATTTGCTATAAAATATGCTCTTCAGTGACGAAGCTAGCTTCCACGCGTGTAACATGTTCAAGCGATCAACTGCAATGTGGACAGATGAACCTCTTAATGAGACCTTCGAGTGGGAACGAAACACATCAGAAGTCGATGCATGGTTGAGTATAAGCATGCTTAAGATCTAACCATTCTTCTTCACAGAACTCTTGACACGCTGCAACTCTTCCTTTAACCACAACTGCGGCAGTATTGTATCTTGGAAGCGGTGGTTTTCCTACAGGAAGAAGCATCACCTAATTTCGCTTTGGCTCTTCATCAACACCGGAAAATTACATTTTCACCTAAGTGATTGATAGGACGTCACGTTTTACCCGAGCTCCACGGTCCCTGACCTGACACCTCTGGACTTTTTCACATGGAGCTATATCAGATCAGAAATGTAAAAAGCGAAAATCAACTCCATGAACCATTTAAAGGAGTAACAGACAGACAACGCTTAATATCACACCTCGAATGCTATAGAAAGTGTCACTAAGCAGTGTGCTACAGAGAATTGTGTACGGAAGTTCAGGTTGGCCATGTGGAATAAACTGTGACGAATTGTGTGCTTCTGTGTCGTAGGGTCTCCATTCACTGTATTAGTTTCAAGTTAAAATGTTTTTCACATAAAATGACCGAGACTATATTTACCCTGTAATTTAAATAATATTGCAGCTGATTTTGAACAAAAGTACACTTAATAAAAAACTTAGCGTATAAAGAGTTGAGGTGCTGCAGAAGTGAATTGCTGAAGTTCTTTGTCTTCCATAACTTAAATGCTCCCGATTTAAGAAATTATGTTTATCCGATTACATTATAATGTTATATTTCATAAAAATGGAGTTTACAACTCTTGATTCTCTTTGAATTGTACATGAATGCTAAACCATAGCCGATGAATAAGAATTCAATGTAGAAAAAAGTGAAACTAATTAAAATATATAACTATTTCCAAATACACGTTTCATAACCTCAGTCAATTATTTCTTGGTATGTTTGAATCTATTTATGTTGAAATGCACATTTACAAAGAGTTCACTTTATAAAATGAACTGTATACCTATAAAAGTAGGTACCTAGTTCATTACATTTACTTTATTTACTTTTTCATGCATCACATATCGACCGTGCCCTCGAAAGTTTGTGTGTTCAAAACTGTCCATTTGCCTTACAGCACTGTTCAAACTTGTGCAGAACCAACCCACCCACCCACCCACCTACCTACCTACATCCGTTACGGTCAGCTTCGATATCATAAAATTCATTTGTGATGCACTCTTTTAATCTATCTATTGTGTGGGGGTTTCTACACAAGTACCTTATATTTAAGTACACAATCCCAGAAAAAATAAACAAATAAAATGTGAATGTGGCGGTCAATTAATTTACCGCGTAATCCAATCTGAAGTGCATAGTACATGGTAGTTCCTTATCTGTGAAGGCCGGAAGCATGTGCGTTTCTCTATAGGTATACAGTACATAAGCTTTACTGTTATCGCTCGCGCATGTTAACTGCAGGAAGGTACAGCCTGACCATGAAAACCGTCTCTCTGCAGCAGAGCCTACAAGCATCATAAACTATGCGTTCTGGAATTGTACTTAACCGCTTATACATACTGCTATTTTATTAAATGTGAATTACACTGTCATCTGGTGTTTTCCTTGTTACTGATTTTCAAAGTTTCATACTTAGCTTAATGACTAATATTTTTGTTTAGAACTTTCTGGAATTTAGCTTTCACCTTTTCAATACCTGGCACAAGAGGTGTCCTATTAATTGAATTAGCTAAGACTCGTATTATGCTTATGCTCTTGGACATTTCCAAACCCGATTTTTCTAATTGCTTAATAGCTTTGACAACACTGCAAAATTGTTGGATATCAACTGAAGATGTTCAGATAGTTCATGCGATATCAGAGACTTTGCAGTTACAATAGCAGATGAATCTGCATCACATAGAGCGCTAATAACATTTACAATTTCATTGTAATGCACCGCATAATACGTGACGGCCTCTACCCAAGTACCCCAACTTGTAATTATTGGCATCTGTATACACTTGCAAGGTAGTGCTTCACTAGTTCTCAGAGTACTACGTTACGTTGTTTTCGACTCTTGCCTCTAGTGGTAGTTGTTTGCACATTTAAAGGCCGTACTGTACTTCTGACGTCATTCATACTCTGCGTAGAGCTAACCTGTATCACATGCAAGCGCACACCTCTCCGGTCTTTACTTACCAGCACAACAAAGCGACACGGTACTTCATGTTGTTAACAGTACCATTTACATAAGTAATTATGATTGGCTATACACTAGATTTTGTAGCGTGCAACATCCATTGGTGCATCCAAGAAAACGCTCCTGAACAGATTTTAATAGATATTGCACCAACAATGACACCTGGTTGATTCAGTTGAGATGTAATAGTCATCTGAGGATTTTATCTGACCGCACCCTCATAGCTAACTGCACTCCACACATTAACACCTGATTAAGTTGAGAGCCACGTGAGAATTTGTATCTGCACTGTGTATACCCTTATGTCTGTTCACGTGGCCAATTGTATACCACACAGTAACGCCTTGCTGGTCCTATTAACATGCAATAGTTACCCGAGAATTTGTATCTGATCAATATACACCATAATATTTGTTTACGTGACCAAGTGCACCCCACATAATGACGCCTTGCTGGTTCATTATTATTCAACAGTTACTCGAGAATTTGTATCTACCAGTGTATACCATCATGTCTATACACAGGGTTAATTGCACCCCACACACTGACGCTTGCCTGGTTTAGTTATGATCTAATAGTCACCTGAGGATTTGTGTCTACCAGAGTATGCCATCGGTCTATGCACAGGGTTAATTGCACTCCACACACTGACGCCTCACTGTACCAGTTGTGATTAATAATCTCGGAGGGGTTTGTTTCTAGTCAATGTACTATATACTTATGCCCGTTTACAGGGCTAGGCAGCTTTAAGTTGTCTTCACCAAATTAGATAATTTAACTGGTCAAATGCATGATGCGGAATGTCACAAACTGAAGCCGACGGGTGGTGTACCCTAATATGCCATGAAAACGTCTTGGATTATTAACTTCAAGTTCAATTTGCACATTAAGCTTTGAAAGTGAATTCTTGGTATCAATATACTTCCATCTCATTCTCCTGCGTTAAAAACAGGTTAAGAAGTTCTGATCTCCTGTATTTCTTACTGAACAGATTGCTTCAAATTTGTCTTTAATACAGTAACTTATCGACTTTCTTGGTGGGGAACTGTAAAATTCCTCTGGCACCCTTTCTACATTTTCACTTCTCCAATGCTGCTTTATGGTCAATGATCATTTTTCGTAAGTCAGATTCTCAGCGATGTTTTCTCAAATACATACCATAAGAAGTGTTGGTGGATTGAGACAAGGTATTAGGATTTGCCTATGGGATTGCTGGACCCTTCCTCACCGAGAACTGTTTATTCCGGGATTCATTGTTACTAAGATAGGGCTAATTGGGTCAGGAGGATTGATGTCATGTTGGAATCTTTTGGAGGGACCCTGCGCCTCTATGTCCGCTGTGTGACAACGTTTTGTCGGTTCGCCACCTGTTGCTAGAGTGTTGCTCTCTAGCGCACCTTCGGGATTCTCTGCAGCTGCCTGCCAGACTTGCAGAGGTCCTAGCGGACGACAAAACAGCGGTTGATAGAGTTTAATTTTTTAGCGCAGTGCAATATAAATTTGAGGATTTAAAATTTTTAATTATCTGTTTCTGATTTTGGACATATTTATCACCTTGTTTAATATCTGGCTATTGCCACTGCTTTTTACCTTTGTATATTTTTCTTGTTGCTAGTATTTTTATTTTTTGAGTGAAATTTATATCTGGCTATTGCCATGAGTCTGTTAAGGGCGCTGATGACCTAGAAGTTGAGCGCCCTTAAACCAAATCCAATCCAATCCAATTGGAATCTTTTGGGACCCTGCTCACATCGTCAACGGAGCTAGACGCCCTTCGGGGTTTCCCCTTCATATCCTGTTCTCAGAAGTCATGTTGGAAGCACAAAATGCCCACTATGCCCTAAGTGTTTTATTGGGGTCCAGTGACTGGAAATTCCTCCCTCTGACTACTGCTATTATATATATACAGAAACCAAATAAAATTAAAATATTTAACTTCAGAATTAAATGTCGATTGATTTCGAATAGACTGAGGCTAATTAATGAAATGCGAAAAATTAAACAATAACCCAAAAGGTCATTTCTGGTAACCTGTATTTCGGAAAATTTCTCACTTAGCTTCTTCAGTGCCTATTTGCTCCCCTGGGGTCTGTTTATATGACATTAGGATAAACAGTAATGCGAGTAGTTTCTGTTGAAATTTTACGTATCTTATAACCTGTGTACAAAAAAATTGTACTATAGTATGACAACCTACTTCTATTTTCCCCTCTTTCTTTGTCATTACTTCCACTTTTCCCGTGATGATACCACGCCTCAGCTCTTGGGTATATACAGTTGCAATGTTTACCTTGTAAAACAAACAAAGATCTTCAATTACTGCGGCGTGTATTTGAAATGGAATTGATATCTCCACAGTTCAGAGAATGATTTCCCCTAGCGTTTTTCCATGTTTACCTATCTACCTTCATTCGTTCTTTGACATAGGTACATAAAGCTTGTTTACGTTCACAGTGGACCTTGTTGGGTAAAACAGTTGCGAGAAACATAAATCTAACATTTGGTGATTATTTCATTTGCTTAGTGATTCATGTGTATCAGCAGAACCTGTAACTCAGTTCGTGCTACTGTCTTAAGTGTGAAAATAATGCATTTATATCTTACTAAGTTTTGCCATAAAAGATACATGTCTCTAAAAGAAATAGCACGATTTCATCAATTGAGTTTTTATTTTTGGATACTGTTTAACTGGTATGGTTCACAACGTCCCGTTCTGCATTTGGTTGAAATTTTGCTCAGATGTCTCTATCATATCTGAGGTTGCTTTACATGCCATAAATCTTAAACTCGAGACAACCGGCTTTCTTTCCCTTCCGAACGGAGCAACGCTCAGGATTTTTATACCCGAAAAAATATCGCCCTCCGCTGATCTGAACCCGTGGCCTTGGAAACCAGAGGCTAGCACAGCGACGTCCAACCTTTGCGAAAGAGGGGAGGTTAGATTTGCCTTCTTCCACTCTTTAAACAGTCAGATGTGCATTGTGGTGCAGTGGCGATTTGGTTTCATATGCGTTGCGTTTGATTTAGGAAAGCACCTTCAAATCTAAACATCTTTACATTAGTGACCTCTTTGGTACTGCTTACGTTTAAGAAGCCTACAAATATCTGGGGAAAAAGTCAAAGTGCATACATAGCCTTAGAAGATATACCAAGTGATCGTCGTGTAACTTATTACCATACAGACTTTTAATATAGTTCAATTTGGAGTAATTCTGTTCACAAATATATGTAGAGCTATACTCACTCTTATACATACTGTTCTTGTAAATGCTTGTTTCTCTATCTACATTTTAATCGACATAAACATTTGCAGAAATCATCTTAGTGCTAACTTTCTTATAGGTGCAAGGGGAATAGGTGGGCTTTAAGCGATAGCGAAATGTTTTAAGAGCTGGTTGCTATGCCATGACTCTGAAATTCCGTTTTCTTCACAAGGTTAAGAGATAAAATACGAATAACGTATCCCTGTTTGAGAAAACTACAATTATTGTCAAATTCAAACAAATAATAACGAATATCTTGGAAATGGTTCGCTCAAAAGAAAAAGTATTTAACATAAATTGTGTGCTTTATCGAGATTCACATTTTTTATTTAGTAAGCTCTTGTCTGCCTCTTACTGTTTACCATTTATGCAAAAATAATCCAGAATGAAATCTTCTGAGGGCATTCCCAGAGAATTCAAGGTACGACTTTAGAAACTGCAGTGGAATCGCTTGTTTGTATCCGCCAGTGGATACTGACTTTCTGGTTGTGTCTCTACACCTCACAGGCAAGAGCTAATTCACCGTCAAGTTAAGGGGTGGGGTGGGAAATACCAGCTTATCACATAAGCTTCTCCGACGAGGCATGGTTGGACATCGCTGGGCTAGCATGTTACCCTTATACCATGCAGACGGTTGTAAGTATAAAACAACTCACAAAAATTTATGATCAACTTCTGAGGGATATATTAGCCCTTTTTAGATTAAAGTAATGTAGTTAAGAAGCGTGTAAAACACAATAATATTTTCATGTCAGGCAATTGGTATGTTGCATCAGGGAAATTTTGGAGAGAAATTCGTCACTATCTTTTGAAAGCAAACATTATGCCAAGCTTAGGGAGGCATTGTTTGAGAATAGTTTTAAGAAATATACGTAACCTAATAGGTGACACATTTAGGTATGTAATCTCATAAATTGAGGTGATCTTGTGTGGTTTACCGGGAAAAATGGGAGTGAGTTACAGAATTTATTGTCATGTCGGCATGTTTACCATGATAGCTTAGTGGTTGGAGCAGCCGGACGATAACCGGTAGATCCATGGTTCAAGTCCCGGTCATGGCATTGTATTTTTTCAGTCTCAGTCTACCTTTTCCAATCCTGTCCTACACACGACTATTGTATAGAAGAATATTAATTAGAAACGTATGAATTATTTATTGATTGAAATATTAAATGTGCAATTGGACATGTTAACATTTAGTAGTACATCTTGAGGTGGAACCTGGATTTTCACATGAAATATACAAATAATTAGGCCTATTTGAGACAACATAGATGCAGCTTTTCATTTGTTCACGCTGAGAATGCATTTTGATTTACTGTTGATTTTTATGGGTGTTTTTTTTTAAGTATTGCAAAAAGTAATTGGCTAACCACGAAGTGTAAGTTACTTATCAGGCCGAAAATCCATTTTCGTCCTGATACGTATCACAGTTCTTAGTACGCAATATTCTATTAGGTGTAGAGTTGCGAGAACACTTTTATTTTTCTGGTGAATTATTTATAATAGACGTACTTTGGTTGGCAATGTCTCATTAAAAATAGTGAAAATATTGAAGCTTTATTAAAAGACAATCAGAATTGGTGTCAAAGCCCATACAGGGGCCAGCCACAAATACGTTAATTCGTAAATTAAAACAAACACAACCACACTTGGATATATAACACCGTACACCCAGAAAAGCTAGATGGGACGTTCGGAAATAGCAGTATTGGACAGTCTTAAAACATACCTACTCAACTGGCACCAGTCACGAGTAACTGATGGCACTAAGACTTGGATCCATGAACGGGACATTCACAATTCAAATCACGCCGGAACCATCCTCAGAAAGCTACCATTTTTTCAGGTTTTCTTCAATCTTCATAACTGATAAATGCCGGGGAGGTAGATCTCGAAGGTTACATTCCCAATTATTATTTCATTTCATACCTCATTGGTGCCATAGACTTAGCGCCTATGTAGTAAGAGGCGTAAACAGTGCTACCACTCGTTCATAGGGCAATAGACTGTACCATGCGGAGGAAACCAGGATGGTTGATGAAGATTGCCTCCTAACGGAAAATATGGGCAAGACCAAGGGAAACCGTCACGGACAAAAGACTTTCGACAGGGAAATTTGCTGACAGGCTACGGCATAGAAATCAAGAACAGCGGAGGGTCACGAGGAGTTTTGTTCTAACAAGGACAATGTGCGGCCGCACACCAATACCGCGACCGCTGAGTTGTCATTGTTAAGGTTCACTACTGTATAACAGCCGCCACATTTGCCAGACCTCACTCCTCTGCTTGACCTTTATTCAACAACATGAAGGACTGACTCACCATGAGGTCGAAAATTCGGCACAAACGGTGGAAACTCCGTAAGAATTCAAAGAATGGTTACGGCACTAACTAGGAAGATGGGTGCAATGGACTGACGTTGTTGAAAAATGTTGTGATAGATTCCGTGTCTGTTGAAGCATTTTGCGTGATAAGATTTAAAAGGTACTTTTGCAAATCACTTCAAAATGTACTTAGCATTAACCGTACTGAGCAAGATGGCTCCACAATAACGTGTGAGGCTCGCATTTGAGAGGTAAGGGGTTCGATTCCCGCGGCCGAGTTTTCTGCCCATAGATTCTTTCAGGGGTTTCCCCTGATCTCCAGAGAAATACCGGGAAGGATAGTTACATTCCCAAATTTTCCTGTCCATTTTATTTGACCTTCATTTCAATTTGGTCTTTCAGGTTCGAAAGTATTGTCGATGGGCGAGTTTGGCGCTGCTGTGTAGGGACTTTGCGAACTGCAACTGCTGTTCTCGGCGGATGGGTGGCGTTGTAGTCTGCAAACTGGTGGCTGCCAGCAGCCACTGGTTACTACTCGCCCGCAGAGTGCTCCTATTCATCCTCTCCTCCCGGAGTCTGACACAGAATAGCTTCTACAGTTGACTTAGTGTGGAATCCCCTCCGTAAATAGTCTACCTCTCTACCTCTAATATTGATTGTAAAAATAAAACTTCACCTACACAAGGTAACCAAACCAGGTCCGTGATTTGGTAACCATGTATAACTTTGCAATGTATCAGAAACCAACTTCGTGACGAACACTAGTGAACAACTATGTGCTTACCAAGTTTGTAATGCCCACTAAGCAGTCGATAGTATGCGTACTAAGGCAATAAAGTGAGTTGCATGCTAACATTACTTAATGGAACACAAAACATATTGGTGAACCTAACAACCTTACTGGACATAATCATGGACTAGACATGTCAAGTTTTGACATTTCATGTAAGAAACAGTTAATGTGGTATGCTGAAAAATTCTGATTATCCGGGCTTGTGGGCCGTGGTCTAGTCAGGAAACTCCTTCCAGACGTTTCGTCCGAAGCTGCGTCGAACATCCTCAGTGGCGTTGCCTTAACACTCTCTTAGTCTCGGCGATGACAGTCTAACGACTGACACACTGCACTAAGTCTAATTGGATGGGTTACGCTTGAGCACCCCGGTTAATTACGTTAGTTGGCGCCCAATGTTTAGTAGCATGCAAATATAGAAGGTAGTGCGGTTGTTAGTAATGTTAGTACAGCTATTGTTAGTATACATGCAAGCTTACGCGAGAATGAAGGTTATGACATGCAGTTAAAGAAGTAGTGTGTGGGGCGGAGTTCGCCGTACATTACCGCTTAGTCCCTGGTGTCTCGGCAGCACATGCTGGTAGAAGGTTGTCGTGGTCTGAAACGATAGAATTCAGAACGATTAATTTAGTTAATTATAGAATGTTTCGGGCGCGGTTCACTTACTTACGCAAGTCAGGCCGTGAGGATAGGTTTGAGGCATTGAGGTGGGAATGCCCTTGGTTGTGCTATGTATTATGTGGGAACTAGTCGCGCGAGGTGTATGCGGGCATCTAAGGCCGCGTGGTTTGGGATGAGTGATCGGTCGAAAAGAGAGAGCAGGCGTTTATATTATTGTGGTCGGTATCATAGTGGCCTAAGTCGTGGGCTAGTGGGTTATTGTTGTGGGGGAGGGAGGTATACAGCTTGTGGGCAAGCAGTTTTATGAATTGTTCGATTGTGTGACCTTAAGTTCGGCGTGTAGGAGACCTGAGAGAGCTACTCTGGGTACTTTGGCTACAATGCGGAGGCACCTATTTTGGAAACTTTGAAGGCGTTTAATGTGCAACGGCGCGGCATATCCCCATACTGGGGCAAGTTAGGATCGGGCGTATAAGTGTTTTGTATAACGTAAGTGCTGTGTTGAGCTTCAGGGAGTTACTACAGTTGATTAGTGGGTATAATTTGCGTAGGTGCGCACGGGCTTTTTGGTGAGTTATTTGAAAATTATATTTCCATGAGAGCGCTTGGTCCATATGAACACCAAGGTATTTGGCTTGGTTTGTCCAGGCTATGTTGTTTTCGAAAAGTGTTAGAGGTGGCAACCTATGTGTGGGATAGCGGTGCTAATAGCGCTTTGTGAAAATGATGACGTGGCATTTTGTGGTATTAATCTTAACGCGCCATCTGTAAGCCAATCTGTGAGGTTGTCTAGGGCTCTTTGGAGGTATCGGTGTATCGTCTTGGGTTATAAAGAGTGGGCCATTATGGCGGGTCGTCTGCGTAGAGGCAGTACGTTGCTGGCTGTATTTGAGGGAGATCATTCATGTACAGATTGAACAGGACCGGCCCGAGTGTACTCCCTTGAGAGACGCCGGCTGCAGTTGGTCTAGGCGTGAATCGGGCGTTATTTACCTCCGGACAGGTAGTTGGCTACAAGTTTGATCATGGTGTCGGAGAAGTTGTAGAAGTGGAGTTTGCGGAGAAGCCCTTGGTGCCATACTCTGTCGAATGCACGTTCTATGTCAAGAAACAGTGCACCTGTCGATTTATTGATGTTAAAACCGCGAGTGATAAATTCTGTAGCGCGTAGTAGCTGTAGTGTGGCGAACAGCTGGGTGAGCAACCCGAACTGTTCTGGCACGAGGATGTTGTGCTTAGTGATGTATGAATTGATGCGTTTGGAAATGACTTTCTCGGGCGATAGTTACTAGGATTTGTTAGGTCTTTATGGGGCTTTGGGAATACTAGAACATTCGCTGTTTTGCATTTTGAGGTGAAGTAGCCTGATTGCAGCACATAATTGAAAATAAGGGTCATAAATATAATTGTGGGGAAGGTTCTTTAAAACAACGTTTGGGATTTTGTCGGGGCCAGAAGCCTTATGGTTAGGGAGGTGCTGGATTATCCATTTGATTTCTCCGGTATCATTCGGGTGCTATAGTCTCTGGTAACATTTTCTGTTTCAAGTGTAAAAGCTGGGGATGAGGGCGTGTCATTAGGCGTGAGGGTGTGTTACAATGAGTCGGCTAGGAGTGCAGCTTGTTCTAGGTTTGTCGTGTCTATGTGGGTTGTTATAGTGCAGGGGAGGAATTTGTGGGTTTTCGCGTAATAGTCGTTTTGATATGCGCCATACTGTGGAGCGATTAGTATCTAGGTCCCGGAGTGTGTTATTCCATTGGCGAAGGAGACTAAGGAAAACTTGAGCAGCCGAAGTCGAGCGTTTAGCCTCTGTAGGTTGCTTCGTTCTGCTGGGTGACGTGTATGTTGCCATTTGTGGCGGGCCTTGTTGCGTTCCGTTGTGAGCGCGCGGAGGCCTGGTAAGTTTGGAGAGGTGCGATTGCGCGGCTTTTTGATCGGTACTGACTGTGTGATGGCAAATTTAATGGTGCTTTCTAGGTGTGTTAATGCTTGCTCTAAACCTTCGGGAGTTTCGATGTCTATTGAGTTGAAGTTAGCATTTATGATCTCTTGAAAGAGTTGCCACTCAGGTCCTTCTTATATTGTCGCTAACGCCACGCCGATCTTTGAGACTCCGCACACAAACGTGCACAGAAAACGACGTAGCAGATCTTTCCCGAAGCCTGAGGTATTAAAAACAAAGCCCCTTAGCGTACCTTCGTTACTGTCACGTGATCGCTTGCGTGAGTGGTAAGGGGAGCTTAACGATACGCACTTCTCATTGGAGCACCGCCAGTGGGATAGGGCAGCCAGCCTCCCGTTCCACACGCTTTAGCCATGCCATAGTCAACTCCAGAACCAGGTAAATGTCTGGTTTTCTATTACTGCCCCTCGAAATCATGTCAATATATAAGAACGCATATGCCTATTATCTTGACTTACAGCAATATCTAATGTTAACACATTACCGAAAGTTCTAGATCATTAGAGTGAGATAAAACTCTCGCTATGGTTCTTAAATACTGAAATATTTAAATGAAAGTTTGGATGGTAATCACTTATTTCCTTTAGTAGCAGTGGTTCTTGAATACTGAAATATTTAAATGAAAGTTTGGATGGCGATCACTTATTTCCTTCAGTAGTAGTGATATTTCATTGTCATGAAATTACTCACTCAAGTATCACTGGAATGTTTATTTCACATGTCTCTATACAGAAGGTTCGTACAGGCACTTGCAAATTAAGTATCATACTTCCACTAACAAAACTTCAGTTCGTAATATGTCTTATCACATTTGAATTCTTTCATCTTCTATAGAATCATCATCAGTGTCATTATCCTCGTCACTGTTTTACATCCCATTGTCTCCAATTGTAGTTCTTTCATTTTTTCCCATCCTCCGTCACTCTTACTGTTGTTGACACGCTGTAGTTTCTTTTTTTTCCTAGCAGCCCGAAATGGTCTTTTCTCTTCATTCTTTCAATACTTATGGAAAAATATCTGAGCAGAACTGAGCACGGCGATAAGGACTGCAGCTATCTTTCTTGCAATTTTTACATTTTTTTGAAAATCTCAGTAGAGTGACTGTCAGCACATGAAAGAATTGACCAAGCACAAACTTTAGCAATGGCATCACGGGATTTCCTTTTAACTTTGAAATTAAAAGTGGAACTATCACACAGTTAACACAACATACACTATAATCAGTACGACAATACTTTACAGTCAACTGCATGTACTTAGCGGCAAAGTATCCTTCAAATAATACGAGCCATAAGTTCACCGAATACAGGAGAGAGAGGAAGGTGTATCCGGCTCGTCAACTGTTTTCTGGATCAAGGCCATTGTTCAAGAACGAATGGGCGAGCTATAGAAGTTGAACTAGCGAATTTTTAACACCTTACGGGTATAATTTTCGACATGACTTCAAAGACGCATTAGTTAACCAACAGCTTTCTGTATCATTCTTGCAAACTTGGTAGACGTTACACAAGCTTTAATAGTAGCAACATCATTTAAATAAGTGCTTTTTTGTAACCGTCCCTGACTAACTGGTTGGTTATTATTTGGGGTATTGGCCCTGAAATATATCAGGCCCTAAGTTTAATTTGACATAAAAGTGCGTACCCTTTCCATTAAGATTGTAATTTAACTCCCTCTTAAAGAGAATAGTTTCTCGAGGTCATAAGCTGTTTTGAAGAATACGTCACGTCCTAAAACATAGCCTTGCTCTGCATGCATACTTGGTATTAAATATTCCTGTTCCAGGAGGAAGTACGAGAAAGCCCTTGTAGGGTCTGTTCAAACCTGCCCTTGTGGCTTCATTAAATTCTGGCAATGGAAAGGAGAAGTGGTGCCCAAAAGTTGTAGAGGCCGGAAAGTTAACGTACCACCTCACGAGGGCAGCCAAGAAACGCAAGATATTAAAACGATGAGATCTGTACGGACTGAAATCTGAAACAGAAATACAAAGAGATGCTGCCTACATGGAGAATTGAAAGAAAAGGACGCATGTAAATTGGAAAAAAAAATGCCAGAAAAGTTATTAAAAATAATTAAGTAAAACACACAAGCGTTGATGGTTTGCATTCTATATATCGTAACCTAAATAAGTGAGCTATGGCGATTTACGTTTGTTAAACACCAAAAGCGCTTACGCCCCTGAAGTCAAAATTGCTTTTAGAATAATTGCACAAATTATTTTCACTGCTGAATATTTAAACCCTATTCAAATCTGGATAAACACTATTTTAATGAATAGTGAATTAAATTCTACAAAGGCAGAATTTTTAAAATATTCATGAGTACATCCACATCTTTTATTCACTGCCATTTATTGTCATTCGAAACCCTCCATACTGGACCTTGTTTTGTATCTATCTCGTACTTCCTGCTAACCGTAATGCATCCGCCAAACATATTTCGGCTTGGTTAGTGCCAAAAAGTTCCGTAATGCTTAATTTTTATTTGATATTGAAATATCTTCCTCGATGCACCGTCTGTCTGTCTGTCTGTCTGTCTGTCTGTCTGTCTGTCTGTCTGTCTGTCTGTCTGTCTGTCTGTCTGTCTGTCTGTCTGTCTGTCTGTCTGTCTGTCTGTCTGCCTGCGTGCGTGCATGCGTGTGTAGTAACGTAGGGGAACATCTCGACCCAATGCGACCTTGACATAGATCCTTTGTGGGCTACCACACGCCCAGGAGAAAGGAATGAGGCGAGGTGAGACCGCAGGATTGTCAGCAAGGCCCAGAGACTCACAGAAGTCCCGAACAGTTACTAATATTTGACACCTGGCGCACAACCGGAGTGTTTCCTCCAACAAGGAAGAGGGCGACGAAGCGACCCTTGTGGCCCGGGTAGGAAATTCGAGGAGGACCAGAGAAGGGGTTCCAGAAAGCAAGCATCTGTGCCATCTGTCCGCATTCACAGGAACGAACAGCGCTACCAACCAAACCTGACAGGTGACAAGGGAGGGAAATGAGAAATGAAGCGAAAGGGAAGGGAATATGCGTGGAGAAGAGAATCCTCCACAGCGTTCGCCTGGTTGGGACGGACGAGCGCACGAACGGACATATCTAGTTGCCAACTTCAGTTATTGCAGCATTAACATTCCAAATACAATATCAATAAAACATCAGAAAACAAAAAACTTAAAACTAACCAAGTCTAATGACAAGGGGAAACACGGAAAAACCCAAGTCAGAGTAGTCGGCCGACAGGAATCGAACCCGGAACCTCCCGAAAGCGAGTCGCACACGCTGCCGCGACGCCGCCTTGCTCGTTTCGATGTATTTTATATTTTGTATAAAAGGTTAAAGTCATGAAAGTATAACACAAAATTATTTCAGGTATTTTCTACCTTAAAGTTAAATAATTGCGCTTTAAAATAATTGAGTGTAACTTAATAGAGACAACGAACCACGTGATTATATATAAGAGATAATTATTCTATATTTTTTAAATTCTTTATCCCATCAACACATTTGGCTTGACTAGTGTGCGTTTCACACAGTCATAGCACTTTCCCATGAACACAAATGCTTGCTTTACTAACTTACTTTTAAGCAATGAATAGATACATCCAACGCGGACATAATCGCGCAAACTAATCAACAGTCTCACTTCGTTCGACCGTGTGCCCCCATAAACCTCACTTCTCTCCCCTGAAAATATTAATGGTCACAGAATAATTCCTTTATGACAACAAATGTGCTCAGGGTTAGGATAATTGTTAGTATGTCGGGGGGTCTTGCAGTCACTAGAGCACAACACCGCATGGATCCATAGTAGGCCCTTTGTACTTCTAACATGATTCCTGGGAGGAAGGGATGTAAGGCAGATCGAAGGCCAAAAGATTTGGACAACCAAGCGCGCTAACAAGTACAGGATCCCAAACGATACCAGATCGTCGCTACGATCCCGCCTCTACGTTGGTCGCTTGAACGACCCTGCGTTTATTTAAACGTTATAGTTTTCGAAAGAACGCACCTATGCAATCGCCTGACTACAACATCCAATGTTACACCTTACTCGAGTGTTTCCTGGAGCGATAATCTGGTTTCTTTAGCTGCAAGAATGATTATTCGACACATCGTGTCGTTCAGCCCAACTAAATCTTGCGTATACTCCCATACATATTGCTGACACATGATGTCCTTGTTAGTTGTGCAATATTGATTTGTCATTGCAAGTAGTATGTTGCTACTTGTCATAAATAAGAGTAAAATGTGTGAACTACGAAGTTCCAAGGATTTGGAAGAAGTGCATCATTTACCCTGCGATGGTGATGATGCCTTACACGTGTATGCCAAGTTGTATGAATCAGACGATTCTGATTGTGAAAATAAAGTGAAAACGAGTTCAGAAACTGATCATGAAGAATAGGATGAAAGTAACCTATGTAATATGAAGGAAAAATGAAATTTTAAAAAATTAATGTAAGCATATAAGCACACAAGAAAAAAAATCTGATGTGTTGCACTCAAATGACTTTCTCTACTCTTGTACTAACCATTCTTACAAACTCTTATTCCTATATCTTCTCTCTTGATAGTTGAGATACACATTTGTACAAATTATCTTATTGCTTATTTCCTTGTAGGTGCAAGGGGAATGTTAGAATACAGTAGGCTTTGTGCGTTAGTCAAATGTTTTAAAGCTTTGAGATTCTGTTGTCTTTGCACATTTAACATATAAAAAAAAATGAACAACGATGCGCCATTTCACGAAAGTTCTAAGTTTTCCGAAACTCACACACATAACAAGGAATATCTCCGAAATGGTTCACCCTACAAGAAAATTTATTGAGATCTAAATTGTGTATTTTAGCAAGAGCTACATTTTTTGTAGAGTATAATTTGGTCTATCTCTAATGGTTTACCAGTTATGCAAAAGTCGTCCAGAGTAAACACGACTACAGGGGCTATAGCCAGAAAATTCAAGATATAGATTTCATTTGTCATAAAAATATCTCAAACATGACATTTTAATCAAAATCGTTAGAGCCATTTTCAAGAAAATCAAAATTTTCGAAAAATTTTCCATGTAAAGGGTAGTATAGGCTGAGGCTATTTTCTTCAAAATCTTCGTGTCACATCCCTGAAAGACATTAAACTTAAATACCAACTTTGGTTTTTAACCGACTTTGCGTTTTTGAGTTATGCTGTCCACAGGCTGACAGACTGACAGACAGACAGACACACAGACACACACACGGACCTTTTTCTAAAAATGCTTTTTTTGGATTCAGGGTACCTCAAAACATATATTTTCGGTGAAATTTCGACATCGAATTTTTGGGTGGAATACAATACTTTCCCTACATACCAGTAGAGAAAGTAAAAATAGTGAGGGCCTAGTAGGGACGCGCGGCTAACGGTGTTCTACCAGCACACGCGCCTTATGCATGGTTACCATTTTCAACCTGTGGGTCCCGAAGTGAAACGAATTGCTTTAATAGCTAAGCGCTAGAGAGGAACCCTTTCACTGGGTAAATTCCACCACCCACCCCTCCCCGCCGCAACATACCAACCGCTGTCGCCTGGTTCCACAACAGTAGATGAGTGAAAGCCAGGAGGGAGAGAAAATTATGACTAATAAATTAGACGTATAAGGGGAACCACCCCAGAATTTGCCTAACTGAGGAAACCACGATAAAACCCAAGGTCAGTGTGGCCGTACCGATGACAATCGAACCGGAGACCTCCCGAATACGAACCTCACGCGTCCTTTTAATACTAATTGTGTATTATGATTCACTCAGACCATGTTACATACAAAAGATTTTTTTCCCCTCCTTCTATGCATTGAGATACAAGAATAGCATCTATAATGACGTTGTCCATTAGGGGTCTTCACAAAAATCAATGTGTTATTAAAATCTAGATAGCGCACTTTTATCTTTCACAATACAGCAATAACAATAGAAGAATTTTAATACCCCTAAACAATGGCTCACTTGCTCGTTATTTCTAGTATCTCTTTCCAGTAAAAATTCCTTCAGAGCCGAAGAACATCAATCATGTTTAATATACGTACTCTGACATTTTTCACTTTTAGGGAACATTGTTTGCGAAATAACCACTTCAGTTTTAAAGAGAGAAAAATACGATGAAAGAAAAATAATATGAAAAACAATAAAACCAATTGCAAAAAACTAACGAGGAACTTAAATATCTATGATAGATTCTTTTTTTTCCTTTGTTTCCTTTAGGGATCAGGGTTTCCTTTTCTTGCCACCTTTTTTTTTTAACTTTTTTTTTTTTTTTTTTTTTTTTCATTTTATAAGTTTGGCTTATCAAGGACATGCACCATGCAGCGGTTCATATCTAGCTAGCCTCTGGTTCCGAAGGTCGCGAATTCAAATCCGGCGGAGGGTATGCGCTCTAAATACATATGGTGAACATTTGAGAACTCAAGCAAGTCATTGTTGACGAAGTGGCGGTAATTGACAGAAACCTACGTAGGCTTTATAACCGCATCTTAGCGGTTCTTAATGTTATTCTAAATGTACCACACATTATTTGATATCCATTTAATTTATTTGAAATATCTTGAGCAAAATTATAAGTAATTATAAGCCTAAATAATTAGAACGTTGTACTTGCACCAGGCATTTATCCGCTAATATAACTTTTGCTCTAACAGGATATTTACCCTGGAATGTCATGATTTTAAAGCAGAGACTTTAAAGTTATATTCCTTTACAATTTGATAATTCTAATTATTCTAATTGGTTTTAGAAGCTTTTCCTCCGAATCTTATATAATTAGTCTGCATGTGCTAAATTTTTATTTCAATTCCTTAAAAAGATGGCGATTCCACTTTTCATTTATTTTAAGATATAAAATAAATGCTAAAAAGAGTGTCTGATAATATGCCAACCTTGTCTTGCACCCTGACTTGTTAATATTTCCGCCTTAAAGCAGTGTATTAATTTTAAAAAGGCAATCTTAATACAAATTGCAATCGAACCGGAGATCTCACCCAAATGCGAGTTTTACGGAACCACCTTGCTCTAGTAACTTCTGCAGCAACATAACGTGCAAACTGCACATGGTTGAGCTAAACCCATTTCACAGAAAAGCTTCCATTTCTCAATACATGTGCAACTTCTGTAGATATGATGGAGGATGGCCTGTTTCTATATTTGTGAATTCCTGCTTTTTAAAAATAATTACCTCGGAATGATCTAAATTTGCCCTTATTCAATGCACATTGCATTGGGTGACTATGATTTTTAGTTGGTGTATGTTTAATTAAATTTAAAACAACAATAATACTAATTAATAATAATTTATAACCCGGAGAGGAAAAACAGTTCCTAACGGGCTGCGTGGTGTTTTGCATCTCCGTGTTCTTGGCTCTCGTAAGAAAGGCGCGGATGAAACCATACATTTTTTAAAAGTATTGTTAAAGACTTTACTTGCCAACTTTACAAAAGGAGATGCTGAAACTGGCCACCGTTATTGTCCATACATTTTTGGCACCTGTTTTGGACACTATCCATCACTCGCCGTGCTTCACGTTGAGAATCTCCTGGCGGATATTTTATTTTAATTCTTCCAGGGTGTGTGAACTTGTCGTGTACACCTTGTTTTAAGTTACTCCAGAGATCGAAATCGCAGGGGGATTAGGTCGGGGTGCGGAGGGTGCCACTAATCTCTACTAATAATTCTGTCTTGAAACACTTTCAATCGTTCTCATCGAAAGATTTGCCGTATGAGCTGTTGCACGCTCACTGTATGTTAATTCTCTTTTAAAAAAGGCGCAAAATTGTATTCAGGTAAAATAATTAGATCCATAAGTTAGAACTAATATTGTTCATTAACTACCCCTTCATAACGAAAAAATTGGTGTATGGTATGCCATTAACGTAGGAAGGTTTCTGAGACCTCCAATAAGCGAATTCTATCTCTGGGGTAATTTGAAATAAAGTACAAGACAAACGTACATATCCTGAAAAAATTAAAAAAAGGATATCCCCCGATAAATTGCCAGCATTTCTGAACGTGAGTGATGGCGAGTGATGGATAGCTTCCTAAAGAGATGCCAAATATGTATGGACAACGACGGTGGATATTTTCAGCACCTCCTTTCATAAAGTTGATAAATAAAGTCTTTAAAAGTACTTTCAAAATACTGTATAGTTTCATCCCCGCATTTCTGTGATAACGGCAATTGGCAACGAGCGCCGAGAACGGGGATAGGCAAAACACTGCGCAGCCGGTTCGGAACTTTTTGCTTTCCCCATTCAATTTTAGACTTAGAGAATACCTATTTACTACCTAAAACTTAATATAACCTTACTGGTGATTATAATTAAGTTTGGGAAATCATTACAACAAAACTGAAATGTGTAAATATTTTTTTTAAAAAGTATAAGAAATTGGAATTTATTTTTGTAGATTATTTTTCAGGTAGCTCTGACTTTAAATGATTTGGAAGGATGAGAAACCCGATCTGTATCATTTAAAGTGATAGAAACATTCTAACTTAACCTTTTTTTACCCTGAGCTTATCTCCAAAGTAGTTGTGCTTTCCACCGCTGTATGTAACTTCTTCCTTTTACAGAATTCGCTATGTCTGTAAACGGAAACAAACAATGGTGTATTTGCCCTCATATTCGTTTTCATCTTCCTAATAGCGTGGAGTTATTTTAAACTTAGGCCCATTTTCAATTTATATTTTAATTAGTTTGTGACTCAGAAATTAAATGCGAGTCTTCTGTCTGTATGTATGTAGAGTCCAGTATGGGACGTTTTGCGGTTAGCCTCCAATGGAAGCTTTGCCTCTCTCCACCTCTAGAATGGTCCAGAACACCAACCAGATGTGCAAGGGAGAAAGAGAGTTGGATTTGTCACAGCGAAAAAAGTACTTTTCTTCGAGTGAGTTCATGACAACTGCTGTGAGGTGCAGGAGAGATTAAATATGTCTTGTGTTCAAACTCCTACAAGTGACCAGCCGAAAGAAGCGGCTTCTTTATGCGTAGTTCGTTTCGTCGTCATGTCACGAAGAAAGTGGAAAATTTAACAATAGTAAAGTGGCAGTAAGAATTAAGTGAAGAAAATGTTCAAAGCTGGACTTTTTCTTCCTCTTTTCATTAACTAAACCATTGGCCTGTTCAGGTCTCACTTGCACTTTAACACTGGTCTTCCTATCCATCATCTTCCATTAGATTTGTTTTCCAGCACTCTTTTTGGTAGTCTGCTTGAATAAATTCTACTCAAATGATTCTTTCATTTCTGTTTATTATTCTCTATGGTATCTCCTATGGCACTAAACTTTAAATATATTTATTTCTTCATCACTTAATCTATCCCATCTTGTTACTCCCTTAATTGCTCTCAAAAATTTCATCTTAGCTGCTTGAATATGACTTCCGTACTAAACCCAACTTTCACTTCCGTATAATATTACTGGGCAGACATAGCTTCATAAAATTTAAGCTGCGTAAGAAAGACAAGTTTTAAAGTTCTTCTAAAAGTTCCACATATGTTAGTACTTGTAAATCTTACCGTGCAAATCATAATCACATATATAAATGGACGAGATTACAATGATTTCTGTCAAAGAAAAAATTATAAAATAAGTCATTGGGTATAAAAGCGGCACAGAAGGTCTTTTGGACAACCCTGACCTTAATTTCAGGACACATTTTGGCTATTTGAGCTCTCTGCTCTAGGCGCATATATTGCAAATTAAAACATAACCGCTTACTTCCTTTGAATAACATCTGAAGGTAAATATTATCTTTAAAGGCAATGGAACTCTGATAGAAGTTCATTTTCCAGCCTCATCGTATTCAGCTATATTGTAAATACCCAAGAGGAAAATTAATGTTGGAGAAATTGCATTGGTGGATAGTGAACGCAGATTTTACACCTGGCTTTTGGGGCATGTTCTCATCATATAAAGCATGTAAAATACAGTTATGTAAATCCTTTACACTGAACCAACAAATTACAAACAAATGCTGCTCGCACGCTAGTTCATCCATGTATGTGTTTACATTGAAGCACCAGATATTTTATTATTAATACTTTGTTTTGAATAAATGTTGGTTTAACATCAATGATTTTTTGCTTCTTAGCACATTCAGCGCTGAAGTTCATATGCGTGTATTCAGTTTCAAACATTTATTGAACTTCTAAGTGTGACTACAGATTAATTTCAATTTTTGACAGTCCTTACCTTTAGTGTTTCACATTTCTGTAGGTTTATAAAATTGTGTATTAGTATAACTTAGTCTAAAGAAAAAAAAAATACAATATTTTTCTTACTTTTTTACTATCTCTACTATATGGGTATTTATAATAATTTTTGTGTCAATATTTCACCAGAAATCCACGTTTTGAGGTCATCTGAACTCAGAAAAGCATTTTTGGAAATGACAGCATATTCCAAAAACGAAAAGTCGGTTCAATATGAAACTTGGAATTTAAGTTTACGACCTTCCAAGGGTGGACACCAAAATTTCCAAATTAATCCTTCCAATTCAAACTATGGTTTACATGGAAACATGTTTTGGCTATTTTTTATTTTTTTCAAAAATACCTACAACGATCATTATTAACATGTCATATGTTTAAAGTAAGTTAGTAATTAAACCATAAGAAATTGGGAATAATTAAGGTCATATTAACTTCAGCATACTATGAATATTATTAGTCACAGAGCAATAATTTTGGGGGTGCATTTAATTACTATTTATACCTGGTAATATATTTATAGGTGTTTTTTTTAATTTAACTGTTCTTTTTAAAAATATTTTAACAAACTGATTTTTCGTAAACAAATTAATGAGATAAACATGTATAAATAGATGCATATTTCTCTTCTCATACTTGTCACAATATATAGAAATGTTACTTGTAAGGGGTGAAAGGCTCCCTTACAAAGAAAAAAAATTTATTACACTCATAATTTTGATGCCAGGAAGAAATGTATCATTTTAGTAGAATTTCTCTATTTTCAGGGAGATAAAATATTGAAAATCTGAATGTGCAAAGCACAGATCAATGAATCTACTAGGGAGGCTTTGTCATGAAGCAGGTAACATACCTACACTGAACATTTCATACGCCTATCTAAAATAGTTTTCTATAAAATGCACTATCTCTATTTTCAGGGAGATAAAATATTGAAAATCTGAATGTGCAAAGCACAGATCAATGAATCTACTAGGGAGGCTTTGTCATGAAGCAGGTAACATACCTACACTGAACATTTCATACGCCTATCTAAAATAGTTTTCTATAAAATGCACTAAGAGCTTTAAAATATAGTTCTTAGAAAATCAAGTATAACCTTAAAGAAATGGTAAGTATTGCACCAACTATTGTTGGAAATCTCCTGGTCTATAAGTATTCTGCGTAAGAGCATCCCTGTCCTCTTTTTCTTTCTTAGCTTCTTTTCTTCCTTCTTGCCTCCTTGGCCATTAGATTTGCTGCCTTTTCAGCCTTAGTAAAATGGTACGATCCATTGTTCCCAGCGAGTGCTCCCTGTTTTTACCTACTTTGATGTCCACTCACTACATCACTAGCACCCTGCTTTATGAACCATTATTGAAGCAAATTAGCGCATCTAGAACGTACATGGATGGAACTGACTCAATGAATTACTTCCTCTACATCATAGTTCTAACCCTGTCCACTGCCTCACACCAGGCCACGCCCCCCGCTCTTGTCTGTCTACCTCAGAGAACCAGCCAGTCCAGATTGTGTCAGTAAGTGGAGAAAGTGAATACTCGATTGCATTCCTATCACACCTCTTCTCCATGCCTGATCTAGAACACCAATTTTCAGCACTTTTCTCTAACATTGTTTTACAAAGTCGTCATACGCAGCAGTTGAATGCTTCGTTCCGATTCTGTTTCTTGCCATAGATACATGACTTGAGTAGTCTGGGACCAGAAAGAGCTACACATACTGCCCTAATTTTCTAAAGCAAGCAAATGGCAGAGTGTGCCTGTGATTATATTCACAGTCTCTTGTTAGTGAGCGCTGATAACTGAATCATGAATCAGCAATACCTAATACCATAGAGATTGCAGAAAGTTGAGAAACTATTCATGTGGGATATAGCAGGGTTGTAGAGGTTGGACTGATGCGCTGGTTGAAATATTTGCAGTTTACATGCACAAACACACTTAGAACATACAATTAGTAAACATCGAACTGTTCAGAAAAGAGTGCTAATTCAAATAAGAGAATAAAAACGTAATGTAATTTTGAACTCCTTAAGGACCAACGTACCTTAAGCTATTTTTAGGACAAATAAAATGTTCATCTTGAATTTTCTGGTAATATTAATAAATGAAGCCTTTCACGGCCAGAGTCATAATTTGTAAAATATGTTTCCGGGCTAACAGGCCGTTGGGTGTCTTCATTCCACTCACAGACGTTTCGCTTGCAGCTGCGGCAACGCCACTGATGATGACTGCCGTAGCTGCAAGTGAAACGTCTGTGAGTGGAATGAAAAAGCACAGTGGATTATTGCCTCTTAGCCCAGAAACACATTATGCAAATTTATGAGAGTAATCTCTAAACCATATGTGTAATTTTGAGCCTCTTCTGTTTAGTTGGTAAACCGAAAGACAAGCCTGGGCGGCTCGTGGGATTCCTTGAGCGACCATCATTTGTAGTTCTACCTGTGACGCGTTCTGGCAGCCTGTAGCGTACTTTCATCTCATCCTCCTTTCCAGAGTCTCGCGCACAATAAGCCATCGGCTGAAGTGCCGGAATCCCTACAGTAACGGACACTTAAAGGAAATTTACCTCGAAATCCGATATTTCAGTAGAGGACAGAAAACGAACTGACTCATTCAAAGTCAAACAAACTAAAGATGTGATCGTGTGCTCCAAACGGGTAAGAAATGAAGACACAGTACAGAAATGTCGTTCACTATGGCGCAAGCTATAACCTATACAGCACACTAATTTTAATAAATTACATAAATCTCATTATATATGTTTTGTAACTATTTTGCCAACTTTAAAAACTGTAGTAATTTTATACGTCATTTTCCAAACAGTTTAGATCCCTTTGAGAAAAGATACCATTTTTCTGCGCTGTAGCAGTGTACCGGTCTCGTTAAGTTTACAAACTATAATTGAATTCACCTTGTATCCAATATTTCTCAGCTCCGCCAAAACAATGCAGTGCCCTAGCCTGAAACCGCGTATAACCTAATTCCCACCCTCTAAAACAAAGAAGCAAAACAGGGTGGAGGCTAATCTGTGGGATGATTTACATTTTTATCTATTTGCTTTATTGACAGAACGGTGATGGAAAGCTGACATCTCATAACACGCGCCGTATCGATTATTGTAATGACCTTTGCATAACGGTAACAGCGCCTCTACATGCTCTACTGGGTGTTTATGACGCCTGTTTATGCTGCTACCAACATCACACGAATATTCATCAACCTATGGCTTCCATTGATGTAATGTGCTTAACTCAGTGAAACGTATTCATCTGGATGAAGTGAACTGATGAATCACACAAACCTCATGCAAAAGCATCCACACACATAAATATGTGCATCCAACATTCAAAAGGAAGGTACGCTATTTTTACTTTCTCCATTGCGTGTATAACAGATTGAAAATTGGACGAATCCCACTCCTGACACCATGTGACAAAAAACGACGAAATTCCAGTCCAATTACTTTTTTCTCGTTTCATTTTGTTCTAAAACTTTTGCCTAAATACACCGTTTACATTTTTCTGACGTTAATATAGTCCAGTCTTTCGTGATATTAAAACTCACAACTGTTTTCTTCTTGCAACCTTGACTTAGTCCTTTCACTGTCTTTCACATATGCTAACTCTGAGGATGCCATCATTTAACACTAATTAAAACTTGTTTACTTCGACGCAACATGTGTTTCACGACAGTACCCCCCCCCCCCCCCCCCCACACACACACACACACACACACACACACACACACACACACACACACACACACACACACACACAGTCACCGAATCACGTCTGTAACTGCAACTAACTCGTCGCCGTATGTACTTATATAGCAAGGATGACGTAACACGGAACTTTCTCGTATTTGTACAAATACACCGGTCGCCAGACACTTCTCGAATACTCTAAAAAAAACTTTGTGTTGCCGCTCGATTGCTGGTCACGTGTTTGCTCGCGTGAGTGGTGTAGGGAAGCTTGACCTTGAGCATATTAGTTATGCGCCGCGCCAGTGGCGTGGGGCAGCCCGGCCCGACCGTCCTTTATTGTTGTTGCCGCTTGGAGGTCATGGATTCGATTCCTGTGGTCGAACCTTATTGAGCTGTTGGTTCTTTCGGTGCTTTGCCCAAGTCACTTGGCAAATACTGGGAAGGATAATTACCCTGAATTTCCCGTTCCACCATTTCATTTAATCTTCATTTGAATTCGATCTTTCAGGGTCGGGTCAACATAGGGGTGGCATTGTAGTCACCTGACCGATGTCGAAATCCAGTGACTAGCCGGTGCTTGGCGAACCCTGATGTCGAGATGAATCTCGGACATACGTTAGGGACCTTCGCGTTGGTTCTATGGAAGAAATGGAAAGCAATGCAACAAACGATTCAGAGAGTGATGTTTAAAATAACAGGATGCGACACTAACATTTAGAATGAAATTCCCAGCCCAAACCCTCCTTTACAGGGAAAAGTTTTCCTTATTCTTCATTTTCTCATAAACAGTCCTAATGATTTGTTTAAAATGCCAAATGTTTAGTATATCTGCACTACAAATAATATTTATTTCATGTATTTTCTGGGAATATCCTGTTAAGTACACTTCAATCTGAATGATTTTTGTAGTCTGTAAGGCATAATAGATAGACGAAATCTTGTTCACAAAAGTATAGATATCGCTAAAACACACGATATACGCCAAAACATTTCTTTGTGGCATTAATCATTTCCTAGATAGTCCTCTCTGTTGGTTTAAATTTTCAAGTATCCATATTTTTTAAGTTTTACGCCGCTATTTTTTATCGTGCTTATATAGAAAGCATGTAGTTCCAAGGCTATCACTTAGTGATACGCTTTTTCAAAGTATGATAACTTTGGCTTATATGCACAAAATGTGTTAAACACGTAGTAAAAGTTCGTCTCGATTAAGAAGAAGGAGACAGAATAATCTATATTTGTAAGAATAGGTTGCAGAAGTGTGGGTGGAGAAGGTAATGAGAATAGAACACGTCGGATAGTTTTTAGATTGCGCAAACTTGTTCAACCTTTCGGTATTCAAAACATTTCCATGTATTTGGTAGAGAAAATTATTTGGTATAACGCCTGATATTCCGGTAAAAATGGCTTTTGTAGCTACTGAGGAAAACTATTAGTGATTATGAGCAATAGAAGTATTTATTTAAAAAGTCTGCACCATTCAAATGAAGAAGCTGCACTTGTCATGCTGCAATTTATTAAGATAAATACAAGCGATTTCTATTAAAAGAGATTAACACACACCTACAAAATATTATATATACATATACCTATATTCATTTCATACACTACAGAATCGCTAAATTTTTATCACAAATATACCTGAAATACAAACAGCTATTGATTTGTGGTTTTCGCAGAATTGGTTAGTAGTCAGGGGCTCATATTTTCGGCCTCTACCAGATTTTAGTAAGACTTAGAAACCATATACTTTGAACCGACGTACAATTTTTAAATAGAACTATGTGTATTGACATCAAGAATACAGAGGTAGAGAAATTAGAATGCCAAAGATGTTTGTTGCCGGATTCTAGTGCAAGTAGTTCACGAGAAATCTTATTTTGACAATTTTACACACACACACACATACCTTCGTATACCTGTGTAGCAGAAAGTAAAGAAAAACAAGTGAATTCATTACTTCTGGGGATTCTGACAAGTAAGGAGAAACTTCATCTTCAAAGGTTGTGTTCAAAATTACTTCTGCCAGTTTCAATAAACGCTTCCAGTCTGCTATGGAAAGACTGCTGCGCACATAGGAGTAGGTGTAGGACGGCCGCGGGTGGGGGGGGGGGGACTTCGGCACGTCGACCTCAAAGATCTTTTATACCTTTAACTGAAGGGGCGCCCCGGAAGGGAGTGTTGAGGTGAGAGGAGACAAGAGCTCTGCCAGACCACAGGAACGTAGGCACAGCAGAGGGTAGGATGCCTACATTTTCCCCAGATGTAAACTCCCCGACACTAGCCAGTACACCAATCCGCTACCGGTTCGTAGAGCGCCACGTGCCCCTGGCCCCCAAAAAGGTCTCGGAGGACTCGGAGCCCGGGTTTCACAGCATCTTCACCACCACGCTGCACGGAATTCCCACTGACGCTTTCTGTCCTGAAATTGTCCACAAAGATGAAAGGATGAAGTGAAGTGAACTAGGGGGAGAGCAAATTCGGTGGAGGGAAGTATACTATCCAGCATTCGCGTGGTGACCAGGAAAGTTCAGCGCAGGCAGCAGTAATACGTCGTTTCATATCATACAGACCTGGTATACTTGGTATGATCTTATGGTGTCTTTCAGCTTTCCCCACAGTTGAACAGAGCAAACAACTATCTGAGAACATTTTCAAAATAGGTTTGCTCTATAACCCCGCAACAAATACCATTGGCATTCTGACTTACTCTTCCTCTATTTTGTTAATGTCAAGATGCGTTGTTCCGTTTAAAAAGTTTGTTAGTTTCTAAGCTTATTAAGATTTGTCTACAGATTGAAAACACGAGACCCTTATTAATATTCAATTCTGTGAAAACCACACATCTATGCCACCTTTCATTTTCAAAATGTTGGCTACAAGTTTTAGGTGATATACCCTGTATGATAACTGTAAAATTAGTTACTTCCTGAGTAAACTCATTTTTAGGAGTTCATGGAATTCCGAACTTCTCCCCTAGTCTAAATCATATCTCAGTGACATTATCATGTAACGCAGCGCCTATGGCCCAAGATTATTGGGAGGTCAACGTCCGGCTGTAGGAACGTAAGTAGTGCTGTTCTCCGAGCGAGTTTATGACAACTGTGGTGATGTACATAGAATGCTGTTACAGTAAGGGATTACAGAAGTTTCGTGTTCGACTCCCCAGAGTATAACGCAATGTATGTATTTCGTTAAATCACTACGTCACGAAAGAGAATGCAGTGAATGCGAAAACAAAGTGTAGTGACAGTGAGTGAAGTGATAGTTACATAAAACTTGCCATAGTTGTGGTGGAAACAACAATATTAGGTAGCACTATAGGAATATAATATATAACCTTACAGAACGATTTATGGTTATGATACATTAGTGAGAATAGAGAGCTTTGTGATTACTTTTCTGTTATAATTATCTAATCATGTTTAGAAACTAGAGATAGGTGTATATATAATACTACATATTAAAAGGCAATAAAATTGTGTTATATTCCTGTTGTGTTCCAATGATCGGCAGTAAGTTAATAAAGGTAAATTAACCAATTATAGTTCGAGATAAAGGGAAAACACGCGACCTTGTTTGTATGTTTGTTTATTTATTTTTAGTTCTATGCAGCTAGAAACATATTACAGTGGGGAGACCATTCTGTTTGCTTCTTTCTTATATAGTTCTGCCTTGCTATGTATTTAATGAATAACTATTATGCTTTGATTTGCATCCCCCTCAAGATACGACCTTTTGGCACACACTCATACATTTCGCTAACCTGGGCGCTGATCACGTTTTCCTGTTAAATTTTAGTCACTTCAAGGGTCCTGCTCCAGGTGAAAAGGTATGCCTACCAATCTTGATAAGTCTGTATAATAAACTGAATGTACGCACTACCTCTTTCTCTTTTGGCCAATACGATTAAAAGAGTAAACATTTCGTTTCGACGCCATTTTGTATCCTTTCTTTTGGTTGTTGGTTAAGGTTATTGAGCAAAAGGAAGGGCACATGCTTGTAACCTAAAGGAACGAATGAATTGATCAAGGCTTCGTACAACGATACATAACGTGGTAAAGACATTTAAGGAGTACAAGCTGAGCTAAACACGTCACTGTGCTATGATTGCTTCGTCGAATCCAACAGCACTACCGCAAAGACCGCCTTTTAATCCTCCTGATGGAGTTCGTATTTATTGATTGTATTTTAATTAAGTGAATCCTGAGCTTTTTAGTATTATAAAGTTTACCATCGCGTGTCAAAGAATGCGCCGTTCCACATTGTTTACTTTGTTAACAAACGCAACTGTGGCGCCATCAAGTATTTTCGCCCTGTAATTAACAGAAGGTGAAATAAATGAAGTACTACAGCAGAAGATGTTCTGTGGGACGGATTCAACCTCATTCTTCCTTTTCATTTGGAATATCTTTTGGTCTCATTGATTTAGCTCTAAAAGTTTATGAGAGCGAGATAAAAAAAACAACCTTCAAGAGCAGGAATTTTATTCACGCTTCCTTCCTTCCTTCTGCAAACTTGCTTCTCCCAAATGCTGGAGCATTCAGCTAGCTGGGACATAAATGGCGCACAACTGCTGGCACATTTGGAGTGTAATCTCTTCTAAAGATTTTTTAAACACGCCGCATGCAAATTAGCTCGTTCGACTCCATTCAAAAAGTAAGGAGAAACATTTTCTACATTCAGACTTTCCATTACTTAGTGGAACTATTTAGTATTCATATAACGAGACAGAAAATTGAAAAAAACTACAACTTTCTATACAGATTTCCCGAAAGCAGCTTTTAAAATATTGCTACTCAGATTAACTATATGTACTTCGCAGAATATTTTGTAAAATATAAATGCACTTTCTAAGAAAATGTGGAACGTCAAAAAACTACTAAATTACATGTATTAAAGACCATTATACAGGATAGAGCAAAGCTAAGAAAGTTAATACAAAATTTCGAATGTTCCCAGTTTAAACAAGAGGAAAACAACTACAATTTGGACAGAAGAAAGAAGAAAAAACTAGAGTGACAGAATGAATAAATATTGGAAAGACAGAAAGGAAAAAGAAAAAGAAATATAAATGCAGTGAGTTGCTTAACGTGGTACGTAGATGGCCTGAAACGATTATAATAATATGAATAATAATAGTATCAATAATTACAAACAATAGGTAATGATAATTATAATAACGATAATAGTAAAAGAAAGACTAATAAATAATAATTATTGAAATTAACAGTAATAAACTAGTAAGAGTACAATAAAAGTATTAATGATGTGATTGTAATAATAATAATAATAATAATAATAATAATAATAATAATAATAATAATAATAATAATAATAATAATAATAATAATAATAATAATAATAATAATAATAATAACATACCACAATAACATTCATAAGATACGAAGAAATGCTAATGAAACATTACGTGCCCTCATGTTTGCACCTTACAATCTGCAATTCAAATGTTAGACAATAGCAGTGAGTGAGTTTATTCCCTGGAGAAAAAAGATCCTGGAAGTAAAGTAAGACCTTTTCGGCTGTTTGTACTGTTATTCTGTATATTACCACACACTAGAGGCACACTAGAGGCGGGGCCGGCTGCAGTGGACCTTTTTCTAAAAATGCTCTTTTTGTATTAAGGGAGCCTCTCAACATATTTCCGATGAAATCTCGACAACGGAATGTTGGATCGAATACAATGCTTGCTCTACTTACTAAAGGTATGCACATAGGGAAAGTAACAAACTGAAAGAAGCTCGAGGCAGTCAGTGAGTGTAATCATGTGTGAACGAAAGTAGTTAGGTAATGTTCATCTGCTGTGCCATGAAGAAGAGCTAATAGGAATACTTTTTAATTATTCTATATTGAAATCGTTCAAAGTACAAGCTTCTAAAGGGTTCTTTATCTGAGTCTTTTAATGCTTAAGAAGGCGTGTAGTAATAACGTCAGAAATAAAAGAACCCTCTATAGATACAAAGTAAATACCATCAAGAAAAGAGCAGAAGGCTTGGACTTCATACGGAATAAAGGTTTCTGAATAAGGAAATGAAGAGAACAAAAGCCAGTGATTTTATGAAGCAATTTCCATCCTTATACTATCGGAGAGATGCAATTCTTTTGCACCATTTATTCCGACATCTATTCTAAAACAATTCAGTGTATGTTACCTTACAGTTCCCCCTGGCGTAAAGAACATTTGGTTTTATTAACTTTTCGGTCAATAGGTCACGCTGGATATTTTTGTATTCTCCAAGTGAAATAGAACACATCTGTTTCGTAGTCTTTAAGGCTTATTCAAGTGATAAGATTTAAATTTTCTATATACAAGGGTTAACAACAGTATAAATAAATATACAATGCTCGAATTAGGCCAGGGGTAACATATGCTGTCGAAACTTGGGCTTTGAATAAAGAAGATTAAAATGCTCTACGTACATTCGAGAGAAGCATTTTTAAGGTTATCTCGAGCTAGTATTCGAGAATAACACATGGAGAATCAGATCAAATTCAAAATCAACATAATACTCAAAGGGGCGATTTGGTGAGACATCAACTCGCTGAGATTGAGGTGGTTAGGTCACATTGAAGTAATGGAAGATGGAAGAGTTCCTAAAAATGTAGTACATAATGACATAAGGGCGCAAAGGAGGGAAAGACCGAGGATGAGGTGGCTGCAGGATGTGGCGCAGGACATGAAACATGGGAATAAGAGGCAGGAAGGGCAAAGCACAGGATCGAGATGATTGGAAGAGAATTGTGAAGGAGGACAAAACCCACAACAGGTTGTAGCGCCAAACAGATAGATCCGTAAGGATTGAAGATTGAAGAATCACCGAGCGAGTTGGTTCCGTGGTTAAGTATGAGGCTCGCATTTGGGAGGTTTCGGGTTCAATTCCTGTTGGGCCGACCACCCTGACTTGAGTTTTTGTCGTTTCCCTAGGTTACTAGGCAAATTCAGGGATGGTTTCTCTTCCGGCATGAATTTTCTCTCCATTATTTTCTTCTCCTGCTTCTTCTGCCTGACAAGGCCTCAATCCAACTTTGCCTTGGTCTTCTCGGGCCTCTTCGGCTTTATAATTTAAAACACTTCTTGGTATTCTTGAGCAGCCGGCTTCCAGGTCTTGACTCTGTGCGCTCCATAGGTTCCTGTGCTCCCCGAAAGGCGTCTGACCCTAGGCACTGGCTTGTAAGTCCTAAAGGGTGTAAGTACTACATAAGGAGAGGGTAATCTGAAGAAGTTTATTGAGCAGTCCATCCTTTGCAGTGTTCTTCCCAATTTTCTCTATATTCTTCGATTTTATCATGTATTTTGAATATGATTTCTTAATTTATCTTTTCTATGTTCTAACAATGATCTTAAACGTTTCATTTCAACAACTTGAATGTGACTAAAATCTCTGTCTTGCTATCCAGAATTCACTACCATATAGCAGTGCTGCTGCTGCTGCCATTATCTAATAAAGTTTTAATTGTGCATCGACCCCTGATTTTAATATTATTCTTATAGTGCCAAACATTAACTGATATTTATTTTATTTGTTATGTACTTATTTATTATGTATTTATTTACCTATTTATTTATGTATCCATTTATTTTGTATATCTGTCATAAAATAAATTTCACATCCTGGATAATTAAAATTCGAATTTGTTCCAAAATGTTATCTAGAATTATTTTAACTCTTAGCTTGGAATTCCATTACTTTCGATTTAGGAACAGAAAGTTTGAAGTTATATTCTTTATATAGCTAATGGAGCATATAAGTTACTCCCTGGAGATTATTTCCAGAGGTTTGAATTATTATAAATGAATCGTCTACATAGGCTAAAACCTGCAAATTAATGTCCATTATCTATTTGTGTACATTGTTTACACTATTTAATATGTTGTTATATATTGTATATATATATTAAAAAGTGTAGGTGATATACAGTCTTAACTTACGCCCATTATTTTCTGTCCCCATCATTTTGTTTCTTCTGTTTTAGGGTTTTATGACGAGGGAACGACGGTAGGTGCGCTGCGGCGGGACCCTGGAATTTCTGCTGTGAAGACTTCTCCCTTTCCCTTGGCTGGGGCTCCTCCTCAGGAGCAGCTCGCTCAAGGGAGCCCAAGTTGAAGATGGCTAAGGGAGTATCGCCGGCGTCAGGAGTGGAATTACACTGGAATTATTAGCGATCTCTACCCATTCCCTTTCAGGACTTACTTTTGAAGTAAGGAGTGCAGAATTAAACGGTTTCTGAATCGTAACACGAGAAACTAACTATTGAAGCATTATATTTTATAGCTCTGAGGCATATTGATCTCGCGCCTAAAAATAAATCTTTCCGTAATAACAATGAGTAGTGTAATTTGACGTGAGTCGCCGAAGTGCTAACCGGAGAGTGTGGTTACGGTGGTCGTCAATGTATAACCCGTGTGCGGTCTTATGGCACTTCTGACTTCCTATAATCAACAGTAAAACTCTTTTGTAAGACACGATAAGCACGAAAGAAGGACGCGAATTTTAGAAATACACGCCATTTTATCAACACGCCTACTTCGCCACGTCACCAGCATTCCTACATATATGTTGTCAAATTTAAATTCTTATTCGCATTTGAAACACAATTTGTTACCTTCAAAATTCTAAAAATTACTTTTGCCTTTCGAATTTTTAAAATTGTGCTACGTGCATTTCCAAACATAACCGAGTTCCCGAAACAGCTTCACCTACTTGCCTTATTTACTCTGAGTTACAACTGATTGTCTTTTACTCAGCTCTCGCATTGCCTAGCTAATGACTTCCTTGTACCAAAGTGTAATTTAGCTTCTTATATTACGTACTAATTTTAAGCGTAAATTTATCGCAATTATTAATGTCATTTCTTTAGAAATTATTAACCCTATATTGCTGGTATCAACTTTAGGCCAGGAGTTCAGTGGGAGTGGTTCGCAATGTGGCATTACACTAAAAATAACACCCAATGTCATAATCAATACCTCAAATCAATACTTAAAAAAATACAACAGCTTTTTTAAAATTTCTTTAGTAAAGCACAAATGGCATTGGAATGGATACTGAATAGGAAGCATTGAAACTATAGAATTGATTCCTCAAGCTCACGTGTACTTTAGTTTAATCTTGCTCGCCAAATAGTACTGAAAAATATAATAAGTCGCAAAGCATAAAGGGATCTGCGTTTTAAACTACTTTTTACTTAATTTTTGGCCTTGTCGGTGGATGCCTGCCTACGCTTCCCAAGTGGATTCCAAGATTTCATCAGTGACCCTTGATCTCCTTGTCAGACCCTCCAAGGATTTGATGGGTATCTAGGTATATTGTCTCCATTGGAGTCACAGTTGGCACCACGAGGCTGAGTGTACCCCTGACCAGATCTCCCAGCGGGCTGGTATTGGGGATCGAACGCGGATCCTTCGCGCCAGAGACGGCGCGCTATCACTGCACTCCGGAGGCGGTCTTGTTTTTAATTAATGCTTACTTACTTTTCGCTAAACTAGGTGCAATGGAGGGAAACTCCAAACAAGAAGCGTCATTATTTTCGTCTAGAAGTTCGTAGTTATGTTCATGCACAATGTGACAAGTTGTGCAAGCCAGTGCATTATTCTTGTGGGACTTCTAGTGCAACGCATGACCGAGCGTTATATTGCATTAGAATGTTGTAACGTTGCATGCCACAGGCAAGACGTATTAAGATATTATGCCATTTATGTGACCATTAACATTGACGCGTTGTGGGACAACTATAACGGAAACTAATGGCAGGGCAAATGATCTCTAAAGCTATCACGTCCATTACTGCTAACTGCAGAGTTGCAGTAGATATGCCGCTCTACAAACAGTTTGTAGTCCATTAAGATCAAATTGTATTCATCTTTGAGGAGAACAGCATTTCCCTGTTGAAATTGGCAGCTGACTCAAAGTACTTAAGCTTAATTGATGATATTTACGTTTACTTCTTGTTCATGTTCACCATCGTCACGTCGTCAACGTGTCCCTTCACTCATTTGTTCGTCACTGTGTTTTGAAACAAATATATATTATTACCTGTTACGATATTTCCATGACTCCATTGGGGGTCATTCACAATGAAAATTAAACATTAACATGGCGACCTAAAGCTTAAGCATTAACATAACTTTACAATTACAAATGGTTGTTAAATATAAGAGGAAGTTAGATACAAGCAACTCCAGGAGGTATTTGTTCATTGTGTTGTTAGTTTCTTTCTTGTTTTTTTCTTTCTTTTTTGTCATGTTATTTGTGTTTAGTAAGTTAAATTTATGTGCATAAATAAATTATTAATTCATTTATTATAAATGGTAACTTAAAATCAGCAAGAGAAAGTAAAATGCTGAGCAAAACTGGTGGTCTGTAATAATACGCGTGTAAAAAGAGCTTATGCACATTAATCAAAATTAAGAAGATCCGGTTATAGGACGTTAAGTTACAAAAAACCGTATCTGCAATTAAAATTTGTTTTACTCTGAGTTTAATGTACACAGGGTGTCCCAAGAAAACACAGACAACGCTTAGTATGTTGTATGGGATGGGAAACTGATTGGTTTTTCCAATAGGAACCCCTGTCCGGAAATGCACGGTTTGGACGCTGTAGCGCATTGAAGTGAGAGATGGATGTGCGTTCACATTTGGTCAATAAACCCAATATTGAGCTACGTAAATTACAAAGGCGGTTCGAACTGTATACCTCTTACGTCATTGCAGAGCCTATATCGGCCATGATGAGCCTCATGCACATGACCCAATACGTGCGGTTGTCTGAAGATGTTCAATTGCCCCGTGGACTCGAGTTATTAGTCCTCCGCCGACGTTACAGGAGCGCCATACACCATACTCTTCATACAACTCCACAGAAAATAGTCGAGAAGTGCCAGATCTGTCAACCGTGGCTATGGAACTGGTCCAGCTTTACCAATAGATCGATTTGAATATGCGACGTTGAGGTGCTTCCACACATTTACACCAAAGTGTGCTGGAGCTAATGTCGGCCATTTCAGCAACTGTGTACTAGTACGTGTCGCACTGCTGTTTGAAACGTCACTCTACTGGAAAGTACGCAAGCGACGCAGTAGGATGCACACCAAGAACTTTATGGAGGGATTTAGTGCAGGTGCAGGAATGTTGTTATGCTCAGGTCATTCAGCCCGGTAGACAGATGGCAAATGGGTTGCATACTTTTCATGTTAAGATACCAAAACGTATGTTACCAAATTGTCACAACAGTTCATTATCAAAATTCGACGCTCTCCAGCGTACAAACCTTACATTTGCGGACAGGGGTTCCTCTCTGAATATCAGTTTGCCATCTTGCACAACATACATACTAAGCGTTTTCTGTGTTTTTTGGGACACCCAGTACACAGGCTGTCCCAATATTATACCGACAAACTTTTGGAGCTGATAGATAACACTATTTTAAACACTATTTATCAAGGACACCTTTTTTCCTGCGGTGCTTCGTGCAAGTGCTAGACGAGTAAATGTCATTACCCACTGCCTCCTACCCAGTTGAAGTATTTACGGCAAAATCAACAACGCAAATTAGTATTGCATGTACATTAGTAAGACACACAATCTTAATCCAAGAAACAAACATCGAACACAAAAACAAAACAGAAACGTTTAATTGTTTAAATAGTAAAGCTGTGATTAACATCGACGTACACCATTCTGCCGTGCTCTCCCAAAGACACCAGCAATTCGTATATCCTTGTGGAATCACGCATCCAATTTGGATCAAAAAGCATTTATTACTTCGAAATCGGCTGACCAAAGAACAAAATGCCATTCGACATTTTTGTATGTAATGCTTCTATGAAGCACATATTAGAAGGAATATAATGACTTCCCTTCCACCCTATATATCCAGTAATTCTTATGTGATCTTTCACAAAAAGGCAGCGTACAAATACATGGCGACGGAAATTCTGATGTGAGCAGAATAATGACGTGATCAAAACTGTTCCCGCATTGACTAGATTCTTATGTTTGACATTGATATAAACTTCAAGATTTCTTGTCCACGTTTCATTCTATGTTTATTTTTATATTAATGTGATTATTTGTGAAGTAATCCATTATAATACGTGTCCAGTGTTATTACTTTACGTTATGCTCAAATTTAATTTTCGTTATGAATGGGGCCTAATACTATAGTTTTAGAGCATGTAGAATGCCTTCTTCTACTACCTCCTCCTCCTCCTCCTCCTCCTCCTCCTCCTCCTCCTCCTCTTCCTCCTCCTCTTCCTCCTCCTCTTCCTCCTCCTCTTCCTCCTCCTCCTCTTCCTCCTCCTCCTCTTCCTCCTCCTCCTCTTCCTCCTCCTCCTCTTCCTCCTCCTCTTCCTCTTCCTCCTCCTCTTCCTCTTCCTCTTCCTCTTCCTCTTCTTCCTCTTCCTCTTCTTCCTCTTCTTCTTCTTCCTCTTCTTCTTCTTCCTCTTCTTCTTCTTCCTCTTCTTCTTCCTCTTCTTCTTCCTCTTCTTCTTCTTCTTCTTCTTCTTGTATGGAGATCTTATATCACCCAGGAATTACAAGTCAGTGCCTGAAGTCAGACGCCTCTGGAGTAACAGAGGAATCTGGATTCGAGGGAACATCCAGGATAGGGGATCAGGTAACAGTTTTAAAATTCATGTATTTAATTAATATAGTGCAGTATGCAAATGATTGTGGTTGAAGTGTTTTATAATCATATCTTTAGAATGTATAACATCCAATTTGTTGTCCAACTGAGTCGATTTGGTTGTCTTCGGCACATTTTCATCCTTGCAATAACTCACCGTTGCCACGAAAAAGTTAATTAGGGAGCATAAACGAAGGTATGCTATGAGGATTGCTCGAGTCAAGTAGCCTGCCAGTGCTTAAAGAGCGAGAATGTAGGAAAGGGACAGCATTCTCTCTCCCTTTATCTCTCTCCCTTTATCTCTCTTTCCCTTTATTTCTCTCCTTAACTTTCTTCGTGTGTGCTTTCGGCTGTAGTTCTCCATCTTGGACAATGTCGTTATAGGGACATGTATTTGTTTTCTGAGATAGATAAGATTACATATTGCTATAATTTCTATTATTAAATGCTGCTGCATTTTAAGAAACTCGAAAGTGCAGCTCGAAGATATTTTGAATACAATAAAAAAAGAATGCGCCGACCAACTTATCGATGAGAATGTCCCTCCACTAGACTGAGATCTGTTTAGTTTCTGGCACTAAACTGAACAAACACGTCATTACTGTGGTATTGGGCCACACTTTGCTTTCAAAGCAGCTTTACCCTTCTTGCAGTTGATCCATATGATGTATGAATTCTTTCTAGAGTTATTTTATACCACTTATCATGAAAAATTGTTTCAAGTTTCTTAAGGGATGAAGGATGAAATCTTGTCCTTTTCAAACTCGTTGCACAAGGACTCAGTGATGTTTAATTCTAGAGCATGGAACATGTTGAACTTTAGGAAACAATGTTGGCACCATAGAATGAACATGGTCATCAAGTATACCTCTGTAACCATTAGCAGTCACTAACTCTCAGTGGGATGATAGAACACAGAAGATCAAGATTTTGCAGCCTAAACCGTGACCGACCTTCTAAAATGTTTAAAGTACGCACTAAGTGGTCAGGATCATAAAGCTTTTTATGTGTTCTTTAAATTCAGCCAGTGGTAGGGAAAAATGTTAAACATGAATATTGCTGTCCGCCATATATAGTTAACAGTTCCAGCAGAAACAGAATGCCATATATGTGTGTTCAGTTCTGCAATTATTTTAGCTGCAGTAATTTATGCCTTCCTAATACAATTTTCCTTAAGACTCTCCTAATTCCTGGCTCTTTTGTTCAGATTCTGTTTCCAACCACTGTTTCAGTTTGCAAAAGATGCTTTAACTTCATACTTTTGACTGAACTTCTTGAAATCTTTAATAAGTTGGCAATTTCAGTCACTGTAGCTCCTGCTAGCCTGGCACTAACAATTTGAGCCCTTTGAAAGGCTGAAAGATATTTCGTTGTCCTGTTGTTTACGATTTCAGCAAAACTAGTCAACGAACAATGCTGGGAAGCAGTTCTACTCCACATAAGTTGTAATAAACAATAGACAGCAGTTCTCATTACAGCTTCGGAAGAGGTAACCTCATCTACAAACATGTTTGAACTGTGTTTTGGTCCACCGCCTGTACATCGACTTCTAAACCTTTAAGGCATATACACGCCTTACAGCTGATGAAAGGCGTTCCTGTTTAGCCCGACGGATCGAAACTTGGACCATAAAGAAAAGCGACTATCAGCGTATCCGGGCATCAGAGATGATATGTCTTAGTTCTCTGGCAGGCTATAAAAATGAAGATATCAGAGCAAAATTTGATGTCTTTTCAACAAATGAAATACAGGGCAGAATGGAAAGCGACATAGGTGCGTGAGTCCTATAGTATATAGCGAGAGACAAAAGAAGTTTACAGCGCCCAAAATCAAGGTGATTACATTAAACAGGCTGTAGTGGACCTGGATGCCTTATCTTTGAAAGGCAACAAAGAGGATAACGAAAGTTTGTAGCACGGAGATGGGCATACTATATAGATACATGATAATCCTGGCTTGTAAGTAAAGGGATGTAAAAAATAAGTATTAAAAATAGTCAGGTCAACACAGACAGCATGATTAACTCCAAAATGTATTGTGCCAAAATTAAAAAGATAATTAATGAATATAAATGTTATATATTTACGTACATTTATATAAGCAGCTGTTTTTAACAATCGGGCAATGGTACAATGGTTACAATTTACTTTTGAATTCGCAATAAAAACGATGCTCCTTTATCCATGCTTGAACTAGAGTATTTTCACATTTCAATGCTGTCTCACTCTTCCCAACTACGTACTTGCTGTCTTCTTCTTCTTCTTCCTGACAAGGTTTAGGCCTTTAGACCTGTTCCGAAGCTAAATAAAATTGGTCGCTCCATCTTCTCCGTTGTCGTCCAATGTTTCTCCGTCCAGAAGGTCTGTAAAATAAAGCTTGCCATGGGTATCTCGAAGGGGACATCCTTAAACATGGTCTTTCCACTCTTTCTGATATCGTTGAATCTCTTCAATTATATTTTCTTCCATAAGTTGTGCTCTTATATCAGTATTTCTCATTCTGTCCCATCTTCTTACTCCCAATAGTGGTCGTAAAAATCTCATTTGAGCTGCTTCTAATCTGGACTTTTCCCTAGATCGTAGGACCCATGTTTCGCAAGAATACTTTAGTGCTGGTTTGGACACAATATTATGTAATCTTTGTTTGACTTCTTTTCTCATACTTCTACCGAAGTGTCTTTTAATGCATCCATTTAGTTTATTGTAGGTTTCTATATTTTCCTCAATATCTGCTTTTGTGTTCCAAATTGATATTTTAGAGCCTAAATATTTAAATGTTGATACTTGTTTGATTATATCTTCCTCGATAACGATTTTTATTCTTTTTTTTTTTCCCCTCTTCCTATCATTGCCATTCCCTTCACTTTCGTAGACTTGTGGTCTACTTCCGTAAATCATGTTAAACTGTAGCGAGTTTTAAAAATAAACTTTTAAAATAGAAAAGAATAATATTAAGAATTCTGCGAAGTTATTCCAGGGTGTGAACTGAGAGAACCTCTGTTAGTTCAACATGTGTAATAATTATATTACATTAAAATTATTATTTATTGCTAAATTTAAATACATAATTAAATATATTTTCCTCAACAACATATAACGTTAGTTTTCCACTCACTAGGATTTATGTACAATTAATTTATTCTCTCCGATGTTAATTTTCAAATACACTTCGTCAGTACGTCTACTGCTGATGAAATTTTTTGAAACAGGTGTTTAAAACATCGATTTCTTCTATAGCGTAGAGCCATTGATTTGTTACACGTTTATTCATCATGAAGAAGAAACAAAGAAGCGTGCATTTCGGTAATATGCTTGTGTATTAATTATAGTAATTAGATATCTTGTTAACCTTCTTATTGGCGGCGCTGTGGCCGAGTGGTTAGACCGTTCGCTTACGACCTAAGTGGCCCGAGTTCGATCCCAGAGACCCGCATGTAGTATTCGTGGTGGACGAAGCGGCGTCTGGAAGGGTTTTCTCCGGGTTCTCCGGGTTCTCCGGGTTCTCCGGTTTCTCCCGCCACTCATTCCACCAATTGATCCATCGTCACATTTCCATTCATCGATTTCGCCTAAATTTCATATCATCCTCTTCATCACTATCATACCTGGTGCTTAGCTGACCATCCGCTTCCAAGTCTTCACTCTGTCCGGTCCATGGCTTCCTGTGCACTCGACAGACGTCTAACCCTAGACACTGGCTTGTAAGTCCAAGGGATGCAAGTCCTACACAAGGGGAGGGTAAAGTTACCTTCTTGGTGTTTAATCATCCTACAAATAATTGTATGTATAAAAGAACGTATTCCTACTTTGTACTAATATCCTAGCACTATTAATATAAATAAAATTACAAGTTTATTTCCCGTGACTTATTGTTGGGACGCAATTTAAATTGAACTTGAATGCTAAGTTTGATATGTATCCCACATCTTTTAGAGTTAAGCGCTCAAGTACAGCGTACCTTTTTAAAACGCTTCTATTGATTCAGGGAGCTTCAAAACATGTATTCCCCGTGAAATCTTAGCAAATTGTTTAACATAATTCGTATCCTCTGCTTACTAAAGATAGACACAGAGAAGTAAACAGCAGCCTTTTCAAAACCTGAAAACCTTAAGGAATTCTGTTTAATTCCCCTTATTAAGCTGTGAACCCACAATCTCTGCGAGCACTGCGGACCTCTCTACATCCCCGAACCAGTTTTCCCAGGCCTGGGGAACAGTACTTACAAGATGTCAAATCATTCCCGTTTCTTCCTACCTTCGTGAATACCAACGTGGAAAACCGGTAGGGAAAACCGGTCCCACCTAATGTGTGTATACCTGTGTATGTGTGCTAATAGCTTTGCAAAAGGAGAGTAAGCGTTACCTGTTTTACACCTTCATAGTACACTACCCTGGACCTGGGTTGTCCTGTTTATAAGTCGACAGAGACAATAGAGTCGTCTCTGTTCCCTACCGAGAAATGGGAAATACCGAGCCGAATAGTTCAGGCGGTAACGTCTGTGGTCCGCATTTGGGAGGTCGCGGGTTCGATCCCCATGGCCGACCTATCCGACCCAAGGGTTTTCTTCGGAGGTTTTCCCGGGTCCCTAGGCGAATGCTGGGAAGGATTTCCATTTTTCCTCCATTTCATTACATTAATCATTTCATTTCACCCTTCATGCCTTAGGTTTATTTCAGGGTTGCAAGCGTCGGCAAGCGTCGTGGCAGCAGCGTGGTAGGGTGAAATCTCGTCTCCCTGATTGGAAGGCGAGCCTACTGGTTTCCGGGCCCACTCCGAGATGTTACAAGCCCGAGCGGGGACGGGAACCGGTTTCCGAGTCCCGCGCCGCCTTGCGAGTACGAACCTGCAGGGGTGGGAGAGGAACCGGGTTGAGGCAGCCTCCGCCGGGGTGATTCTAACTGGTAAAATGTAAGGACCCTGCCCGCTGCTCTGCCGTGTCAACGTCCCTTCCACTCTTCGAATCCATTCGCCCCATCCATTGTCCCGGTTGGTGCCTGGTAAGGGGTAGAGGCATAAAAGAGCCTTTCGGTCGAGGTGCTAAGTCCCTCTCTGCAAGTTGTCATTGAGTCATTGGGCAATACAACTGAGCTTTATGTAGGTTTTGGAACATAACGTTAAACATAATTTAAATATTACTTGGTTTTTGTTTTTATGCGCCATAAGTATTCAAGAATTGAAATTCTAGAAAAACTTATGTATACCCGAATATTAAAAGGTTCTGTGTGGGTAAACGAATCACTCTAGTTCACCAGATGTTAAAGGTTCTCTTGAAAGCCTTGTTCTTTTATTTCTCTTTCTACGGTGCTGAAGTGAAAAAGGTCCTGACGGAGAGAAAGAAATATGAATTCATAGTGTGATATCAGATGGTTGTGAAGAAGCTAGAGTAGAGCGCAAGGGAATTGCTATGTAAATGAGTCTCATAATTATAGCAATATTCGCTCATACCCTCTCTCACACACGATAGTAATGGAAATCAGGTTGTTAGAAAGCACTTGAGGTTCTGCTTCCAGCTGTGAGAGCATATCATGATGCGAATGTGCAATACAGGTCGTTATTTCACCCTTCTCCCTCTCTTATCTTCACTTGCCTTTTGTCCTTTAGGGCATCTTACTGCTTCAGATGTTTCTCAATAACCACTCCCCTTTTTGCCCGTTTTCTATGAAATAAATGTAGGAACACAAGTCAGGAATGTTAGTAGTCATAGACTGACATGCATTTTATAGGAGATAACCCAGAGTAGAACATTACTTTCTTCTGCGAGATATATGGGATTAGTAGCTTTCTTATGTGGCATTGCCCAATGAATTATGCAAGGAATCATGATTAGCGTACAAATTTTACTCGTACCTTCACATTCTCAAAGTTTTGTCCAAATTGTTCAAATGATGCAAACTTGTAATCAAAACATTATTAAGAGACTTTTTGAACTTATGAGGTACATATCCTGTAGTTTTTTCCAAGTCCTAAACTGCACAAATGTATATCATACCTGACCAACCTAAGGAGTTGCAATAATTCGACATCCTCCATACTACCCTTATATGGAACATTTTCTGCTGTTTATGAAATTCTCCAAAATGGCTCTAACAGTCTTAATTAAAATACCGTATGTTTAATTTTCTTTTTCTGGGAAAGTCTTCTTTATTCTGAATGACTTGTAGAATACTTGTAACTGCTATAGCTGTAAGAAGTAGAATTTTGCTACATAAAAATATATTTCTTACTAAAGCATACAGTACAAATCAAATAAACATTGTGTGATTAACCGTTTACAGATCTTGCTGTTTATTGGTTTAAATTTTCAAACACAATTTCCTCAAATGAGAGTTCCCAACATGATGCTGCAATGCTACAAAGTCGTCTCACAACGAGACACTCTTTAAAAATCTGGCTATGGGTTTACATAATTTACCCTATAACTAAAGACGTAAATGTGAGTTATATGTTTATCTGCATTAGCAACAATTACCTAGAATAGCAAGTTTGTCTAAGAATAGTTTGTATAAGAGTAAGTAGAAAATGTCATATGAATGCAATACACCAGACTTTTCTTCGTTTGCACATTATTCTTTACTTTACTTGACTTTGACTTCAGAAACAACTCAACTGTTGGTAACTCCTATACCTTCACCGGCCTTACTTTAAACTGCAATGTAAACAACAGGTGTTTGAGTAACTCTTCATTGGTTGAGCGCACCGCACAACTCCCGTCTCAGCGGAGGCGAAATGAAAATATAGTCCGTTAATTAACGTGTAAAATAGTGTTAAGTTTAAAATAATTTAAAATAATTAAATAGTTTAAAAAGTTTATAGTACGTGTATCTGGAATACATTGATATGAAAATTCATTATTATTATTTAACCGCGATACGAAATGCAGGTACATGCAACCATAGAAGTAAAAGAGCGGAACATACCGTTCCTACAAAATGGCATCTACAGTGGAATATGCAAAAACATTGCCAAGAAAAACCATTAGTTCCTGGTGAAAGCGAATTATTTTAAAGGTACTTGCAAAGTGTTATGAGAAGCATCGAATCACAACTGTTCAAGAAATAGCAGCTTCTACTGCAGAGCTTACTGGTGTGTCAGCCCTGTCTGACACCATTGTGCATCAACCTCGCCGAGACCAGCACCAGCAGTAGCGATGAAGAAAACAGGAAAAGAACTTGCTTAACCGACTCCACACCCTTTCAAATACTGATTAGTTATTTATCAGATTTACTCTTTTTTACAGTTTCGGCTAACGCAAAATGTTTCATATTTGCATGATGACTAGCTCCAGACTTCGTGTAATGTAAGCAAAAACATTTAAGTTTGCCTACTTTGATTATTTAAGGTTGCTTCAAACTATTAAAAATCTTAACTTCCAACTAGGTTTATTGAGAAGTGTTTGGTCATTTAAATGCGCATTGCAAATGATACATTTATAATTCATAATTTGTATAATTGTATTATTCTTTCTTAAGAGTGTAGACTGTAGAGTATACAGTCATTCTATGGTAGCAGGGTCACATGCAATGCAGAATTCAAAACCCTGAAGCTATCCCTGATAACAATTTGCGTGACACACAAGTAAAGTCGCGCCATATGTCTGACAACTGCGGAGGAATACAATGTTGCACTTTGTTTGCATTGCAGCTTAAAGTAAGGCCGGCGAAGGTATAGAACTGAATGTTCGTAGTTGCTTTTATTTGTTTTGCACTGGCACTGAAATTCACACTTCGAAACTACGGAGGTTGGGGAAGGGACTTAACTAAAAATCCATCCGTTCCAACAGGGAATTAAAACCGGCACCTCTAAGCTAAAGAGCCGGAAAGCAACAAATTGAGCACAGAAGCACTGTAGGAATATATACTTTAGTTACTAACTGGGGTGCTTCTATTTTTTATGGAAAGGGACTTAGTTCATCTGATCAAACGAAACAGCAGTCTTGTGTATTTCTTTTGGAGCAACATCTGTGCGCTTTGGATTATACCTTAACTACACCATGAATTCCATTGCTGGTGTTATCTCGCTAAATACCAGGAAAATAATAGCTATTTTTTTAACATCTTCCCCACTTCACATTCAAATACACCAATATTACTCATCTATATGTCCTCTTTTAGAGAATCGACACATACCAATTAATACTTAAGAATCATAATAGATCAGCACTTATAGTAAGACAAACCCATTATATATACAGGTGTCAAAAAGTTAGACCGACAAACTTTGGGAGCTGTTAGATAACATTATTTTAAACACTTTTTGTTAAGGAAAGTTTTTTGCTTTGGTGCTTCGTTTAAGCGCTAGACAAGTTAATGTCACAGATTACTCCCTCCCACCCAGTTTTAGTATTTACAGCAAAATCAACAATGCAAATTAGTATTGCATTTATCTTAGTAAGGCACACAATCTTAATCCAATGAACAAACGCAGAACCCAAACAAAACACAAATATCATTGTTTACAGTTAATCACAGCCTTACTATTCAAAATTAGACCGACAAACTTTTAAGCCAGAGAAATGGCTGGTGTCTTTGCGAGAATAGGGCTCAATAGGGCACGTCGATGCACTGCTTGAGTTAGTCGCAATGGGCGTGCGCTCCAGCTTTGAACACACACACACACACACACACACACACACACACACACACACACACACACACACACACACACACACACACACACACACACACACACACACACACACACACACACACACACACACACACACACACACACACACACACACACACACACACACACACACACACACACACACACACACACACACACACACACACACACACACACACACACACACACACACACACACACACACACACACACACACACACACACACACACACACACACACACACACACACACACACACACACACACACACACACACACACACACACACACACACACACACACACACACACACACACACACACACACACACACACACACACACACACACACACACACACACACACACACACACACACACACACACACACACACACACACACACACACACACACACACACACACACACACACACACACACACACACACACACACACACACACACACACACACACACACACACACACACACACACACACACACACACACACACACACACACACACACACACACACACACACACACACACACACACACACACACACACACACACACACACACACACACACACACACACACACACACACACACACACACACACACACACACACACACACACACACACACACACACACACACACACACACACACACACACACACACACACACACACACACACACACACACACACACACACACACACACACACACACACACACACACACACACACACACACACACACACACACACACACACACACACACACACACACACACACACACACACACACACACACACACACACACACACACACACACACACACACACACACACACACACACACACACACACACACACACACACACACGTGTCAGAAGTGGGATCTGTGTAATTTTATTTTGTCACAATATACTCAATGGAGTTTTTCGTTCAAAGATTTGGACATAATTTAATTCTGTTTCCTCAAATTGTTGGTAACTCGCTTCAAATGGCTTAGTTAACCTCCATTAAATTTAGTAGCCAACTTAATTCTTGTTGTATATTGTCACACTCATGTACGTATAGCTTAAGGAAAAGATCCCATAGTCCACCACTGTAGTAGCTGACAGCAGATTCAACCAAGACGGAGTTACTGGAGACGGCATCAAAACAAATATAACCTACATGCATTACCAATGGGAATATTATTGATCCTTGAAACAATATTAAAATTATTTAATTCTTATATTTCTCTTCCTCATATTAAATGCTTTTCATTTATATTAATTATAAACAAGCCATTAAACATTTATTTATTGGAACAGCTATCTTAGGTTTTACCTATATTGACTTGCATGTTAATGAGATCCTTCTTTTTCGCATTTGATGTTGTATTTAATAATGCATTTACATTGCGATTTTATTTCATGTTCGCTAACCTACGCTCCTCTGTAATTAAAGTCCATTATTTGTTTAACTGATATTTTTATAATTATTTTGTGCGTAATTAGATTCGTTTCATACACTGAAAATTTTAATATGCTTAAATTATCCATTCGGCGGCAACTTTAATTAGTTTACACATTCACATTTGAACAAAGTAAATAGAGGCATAGCATTATTAACTAATAATGTAGCGGCCCTTCAGTATGGCTTTATTAGTTTGAAACCAAGCGTACGGCATGAATATAGCAAAGATAAAAGCTACTCGTTAGCTTGTAGTTAAATAACATTAAACTTAACGCATTCTTTCAGTAGTATGGTTGTCTAGTCCGGGAATTTTACCGGTTGTTAAAGAAGTTATTGCTTGGCAAAGTTCATGCAATGAAAAGTTAGATAGATACATAAGGAACCTTCTCGGGACTTACAAGCTTCCTTAATGCGTGCTTGAATATATTGTGACGCCGGGCGCGGCGCAAAATAAAGGACTGTCGAGCCGAGCTACTTCAAACCACATGCCAAGACGGCGACCAAACAAAGGCGCCCAAGGTCAAGCTGCCTCGCGCGACTGTTTGTGCACAAGTGACTAACAACAATCGAGCTGCAGAACCAAAAGAGGCTTTTTCCAGAGCCTTCGAGAAAGAGCCGGCTACGACATCGCCGTCGTGATTGAAGAAGTTCGGCAAAGATCCCTGTGACGTCATCCCCCCACTATATATGGATTTTTTAGTATCTCAGTGTGTCAGCACTACGGTGGTCGTAAAGAAGATGTAACGAGCGTCGAGTGATTGTATCGTCGGAGTTAGTGTATGAGAGAAAGTGAAAACAGTGAAAGGACCGGGTCAAGATTACGTAAAGTAAATAGTTGTAAGTTAGGTTATCACGAAAGAGTGGAGAGAGAGTTAACGAAAAGAAGAATGCTTTGTGCAAAAATTTGGAAGATAATAAAGTGATAGAAGTGTTACCGGGCTTATTTTTGTCATTTTGTTACAATATGTTTCCTGTAGCTTATATGTTTGATGTGTTGTACTCACATAACTTTGGCTACTCTTGCACAAACTATTATTTCGAACTACTGTTCCTCTATCTCTTCATGGTAATCGAGATAAACAGTTGCAGAAATTATTTCATTACTAATCTCCTTGTAAGTGCATACGCAGTGTGGGGATACAGCAGGCTTTGAGCGATAGTCAAATCCTTCAAGAGTTCCTTGCTATGTGCAGCTTTGAAATCCCGTTCACCTTGCATGACCAAGATATCCAAAAAATATAACCGTTTCCTATTTGTGATAATATAGGTAAGTATTCGAACATTCAAACATTTAATAAGTAATACCTTGGCAATATTTCACTTCACAAAGAAATGCCCTTGACATACATTAAATGAGTACCAAGATCTACATTTTTACCTTCTCTACTGGTAAGTAAGGGAAGTATTGTATTCCACCCAAAAATTTGATTTCGAGATTTCACCGTAAATATGTTTAGAGGCCCCCTGAATCCAAAAAAAAAAAAGCATTTTTAGAAAAAGGTTCGTGTGTGTCAGTCTATGTGTCAAGTCTGTGGACAACATAACTCAAAAACGAAAAGTCGGTTAAAAACCAAAGTTGGTATTTAAGTTTAATGTCTTTCAAGGATGGACACGAGAAGATTTTGAAGAAAATAACTCCACCTAAACTACCCTTTACATAGAAGATTGTTCGAAAATTTTGATTTTCTTGAAAATGGCTCTAACGATTTTGATTAAAATGCCATATGATTGAGATATTTTTATGACAAATGAAATGTATATCTTGAATTTTCTGGCTATAGCCCCTGTAGTCGTATTTACTCTGGACGACTTTTGCATAACTGGTAAACTGTAAGAGATAGACCAAATCATACTATACAACAAATGTAGATCTTCCTAAATACACAATTTATGTCTGAATAAATTTTCTTGTAGGGTGAACCATTTCGGAGATATTCCTTGTTATGTGTGTGAGTTTCGGAAAACTTAGAACTTTCGTGTAGTGTGTCATCGCTGTTCTTTTTTTATATGTTAAGTGTGCAAAGACAACAGAATCTCAAAGGTTTAAAACATTTGACTATCGCACAAAGCCTACTGTATTCCCTCTTGCACCTACAAAGAAGTTAGCAATAAGATAATTTGTACAAATGTTTATCTTAACACGAAGAAAATATAGGAATAAGAATTTGTAAGAATGGTTAGTACAAGAGTAGAGAAAGTCATGTGAGTGCAACACATCAGATTTTTTGTGTAGTAATATACCAGTGGTCCACTGGAGCCGGCCCCGCCGTAAGTAGATAACCCTTCGCGCGTTAAAACATTTGCAGAACACCACGGCGTAAGAGAGACCAGTGGCATGTTGAGCCTCTCAGTTAGACTTGCGGTGAGAAACAGTTGAGCTAGCCTGTGTAGTCTGTGATAATAGACAATAACAGTACAAACAACCGAAAAGGTCTCACTTTACTTACAGGATCTTCATTTTTTAGAAGCGGTAGTTCTTTTTTTTTCCAGGGTGAACGTCTTACAGATGCATTGGCGAGTTCTCACTAGCTTAAAATATCAGATACAATCATGAGTTTCTTCTTGGAACTACCCAGACGACATCAAGGAGATGGCGATTCAAAGATGGTAGCCATTAATAAACATGTCGGACAGAGTTGGTCTTATAGCTTCCTGCGTTTGCGGGATAGAATATTGTGCCAAAAACGGCAATAGTCGAGCTCAGTTATTTTTTGTTACTTTGTTTCCGTCTATCTAAATGCACGGCATTACAGTCATCTTTTACTGACGTTAACAGAGCCTACGATCTTTCGGGATATTACAATTCACAACTACTTTCTCACAACTACTTTCTTCTCGTATCCTTGATTCACTCCTTTCTGTGTTTGCTCACTTTCTCTGCCTCTCAAACAGCGGACTTTGACGACGCAGTCACTCAACACTATTTGCCTTGCTATCGACGGCTCTCACGTGCAGCTGCAACACACACACACACACACACACACACACACACACACACACACACACACACACACACACACACACACACACACACACACACACACACACACACCCTCCACACATACACATTAAACTAAAAACTGACCGACTCTCGTTGTCTCGCCTTCTTATATGGTGAGGATGACGTAGCATGGACCTTTTCCCAATTTCACCTTTCTAGAACTTCTGCAAGTACGCCGGTCGCCGGACACTTCTCAAATTCGAAAATATCTGACGTGCCGCGCTCATTGTTACGTGTTCACAAACAGTCACGCGAGGCAAGCTGATCTAGAGCGTTTTATGTCTACCGACTGTGGTGTGAGGTAGCCCGGCCCCGAGTCTTTGTTGTGTTGCCTTTGCTGTTGTCGGCGGGCGTCACAATATCATGTGGTGGCGATGGCCGCCACCACCCCTGCTGCCGCTCTCATTACGTAGGCTTACGTAGCAGCGACAAGTTTCACATTAAATGGATTGCACGTATGGTCCGACGACGAGTGAAACATGCATCTTTCATTTGGAAAGCTCCAGAGCAGTCCAATAAGACCTTAAGAATAAACATTACATGCGACCAATGCCTTTGCTTTGCATCCGAAGTAAGACCTGTTACGGATCTGTACGTTTTCAAAGGCCAAGTGGTTTTACAGGCACTTAGTCCTCGTACTTATTCCAAGCTGCTTTGAAAGTGTCTACAAGTCCTCAATCAGTTGGTCAAACACAACAAACTTTGCCTGAGATTGGTTCAATGGCATGAGAGATTTGCAGGAAACAAGATTGTAGATTGCATTGCAAAACCGGAACCTTATCTCCCTTTTCTGGTACAGAACATTTTGTAATTTCAATATATTCTGGATCCTGTTGTCAACCGCACTGGAGACCTAATGACTTATTAATTAATTTTCTCTCTGGTAGATAAAGCCAAATGTGCAAAATACGTTTTCAACTTTCACAACAATCCGCGGATGAGAAGGTGAAATCTAAAGGTAAGTGTGTTTTCATAACGGTTCCTAAACAATTTTTATCAGTGCATCCTTTTTTCCTGCTTAACTTCAACTTAAGAATGAAGTATTTTAATCAAATTCGTTGAACTATTTTTGAAAATAAAAAATGATGCTTTCCACATGGTGAGTGTGAGAGTGAGTGTATGAGTCAGTGAGAGAGTGAGTGATCGAGTGAGTGTGAGTGAGTGAGAGAGTGGACCTTTTCCAATATTTTTAATGGTTTAGTGGATCCCTAAAGCATATTTTCGGTGAAGTTAGGAGTTAACTGTCAGACATAGGAACCTCCTGTAGCGGGAATCTCACTCAGGTTCCTTTTCCTTGGTTTTCCTTGACGAATGTGTCCTCGGTTACTCGGCGCGGCAGAACTGAGTTACATTCCAGATTACTACCTAGAATTAACTCCCACAGGCATTTTGTGTGGGTGAAGGCATTACTAACGACAAGGAATGACGGTTGAACTGTTATTTAATTCTTATCTTATATCCTCGCGAAGCAGTTAACACTTTTTCTTTTTCCCCAACACTAATCTGTTTCATAAAATTGATCAATCCAAACTAACACACATGCACTGCTCCTTAATTCAACTTACAATGGCCACTTAATGTTTCTAACATTTGCACTCGCTGGCTCCCTGCAGCCAACTATTTTAAAGATGGAGTTATGAACACTAAGTCAGTGTTGCCAATCTATCCCTATTGACAATCTGCTTCGCACAGTAATTATACAGGTATACTCTGTTACAAAATATTCTCGCACACTCCAGTAATTAGAGCACACACCACCCGTAGGTCATAGGGGTACTTTGTGCTGTTAGCGTACCTATCGTTCGGAAAGGATGAAGGAGAGGCCCTCAGGGTCGACCCAGTGTTGCCATTCTTGTTCGAGCGAAAGAAGTAGAAGCAAACCGGATAAAAAAGCACAAAAGTAGAATTTCGAATACATTGCAAGAACAACAAACCATGGCCCTCCTTCGTGCGTATATATGAGAATGCGTAACTTGTAATATAGTTTATTTACAGCTTATTTATCACAGTTTAAATGTTGAACAAAGACATCTGTTCTTCTTTCGCTCCCCTCCCACTACCCGGCGCAGATTGCCACCTGCCTCCCTTCTTGTATCAGTCACTGCATTGGAACGAGCATTATGATGCTTAAATTTCAACACTAAAACGTAAATGTAGACCTGAAAACATAAAATAATTGATCTTAAACACTCACCTATGGAAGTTAATGGTATCCAACACAACAAAGTAGGCTCCTCTAGTCCTGTTTTACCTACAGAAGCAATGTTAATGCCATGTCACATGACTTGCAATATGCAAACGAATCTCCTTTTTTACTTTTAAATAACTACTCCTTTAAACTACTGGATTATTCCCATTCGGATTTGTAAGTTTGTGAGTAATTATACTTTTTTCTTGGTCCCTCACGTATGGTCACTAAACACTTCACATAAATTTAGCACAACGAAAACCACTACTGTGTGCACTGTGAAACGCGAGAGACGCACGTTACTACGGCAATACTTATAATAAACTGAGGTGGGGTAAGAAGCTACTGAAGGGTTGAAGCTCTTAGTAGCGATAGTTACTTATTTGTAAATCATAGGACTGATAAGGTAATGGTATCCCCTTTCTTTTCTTAAGGCGCAGAGGCATTACGCTGTAGTTTAATCTTACCATGTGTTTCTCATAAGAGGCTGAGGGAAAGGGACATCACCGTAATAACGAACATGTCTGCACTATTTATTAATTATGAAATTATAAATTGCCTTTAAAAAGGGTAAAATTAAGTTTATTTTCCTGTATTTTTTAAAAAAGGGGATTTTGAATTTTTGTAATTAACCAAAAGTACAAAAGTAGATTACAAAAAATGAGATCTTCCAAAAAAGTAGATCTGACAACACTGGGTCCACCAGATCCGGAAGATGATCTCTAGATAGGTCCCTCACGATTACTACTACGACATCGGCAATCTGGTACAGGTGAGACAGCCCTTAGGAAGCAGCGAGGTTGTCAGCATTCTGGCTAAGTCATTACAAACCGCAAATTCCACCGTCCTCCCGTAACACACCATCCGCCGTCGCCCGGTCCTACAGATGAGGTGAAACTTGAATCAATGGAAATTATGGATAGGATATCCATGGTGAAAGGGGCATACCACAGTATTTGTCTATCAATACGAATTTGTCAGAGCAACCGGCTTGACGGGGCTCGGCACGGCACCTGCCGAATGCGAGTCTCTCACATTACTATTCGACTACCTCGTTCGGGATATTTATGGAGAACAGTCGGTATCGAATTTTTGAGTTGAATACAATACTTGCCGAAGGTAGGATATAAAATGAAAATGATTGCCGATTGTACGTCAGATGTTTCTAAAACTTTGCTCCGGGCAACAAACAAATCGATATCCTTCCAACATGACCCTAACAAACCAGCGGAGCGGCGGACAAAACCACCTCATCAACATGTGCGTGTGAGGAAGACCAACAGTCAGCAATTCATCTCCTCTCTTGATGCCGACAATTGCGCTGCTGTTGACCACAACACCTCAGAGTCCAATGGCACGCCTGTGATCTCCCAAATAATTACCTACATCCTTCTCTGTGCACTACTGTTTAACCCCATTGTAGAGGTCCTTTGCAATTTAACAGCAGGTGTAATCTAACAATTGATTCGGCTCACCTCGTCAAGAATGATTGCCGTTGCGAGAGAAATTCTAAATACCATGCGAAAATTGTGCTCAATAATTGAATACCTCCGGGAAAAAAGGTAGCAGCAATTCGCGTTTTTCTCACAGGCATGTATTCAAATAAAAAGATGATAAAAGCATTGATGAATGAGTATTTTGCAGTTATGTTGTCTGGGAGCATAAAGGCTGTAAGATTTCACTGTCATGGCTGACTCAGGATGCACAAACATTAATCCAAAGCTTTTGATGGCAGAAATAAAGGTAAAAAGCGAAAAAAGTTCGTATTACGAAGTGAAAGAGGAATGAGAAGAAACACAAAAGTAATTTTGGACAACCATATATAGCTCATGGAAATAAACCTATACCAGCAAAAATACCAAGTGAAGAGTTGAGTGCACAAAGGTTGTAAGATTTTGTGAAACTCAAGTTATGGTGAGAGAACTGATATTTTCAATACAAAATTCAGGTCTGCAAACTGTCATTCAAGCTGTATATTTCAATATAGTTCAGATTCGCCCACTATTCTACAGTGTGTAAAAGATCATAATATTCCACAGTCATTGCATTCTGAAAACATCACCAAACTGTCTCGAGGAAGAAGCAATGTAACACTTCCAACAGTTACTGCTTATATAAGTTTAGACAAGCTGCCGCTTCTTTATGACAAGGAACTGTGTGCCTGTGAGCAAGGCCATGAGTGTGCATATTCCTGCAAAGTACAGACAATTCTATCAAAGTTTGAAAACAGAATAGTGATTTTTGTGTGGATGTTCATGGGGGACAAGGACTTATCTTCTTTATGTTTCAAGTGACGTTAATTGTATAGGTATTTGTTTATTTCAATATTATTTATTTGTTACTCCTTTCTACTGTTCTGAAAGATACTGCCAAAATTGTTAACAGGTTCTAAATACGAACAGAAATAACTGTTACAACCTTTTTGCATGGAAAAGTTAGTATTTTGTTTAATTGCTGAAAGTTCAGCAATGTTAAATGTTTTTCCATCTCCCTATATTGTTAGGAAGCATTAAGGTTTTCTACAGAATAAAAATTGAGAACATGCGTCAATAAAATATGGCTATAATTGTTCTTGTCTTTCCATAGAAATTTCAGTTTTGCCTGCTACAACCTTTCTGCCCACAGGTATTCAATTTGAGGGCAGATTAGAGTTACCTGGTTCGTAATTTCAAGCTACTAATGCAGAGAGCTGGTACTTGTCCCCTGGGTAGAGACGTGGGTAAATAAATATACCGAAATGACTTACATTCCAAAGAGTCATGCAATTGCAAAATAACTAATTTCAGCGGTTCTTTGAGTACCGTACATTAAAGTTCATAACGAATAGCTTTTGTTGATTGTCCAATACCATAACCTTCTTAAAAACATCCGAGTTATACATGCTAAAGGTTATAAGCTGGGAGCGGGATTTTAGTAGATAAACATAGGAATGATATTAACAGCACGGAGTATAGAGCCGGCAGCTAGCGTGAGGGTTGAGGATACGACACGTCCACCCCTACACAGCAGCCAGTTTCTTGCGACTGTCGTATGTTACATTTGGTTTTCTTTTTTTCTTCTCTCTATTATGTCTGTCCAATAACACAAAATAGTTTACTACTTGTTACGGACGGGACTTCCTATATGATGAAAGCTGCCACAGCAATACAGTAAGCATTTCCAAAACTAAAACTTGTCTAGCACATAGTCTCCACCGAGTTGCAGAAGAAATTATATCCTCTTTTCCGGATGTAAATACTTTTATAGGCAACACGAAAAAGATATTTCGCAAAATACCGTCCAAAATCAAGATACTTAAACAGATGGCACCTGGAATTCCCTATCCTCCACAACCAAATGTAACTCGGTCGGGGATATGGCTACAGGCTGCAGTATCTTATACCCAATATTACCAGAGAATTGTAAACATAATAAAAAGTCTGACGTGCAGAAAAATGTCACAATACGTGCAGTGAAGCAAATAATTACACCAGCCTTGTTTGAAGGTCTTTCATACATTGAGAAGAATTTCAGTAATACAGTAACCGCAATAACAGATTAATGTCATGTGCATCAAAAATGCTCGAGACTATTAAGACAATGGAACAAGTTTCAGAGGCACTGAGTCGTGTTTTTGTGCGCTCCTGTTACGTCTGGAACGTAGTTTTTCAAAATACAAAAATTTTCTGCGAGGAAATTGGATGCAACTTACTTTCCATAAATTTAGGAAATACATTATTGTACATTGCAATAACAGCTCACAATGATGTCTCTAGCTGAAACTCTAGACATGAAAACCTTAATAAAAATGAAGTTAACTGCGCGCTTCAAATGGTAAACATTCATAATTTGCTGCCTAGTAACGCCCCTTAATCCTGGTATTGCTACCTTTGAAGCAGGTTGTACTCTGTGCTGTCTTCCAGTCTACTTGTTTACAAGAGCACTACAAAGTAGCCGACGCTTTTATTTCCTGTTGTAGGTGCACGATTAACTTGGATTTCTTACTAAAGGTTATAAGAATAGTGGAATAAGTATGTGTAAAAATTAAGAAAATCAAAACTGGAGAAGTTAGGTAAAAACTTAAAGATAAACTCCAGCATAGATTAAAAAACCTTTTTTTTTTCAATAATGTGTGCTGTGCGAGTTATCTTGCTCCAAAAAGCAATCGGGGTTCCAAATCAAAAGGTGTAAAACAGCGAGTGTTATTCGCATGCACCTATTTGCCTCTTGAGATGTCGAAAGCAGTTTCGCAGGATATAGTTATTGTTAAAGCGAAAGTGAAGAATGTTCTCGTTCAACATGTACATTATTGGCCAGTACAATGAGCAGACTGGTATACGTAAAAGGTAGTGTTCTGTAACGAAATAAACATTATTAATCGTAATAGTATGCGCATTCTTTTGATACAACCTATCGAATACTGCAGGCACACGCCCATTGTTTACATATGGAATGACCCTCCCTTCTTCGACATAAACAGTACATAGCAAAAGGTAAGGCAACTTCACAAAAACCGGTAACGTTGATCCGCTTCTTAATCATCATCTACAATAACAGATTAAGCCGGGGGTATCAATCCTATTTTAAACCTGAGCCATTAAATTGATAGAATTTTTTATTAGCCATCTAAATAAACACATTAAAAACAATTTTGAATCATAACCATAAGATGAGTAAGGTAGCACTTTGAAGGGTCACTCGGGAATCTCGGCAATGTGGCTTTTTGTACCTGTGCCCACAAGCAGGCCCTGGGAGAGAAGGCCAAGGTGAGAGAACCCAGAGAGCGGCCGATCCAGGCGCCCCATCGGAGCAGGGGGTAGGGTCCCTAACAGTTCCACTGAACGTTAATTTATACGAAGTGTAAATAAACCTTTCTTGATAAGGTCTTAAATATATAAAAAGTAGATATATCATATTCTGTCCTCTTTAAATTTTGATCTGGAGGTTCCCTTAGCCATGCACGTACTACTTCGAAAGACTTCAGGTTTGAAGTGCAGAGAGCGCTGCTGTCTGTTGGCATAAAGAGTGGTAAGCTCCTCTTGGAAATGAACTTAGAGCAGTGAAGGAAATTGCGATAAACTGGGTAACCTCCTCTGGTATATCTCGTTGCAAGGAGATGGTCTTGGCTCGTTTACGCATTGATCACATCAATTTAACGCCGGTCCGCTGTATGACAAACTTTTGTCGGTCCGTCACGTGCTGCTAGGGTGTATTTCCCTGGCGCACTTTCGGGACTCTGTAACTCTTGTAGAGGTCCTGGTCGACGACATCAAGCGGTTGGAAGAGTTCTGAAATCTGTATCAATGGCAAACATCAATATAAGGATTTAGAACGTTAGATACCAGGAGTTTGTACCTTTAAGAACTTTTTATAAATTTGTTTTAATTCTGCCATTTGCTCATTAGTTTGGTGTATTTATCTATATTTGTTCTTTGCTAGTATTTTTATTTTATATTGAAGTTTGTCTCTGACTTTTACCATGATCTAGTTTATAAGGCACTGATCACCAGATAGTTAGCACCCTGAAAACTACTTCGTCGCAGTCATCATCATCACCATCATCATATCATAGCCAAGCATATTTTAAAGATAAGTTGTTCAATTTAAATTCCCGGTGGTGTCCATTACAATCGGCAACTTCCCCTAGGAGCTCGAAAACCAGTGACAACATTGCCAGGGGAGGGGGGGGGGGTTAGAGAGAGCATCCTCTTTCTCTTCCATGCAGGGCTCAAAATGCCTGTCAATGAGGTTCAACCCTGAAATAACCAAGCAGATGAAGGCTGAACTGGAAAAAGAGATGTAAAATGCCATGCAAGTATAAGTAAAATATTAAAGTGTAGCCGTAGCGTGTGTCTAAAACTAGGTAGACTTTGATACCGCCAATACCTCTATGTTGTCGATACTTGGTGGTATCAAGTCGAATACTTTGGAATAAACATTCCATATTGTTACCAAACTTTTAAAGTTTTAAGTTTTACATTATTGAAAGGAGTTGCGCTTAACTTTATATTGGATAAGGACTGAAAGGAGTTGAGACTTCGTTATTGTTTCGCACGTGTCTCCAAAGAGTTCCTGGGCTATAGTTCATGACACACTGACTGCGTTTCCTCTGAGTCAATGAATGCACCATTCATAGACACTTGTGTATAAATGCAAACATGCAAATCAATGGGAGTAGCACAGATATTCGTGTAACATGCAGTGTTAACTGAGTTGGGTCTGAAACTGATTTAGCTGACTCATAAAATCAAGTTTCTGCAATATCTTGTTGGCTTAACGACTAACTCTCAACCTTTACATATACGAACACTGGTGACCTAAAGATGTGAATTGAGCAGAAATAAATCAGACTAATAGTACAACGCATAGAAATGAACTCCATCTGTTGGTGTTTCGCAATTGAAACTTCATTCATGACCTGCCTTACAGATATACCACACGAACTCTTTTCCTTGAATACCTTGTTTTACAGTGATGTTAAAACATGACTTGTGTGTGGAACTAATTTGAAGTAAACAGTACTAATAACAGCGCAATGCATAAAATACGCAAAGAACATCTTCGCGTGGTCGTGAGTCACACAATACAACCGATTTAAAGTAAGACTTGAAGCTTCCACGGCGAGCATCCTTAATTACGACTTTACAAGGATCAGCTGTGTCAAATTTATAAATATCGAGCTTTCAACCATATTAAACTGCATAGCCACCATAAGGGAATTAACAATAAATAAATGGCCACCTCAACCTAATGACCGTCCCCAGGAACATTGTTTATTTTTATAAACGTCGAGCTTGTGTATCTAAATTTCAAAAATCAACTGCCGTCTCATAATCCGTGGCTATTTTCAGGATATAATATGGCCGAAAACTCAACATTTATACGTTCAACACGCCTGATGAAGCCATAATCAATTTGAAGCACGTTAAATCTAAAATTTGGAGTCAATAAATGCTCACATGCTTTTGTATATAGAAAACTACTAATAATATCACAATTCAGTGAACAATCTATTGTCTTTTCAGCTTTTTATACAGAGTATCAAGTATCGGTGCTTGAAAATCGGTACTGGAATTGAGTATCGAGAACTAGTGGTACGGTCCCATCACTATGTAAAAACTCATGTGTTACACTACATGACTTTCTCTACTCATGTACCAGCTAGTCTTACAAACTCTTGTTCCTCTAGCTTCTTCATGTTAGACGAGGGAAAAAAAAAAACCATTTGCAAAAATTACCTTACTTCTGATATTCTTGCAGATGCAAGGGGAACATGGGAGTACATTAGGCCTTGAGCGATAGTCAAATCTTTTAAACCTAGTCGCCATATAAAGTTCTGAAAATCTCTTTACATGGCCAAGGAATAAAGTGAATAACGAGGTTATAGGTTGAATATATTTCCCTTACTATACATAGTACGAAAGTAAAACTAACTTTTAAAGATTGCCTCCGTGGTCTGGGGATTAGTATGCTAACCTTAGAATCCAAAGGTCGCGTGTTCGATTCCGCGCTTCAGGATGGGAAGTTTTCTTTAGCCAGGTTTACTCTTCAGCGTCCCTATAGTCTGGAAGTATGAGTGGCAGTGTGAATGTGCATGTGAATTTACCTATAATGTAATAACTCAAATTAATACCAACCCGAATAACCAAGTTATTTTAATAATTAGCACCATTGGCACAATGGATGTAAGGTTATTTAAGGAAAAGACTTAAGAGTATCAAATGGAAGTGTATAATATTATAAAGCTCGACAAAGAAAGTGGTTCCAAGGAGCTGCAAAGCAAACTATACAACATGCTATGTTGGTTTTACACAATAGAATACCCCCAAAAACGTAAAGTAGCTTAAATGTAACTGCTAAAGGATGGAAAATAAATCTGCTAGTTGCTGACAATTAAGCTGACACACCTGCATATATGAGATGGAGTATTTTAAATTTTCCCAAGCCTCTAACCGTATTGAGCACAATGGCAAATATGCGAGTCATTAACACAAAATCTGACTAATGAACTCCGGGTTCAACCTGTAATAATCGCTCACTTTAACCCGTACAAGGTTCAGAGAAGGGAACAATAAAACATGTACCCTGATTGTGCCCAATTCACACAAAGGTAATGGCTTCCGTTGCACTCAGTTTGCACAAACAGCAAAACACAGATAAACAGAGAAGAACTGAATGTGCTTGTCCCTGTACTCTTGTTTAGCCTTGTCTTGTCTGTCACGGTGGAGATTCCGGCACGTTAGCCGATAGCTTATTGTGCGTCAGATTTTGGGAGGAAGGATGATGTGAAAGTTCCCTACAGGCGACAACAACGCATCATAGGCGGAACTACTCCGGTGGGTCCCTACTAATGCAGACAGTTCTTCAGCCCGACAGAGCTCCAGGTCGCCACAAGCAGCGCACCCCAGCAGGTCCGGTTGATGAATCAGTGCCCCTGGCGGACGACCAACAGACCACAATGTCTCCCCTCAGCCGAACACCGTATTTCCAGAGCGTATGCTCCATCTCGGTGCATCCTGCCGGCGACCCCGCTGACTCTTACAACTTGAAAAGAGCGAGAATGAAATGGAATGGTGGATGGTGGATGTAAGATAAACATCCTTCCCAGCATTCGTTGATCACCCGAGGAAAAAACGCAAACTCGGCCGCGGGAATCAAATCCGCGACCTCCCGAATGCAGGCCACAGATGTTACCGCCTGAGCCATCCCACTTAGTTCCTAGTACTCAGGCCAGCATTTATATTAAACGAAAAGGAAAACGCCCATTGAAATCAGAATTCGCCTCTCTTATAATAATTACGTCCAACAAATTTTGTCAATGAGATATCTGATGAGAATCGTTCTCCTGAAAGTGCGCCTTTAATGAAATACCAAATTGTAAGACTTCTTTCCAAGAAGTCACTTTCAATGAAATACTCAGTATGATTTAATTCCAAGAAAACGTGGCTTCAATGAAATACTAACACGTACGTAGAAACTGTCCAGCTAAGACATTTGCCTATTATCAATATATTAGCACGGTCGTCGCAACTCCCGACCTCCGCGGCAGGCAGCCGGCGGTACCCTTAGCCCAAGTCACGTTTATGGCACGTTACGTAGGGCAAGAAAAGCAAAAACCTCTCATACCTTGGCCAACGCGTCTTACGAGGAAGGACTCCAAGCCAGATTCTAGATGAAGCGTTGCTTTCTCATATCAAAACTGTCTAGCGCCAAAAAAAATGGTGCACATATAAAACTGTTTTATCTCTCTTGCACCGACCGAAAGCCCCTGATCTGTTTTAGAATTCTAAATTCATACTAATGGTTTAAATAGTTTCCGAGATAATGGGTCATGACTAAACGATGCATAGGATTTTTGTCATGCTTTAAATTTCCACAAAGTCTAATAGATTTCAAATATTATAGGTATTAATGAGTTTATACCTATACCTACATATCTAACCCGTATACGCAAGTAGTATACCTGTATACACTGCAATCTGATTATTACAAAGCTTGTCGAAGAACAAGACTACTTTTACGATATTAGAACCAGAAAAAAGTGATTTTCGCTCACAGGTCCCGAGTCTTTGACTAACTCCGGAGTGTACATAATAAAGCATGATCCTGCATTCATTTCTGCTAACACCCTCGGCAGCGTACGCTATTTTCGTTAACTGTTCCACCTTCTAGCCCATAATTTCATTCCTGGAATTACAAATGTCTTGCGGTAACTTAGTAACCTTCGTCTCCCCAGCTCTTCGCTCCTTATCTTCTATTTCTGGAGCGCTTAAAGCTAAGATTGGAAAAGTACACAATTTCTGCGAAGACGCTCTTTGAATCGTTCCGCATTAGGTGGAATTTAATTCCTTAGCCAAGTCTATTTCCTACGGAATACATTAACGCATTGATCATTGGTGATAAGCCTTAGCAGACACATTAGATTCCTCTACAGAGAAACTCTAGGAGACCACGAATAAGTATATAGCTGTAAGGAAAGCAAACACTGAAAGTTATATAAGTAAGAAGAGCAATTATAAGGTCAAATGGCCACAACTTCAATACCAGTTTCTTACCCGCCCATATAAAAATGTGCATCACTTAAAATGTACAGATTAAATTATTAGTGCCACCGCCATTATTTATTACACCAAGCGAAGGGTTTCACGGTAGTGTTAGGCTCGTATGCAGGAGTCCTAGTTTTGACTCCCGTCAACCACTCACTCTTAGCTTGGGCTCTTTGTGGGTTTTCCTAGTCTGTAAACAAATACTGGATTATATATAGCAGCATTTACCACGATTTTATTTTTATTTCCCTTTTATTACGTTTCCTTCTGATTCTTTAGATATGTCTACGTTTCGTGGCGTATATCAGTGCCGGACAGATGGCGCGGATGCTTGATCAAAGGACCTTAGAAGGCTGCTCTATTGCACGAACTATCCTGCTACATATGCCACTCTTCTTCTAAATTCCTGAATCAGCACCTTAAAGGAAGTAATTCGGATAAGCATGATTGTTAAAAGCCAGACCTAACGAACTGGCCATCCATTCAATGAACATCACGGTCAAAAGGTGGCTGTAGAAAAGAATAGGGAGGACCCACCTAAAATAACCAGAAATGATACGCGTGAATCATGGCAGGGTTACATTAGACTACAATTGTATGCATTTTGATTTTTGAAAATAAAAAAATAAAAGAATCTATAATAATACTGAAATAAGTTGATAAATTTATTATATAAATAGCTACAAATACGTTTATTTCATTGTTGAATATAATATATAAGTGAATAAAAACACTTGCAATATTGTGACACTTTGACCAAACTTCTTTGTTAACAAATGGCAACACTATGTATTAAAGGGTAATTTGTATTGTGTTGTCATTTGCTGTACAGTTTTGCTACCAAGATGGTCGTACTAAAAAGAAGCTAATAGCTTTTCAAAACATATGCTATAAAATGTACGAAAGTGCACCTAATTTTTATCATGCACTGAATCTTGCACCAAGAAATGTGGAACAGTTTAAAATGTATACTTCTAATCTTATCCTTTAGGCTTTTAAGGTTAAATGTTGCATATATTCCTATGAAATGCCAACATAATTTTATTTCTGTTTAGTGTTTATACACGTATGTATGTATCTCGTAAGTTTTCATTTTGAATTAATAATTTTGAGATTAACGGTATATAGCTACACAATGAGACCAAAATAGCATTTTGTTTTAATTTCTGTGTATACAGAAAGGCAGAGGTCTAGGGAGAGAGTAGTAGAAACTCATTTGTGTCGTACACCTCAGATAGTTTACTATCCGTTCCCTTCATATATTCTACGACACTTGAATCACTTTCACCCTAAAAAGTGACGGCTTCAAGGCATCTTAAATATGAAAGAGCAGAATGTGGGTAGAGAGCAGTTCTGGTGGCCATCAGCATCCTCTTCCCCAAGCCAAAAAGATTTACGACTCCCATTTCATCCCCCAACGATGAAAACTTTTGGTTAAATTCCTATCGAATTATTCAGTGCGGAAAGGTAAAAAAAAATCGACAGAATAAAAAAGGCTCCATGGAATCGTTGGAGTGAAGAATGTGTAATCTGTGGTTGAAACGTTGTTCAATTATAATTTAATCACAAAAGAATTATAGAAATCCGTTCGGTGGTTTTTGAGTCTATCCTACGTACACATGTATCCAAGTTTGCGCTCTCTATAATGCTCAGAAACTAAAGTTTATTATATCTTAGAATCAAGTAAAGTAAAGCACTTACTTTTGCATATACAGAAATAAATATTTTATTTAGAACATCCAATCTATGGCTCTAACATTAAATATTAGGACACAGCGTTCAGTTCGTGAATGGATTAATGGATCGACTGTTGGAGCTACTTTCAGAGCACCCTATGCATATTAGTAATCCAGTCCATCTGTGTATTTCGACTCGGAATAACGTGTTGAGATAAGTACATATGCGTGTTAATGCAAATCCTACAAACATTCATATTAACTGAATAATTATAGCTATGGTTGTAAATATACTCTATAATATCATAATAAAGTGCATTGTATAATACTGCAACAATCACAGTATAATTACAAATATCCTTTTGCTTGCAATGTGTGCGTGCTGCGAGCATGTGTGGACAATGCAGAGAGGGGACACAGGTAATCCAAACTGTAAACATCACAGTCAGGGGTGTGACAACAAATGTAATTTAAAATATAGACATTACAGATACATATGCACATGCATATTGTCAAGAATATAAACATTTACGTGTTGTATTATCTTCCCATTTGTGTGTTTGCATGTCAAATAGCTTAGTATATTTCCTAATTAAGTTTTTAAACTCTGGATGGTGTAGTTCGTAAAATGGTGTATTCGTATGTATAAATATTGTACACAATTTTACAATAAACTCCGATTGTACTGGTGAGTTTTCTTGTACTTGTTTTTTTATGCTTTTCCATTCACGGCAAATTCTTCCAATGTGGCAGCACGTTATAATTCTGGCTTACTGAACTTAGTTTAGTGCAGAACAGAATGTAAACACAGAGCTCATAGTGACCAACTCTACACTGCCAGTACTGCAGTCGAACTACTGACTGTCACTTGCCAAACCCTAGATCAGTGTATTCAGTACGACGTTACATGTGCTAGGTAGAATGCTCAGTGGATATTTGTCCTAGCTCTTAGCCTGGGATAGACATTTGAGTGCATATGGAGCGAGTCAAGTAAGTTGCAGATGGCTGCCACGAGCATTCGACATCGCAGTTTAATACTTCCTGGGAATTGAAATAGAAAATGTACATCGAAATGAAACATCTACTTCTTCTCCAGTTGACTCATTCTTAAAGCATTTAAATGAGCTAAGTTTAGGATTTTAGGGAAAATATATTCTTATTGCGTAATTTCCAGATAGAATTGGAGCGTTTAATGATAACATGCTCTTATGGATACCTACGTCAAATGAAAAAGGGTGAAATACTTTTTTCTCTTACAAGAAATCTGCTTACAGACGAGCTTTTAACAGCAGCTCTTCGCATAGCTTGTGCTAATAACATTCTCCAAATCTGGAGTAGCTGCATGCACGGAGTGCAAAGATCTGCCCAACCCTAAGGATAATTCACCAACGAAACGTTTGCCGTTGTGCATAATCACCAGGCGACTTGTCTTTGTCTTTAAGCAACGTGCACGGCCGTGACAGTGGAATAATCAAGGTTAATTTAGTAGAATTTAAAGCTAATAAACATTGAACTTTTTCATAGCCGTATTTTTTCACTTCGAGGATTAGACATTTCCCCTGAGACGCACTTGCATTTTTCACTTTACCTGCATCGTTTTAGGGTATCCTACGTATGTTTTCCCTAAATGTTCATAATTGTTAATCTAGAGTGGTATACTTTCTTCACTTATACAGTTTATATGATCTTTCCAAACATACTTGGTTTTTTAAACTTTATAATATAATTTAGAAATATTCGTTGCTTCTGGAGTTCAGTCTTATGCACTTATATTATTCAGTAAAAATCTCATTTCCACTTCCTGAATTTTGCGTTTTTCCTTTTGTAAAATCAACGATTTGCAGCCACAGACGAGCAATAGGACACCATGATCTCTTAGAACCTCTTTTTTCCTTTGAGCTATTTGAGAATTAAGAAATCAAGCTATTTCTAAATCTTAACAGGTATAATATTCAATGTTTTAAAATAATTGTTTCCGTAATAAGAATAAGTCGAATTCTAAACGTCAAATCCAATTGCGACTACTGTTAAGTATATGATAATCAAGTGCGGCCCTTTGGCGCTAAGAACTGCTGATAATCGATCACAGTAAAACACTTCTGTAAAATGTAAAATGTAAAAGATTTTTAGAGATACATGCTCTTTTATCAACTTAAGTCCCGCCTACTTTACTAAAGTTCTTCCGTATATATTGTCAAATCTTAAAGAGTTACAGTTATGCTTTACATTCGAATAAGAATTTTAAGTTGATATATTCTAAGAATTATTTACCTTTATAATTTTCATAACTGGAATACAACTCTGATTTCTGAGCACACTGAGTTGTAATTACCTGAACCTTGAACTAATCGGTTTCTTCTCGACTGATTTCACCGGAACACCTAATTACCTTAAATACTCTGAAAATTTCTTTACTTCTACAGCTTCTATTGCTTTACTGCCTGACTAGAGACTTTCCATTCACTGATAAAATTATCACTTACATTATTAATTGGTTTTAATATATGAATAATTCTTCCCCACAAGGTTTAGGTCTATAGACCTGTTCCAAAGCTAACTGAACTGGTCCCTCCACCTCCTCCGTTGCCCTCCAACACTTGCTCCTGAAGGTTTATAAAATGAAGCTTGCCATGGATAGCTTGAAGGGCATGCGTAGAACATGTTCCTTCCAGCGTTTTTGGTACCTATGTATGTATTCAATTATATTTTCTTCCAATAAATGTTTTCTTACCACAGTGTTTCTAACCCTACCTCCTCTATTAACTTCCACCAAATTCCACCAAGCATGGGGATTTTTCCCCTGCTGGGAGGTCTAGCACGGGGTGCACTCAGCCTCGTTAGGTCCCGGGAGAACCAATTGAGGAGCTGCTTGATGGAGAAGTAGCGACCCCAGGTCGAGAAGGCCGTATAAGTGACCGGGAGGGCTCAGGGCACTGGCCACGTCCCACCCTCCAGTACTGCACAACACCAATGACGCCTGTAGTGGATCGGTGGGGGACGCAGCGGCTGGGTGACAAGCCTTGGTCCTTCATGGGCTGTTGCGATGAGGTAAAAAAATGATAGAACCCTCATTTGGGCTGCCTCCAATCTTGACCTTCCTCTAGCTCTTAGCGTCCAGTTTCACAAGAGTACATCAGAACTGGCTTAGATATAATATTATGGAGTCTCTACTTTATTTCCATCCTTATATTTTATGCATCCGTTTAATATGTTGTATGTTTTAATACTCCCCTCTACATCTGCCTTGATATCCAGTATCGACATTGTTAACCATACGTATTTAAATGTTGAAACTTGTTCTATAATAACCCCATCAATAACTGTTTTAACTCTTCTTTGTCCTTTCGCTATCATAGCCATTGATTTAGTTTCCTCCACCATAAACGTTCATATTATATTTTTTCTTTATTTCATTTAATTTAGTATCTGATGTTTGCAATTCCCCTTCATTTTCTGCTAGTACAAACTGATCATCTGAGAAAAGTGTCGTATCTACATTCATGCTGTTTGTTTATCCCTTTTGGGCATAAATATATTTATCCATGTTTCTATTACTTTGTGTAATATATAAAAAACAAAATAGACGACGTCAACATCCCTGTCTTAATCCTATATAAACATCTGTACTTCTATCCTTGAAAGTTAATTCTTTTGGTATATAGAGACTTAATGCCATTAGTTAAATTATATTGTACTCTCTACTCTTCATTATTCTCCACAATTTAGCCCATTGTACTCTGTTACATGCTTTAATATAATCTAAGTTATATTCACTTCTCTTGTCCAAAATGTGTTTAATGGTAAAAATGGCAGCAGTGCATGACGTGTCCTTCCTAAAGTCGCTCTCTTCTTAATATGAAAAGTAGTCTATCTACTTTCACTTCTTTATCAAACTATTAATATTAAAAGTCAATTTAGTCCTGAAGCATACATTTTTCCGCCATTGCTATACGCCACAAAACCTAGAAGCACATCTGAAAAATGAGAAGGCAATGGAATGAGAGGAAAATGATGGAAAGGAAATGGTGGAAGATGGGAAAACACCCCAGCACTCGTATAACGACCAGAAAAAGCACGAAAACCCAGGGCTTAGAGCGAAAGATTGATGTGACTCGAACCCTGGATCTCCCGATTGTGATCTCACATAACTGGAACCATCTCGCTTGATACTGTAGTATTAAGGACATTTGTTGGTGATTTTTTATTTGAAAATGGATCTTTGTTCTTTTGCTTAAAATAAACCTATATAGTTTGCTATACATGCGAATAAGATTTTTGTGTGTTTGCGGCAATGAAGTGCATTTAAATGGGGGTTTAAACAGGGTTTAAATATGGCGGCCAGGTTGTCACCCCCCTCCCCCTTTTACACTGCACACATTATTTTCATTTGCAATTTACCTCAACTTGCTTTTTTAAACCTTAGGTACACTTTTCCACAAAAAAAAAAAAAAAAAAAAAAAAAAAAAAAAAAAAGTAATACATAGAGCTTTGATTTATTTGTGTATATATGCAGAATGTTCTGCTCTAAATAGTCGATGAGATCTTTTTATGTTAGTCTTTCATGAAATGCCCCAAAAATGTTTTCATTCTAAAAAGCTTAAGACATAAAACGTGTATAATTACTTTTTAAATTACTATTATTAATTAAAATGTCTTAATCGTTCACCATCTATGTTTAATTACATGTTTGTAATTATAAATGCGTCAGTTTAAAAAAGTGCACCTAAAGAAGGAAATGTGTGAAAAATCTTTAACATTTTTGCTTATATGAATAGAGTAAAAATGATTAACTTGACTTATGATTTGATTATGATTTCTGAAGCAGAAGTTATTTTATAAGCGACCAAAGTCTCATTACGATAGATTGGATAGTTTTCAAGAACCACTAACATGCATTGCATTGAGATTCTGCATAGAAGCTGCTTTTCTGACATTACCAAGTGTCCTTAAAGCTTCAAATGAATTGAGAGTTTTAGAAATGTTGCAGAAGGTATGAAGGTGTTGTGCAGCTCCTCTTTAATAAAAGTGGGTGTCACTGTGAATGCTAGTTGAGGAACAAGATATGTACCTTGTGCTGCTATCGAGCTGCTCCATATAACGTCAACGTCACGGCATCTGTTATTCTGTCCGCGCTGAATAAACTTCTGGGACGTTGCTAATCCCTTCAGTCGCAAATTGTTTCGGTTCCGTGTCCTCACATTGTGCATTGTATAGTCCCCAGGAACAACATTGTCCTGGCTGGTCATTCCAGTCGCAACCACAGTCTACCTCCCTCAGGACACCTTGTCTGGCTACATCCTATTGAACCTCCCTGCCACAGGAAGGTCCTCTTTATTTTCTGGATACAATGCGCTTAATAAGTTAAATACAGTTTTGCATACACTCCGTAACATTTCCCATTTCAGTCAACTAACTTTTAAGGACACTTGGTGGACACGGAGTAGCAATTTCCGTGCTGAACGTTAGTAAAATATATATTAAGGTTTCTTGAAAACTGTACGATCTACCGTAATGAAAATTTACCAACTACGAGGGCGAATCAAAAAGTAACTTGCACTTTCAAGTTATGGCCATTTATTAAACCACATACACATAGGCAACACACCTATGGCAACATACAATGTAAATTCACTTTTCCACATAGGTAATCCCGAAGAGACTGTAAGCATTTATCGCATCGGGTAATCAACTTTTCGATTCCGGATGTGTAGAGATCACCTCCAGTGCTGTGTAATCACATGCTGGATACAGCTGCTTGCACCTCGTCGTTTTGGAATTGTCGTCCACCAAGATCCTTTTTCACCTTACTAAACACATAGTAATCGCATGGTGCTAAGTCTGAAGTGTATGGAGGATGTTGTCTTACCTCCCACTTGAATCGCTGTAGCAGTTCCGACGTTTGGTGGGCCGTGTGAGGTGTTGTGGTGAAAAATTGCAAACTCACAATAAAGAACAGTGATTTTACAATGAATATCCATGTAACTGAGCTGTTTATCCCACAGAAATCTGATTGTTGCACGCACCTCCAATTTGGAGTGAATATCCATTTAGGTTGCCATTGAGCCAGGCCTGCTCTGCTCACACAGACCACAGCGTGCTCTTGTGGCGAACAAGTGCAACTTACTTTTTGATTTACCCTCGTATAAAACATCTTATAATCCATAATTTAAGTTAAAAATCTGATGTATTGCACTCACACAAATTTCTCTACTCTGGCACAAACTGTTTTTACAGACACTTATTCCTCTACCGACTTCATGCTAATCGAGATAAAAAATTGTAGAAATTATCTTACTGTTAATTTTCCTGCAGGTGCAAGGGGAGTACAGTAGGCTTTAAGTGATAGTCAAATGTTTTAAGAGTGGTCGCAATATAATGACTGAAATTCCGTTCCCTTTGCAGACCAAAACACAAAAAACTGAATAACGACCTCCCATTTGAGAACGCTCAACAAGTATTGTAAAATTCTGACAAAAAGGAACATCTCCGAAATGGTTCACTTCACAGAAAAGATCGTTTGACATCAATTGTGTCTTTTAACGAGATATACATTTTTGCACAGTAAGATTTGGACTTTCTCTTGCTGTTTAGCAGTTATGCAAAAGTCAAAGGAAACAGGATTACATGGCTATATGAGAAAATTCAAGATAAATATTTCATTTGCCATATAAATATCTTAAATATATGGCATTTCAATTAAAATCTTTCCATGTAAAGGATAGTTTAGGGTGGAGGAATTTTCTTGAAAATCTTCGTGTCCCATCCTTAAGACATTGAACTTGAATGCCAATTTTGGTTTTTAACCAACTTTTCGTTTTTGAGCCATGCTGTTCGTAGACATGCATACAGACAGACATACGCAAAGACCTTTCTTTCTAAGCAGTTTTTTTTTTTTTTTTTTTTTTTTTTTCCTTTTATTCTGGGGGCCTCAAAACATTTCCAACCAAGTCTCGACATCAAGCTTTGGCCAAATACAATATTTCCTCTCCTTACTATACGTAGTAGAGAAAATAACAATTGGTAACTTGTAATATTACAATAAGCAACAAAAATTCAGTTTCTCCATAGGTACATTTTCTTCTTAACAATTAAAATGATCTCAGATGTTGTAGTCACTTTACAAACATATTTCACATAGCTGGTGAAAGATTGCCCGCCTCGGTACCGTGGTGGAGCGTGTCTGCCTCATATCCAAGAGGTCGCGAGTTCGAATCTCGCTTAGGCCGAGTTATCGGCATAAGCTTTTACCGAGGTTTTCCCTTATCCTGAGAAGACGAATGTCGGGTAACTTAAAGCTCTATGGATCATTTGAGCATGTCATCCATTTCATTTACTGATCGTCCGATATGACACTACGTTGGAGGACGTTCATATATAATTATGTAGATCTTGTCATAGTACACAATTTATACCGATTAATTTTTGTTTTGGAATAACCATTTCTGAGATATTCCTACTTACTGATTTGAATTTTCAAACGCTTATAGTTTTCTCATATGGTAAATTGTTATTCTGTTTTTATTTCTTCCTTCCCGGTCATACTGTGAATGGGATTTCACAGTTTTCACACAGCAACCAGCTCTTAAAATATGACTGATGCTTAAGCCTATTGCATTGCTCTAGTTCCATTGTAGGAAATAGTGTAATAGAACTATTTATAGTACGTTTATATCGACTAACATGAAGCAGATAAAACAATAAGCGTTTATAAAGAACAGTTTGTTCAAGAGTGAATAGAGAACCTTATGTGATTGTAACATTTACTTTTGATTTTTACTGTTTGCATTTTTATTATGCTTATGCTTTGTATTTAAGGTACACTTTAGTTTTCTCAATATCAGCCATTTTTAAAGCTCCAGGGGGTACTCAAATGTGCTAGTGTGGGTGAGCGTTCCTCACTAAACCTCGCCGTGTATTTCAAACCTATCTTTGAAATACATTTTTCGTTTTCACTGGCTCTGATTTTGGTCTCTTGCAGGGAATTTTGTGTCAAAAAGGTTGTAAGTTGGCTGTGCTGAAAAGAATTCGATATTCGAGCTAAAATGTTAAAATGTTTTACTTCCAAACAGAGAAACGCAGTCAGTGAATGTCCCTTTATAAACATGTCATTCAACATAGCTGGTGAACGATTAAGACACTAACCTTTTTTTCCCTCAAACTAATTAGATCTAAGAAATTTTGGTATGACAATTTCTTTATATTTGTATACTGAACTCAAATTAAGAATTTAGGAGGCATACAATAAACTGTAGGATCCAAGGGTCATTTCATATGAGCATGTCAAAAAATGATTTATTATTATTAAAAAATTAATATAATTTAAAATTTATTTGATAAAACATTGAAATGTTGTGCATGCTATTTAAAGCAATCAGAAGAAGACTGTAGATCTTTTCATTTCCACAGATACATTGCCTTCATTTGCAAGACAGATTGATTTATTAAACAGGCATATGCAGATGAATAATACTTGAATCTGGTGAACTTAAAGGATTTCATTCTCTGTTCAGTAGGAATGAAGGTGGTTTGTTCCTTATTTATTTAGATATAGCCGATATAGATTGTGAAAATGGAGTAATTCAGATACAAATATTTAGGGAATTTCTTGATATGTTTGAAACGTTTTGGTTTGAGTTTAGATTTGTAAATGCGGTAACTGTCATCAGTAAAACTTTGGCATAGCTATCGTAAGTGAATAAGTTATTGATCTGCATACCTATTGTCACTAATTGTACCATCGGTTACATAACTGATAACTGCCATATAATTAATACACTGTTACCATCGTTTTATTCAAAATTTAGAGTTGCATAGTATATGTATAAAATACTATATACCTTATTTCGAAGAGCAATTGATCTTAAAATCTTACTTGCATCATGAAATACTTTTATTGTTGTTACTATATTACCATTAAGTTTGCTAGTTAAGCTAATAGCTTATTGTATACAAATGTTGTTTGGAATACAAACATGTGCACTAGCGTGTATGTGCTAATATTTACACGCTGCGTACGCCTATTCAGTCCCTGCCATGATCAGGCCATCAAGGCATCTTGCTTCAGTTACTCGCATTACGCAATATGCGTTGGTTCGTATCCCCATAGGGAAATGAACTTTATGCTTAATTGCGTTCCGTATATGGCACAAGCACCTACAGAGGAAATGGCTGAAATCTGAAGGCCTCCAGCTAACCTTACGTCACCTAACACTCAGTCGCTATGGGCATCGGGTCCCTAGCTGATTAGCTCGGTACATTTTGTCATGGAATTAATTTACTTCTTTGCTCTAATAATTGGTTGCTTTTCCCTGAGCCTTCCAATAGATATGCAATATGATCGAGATAAAATAATACAGAAACGACGAAAACGTTGCGTGTCACATTCGCGAGGTCCACGATTCAAATCCCTCCATTTCTGTAACTTTTTTTTCAGGTTTTCCACATTTCATAAATGGAAAATGTCGGATATGTCCTAAACTTAGGTCTGGAATGTTTCCTTCCCGAACTTACTTTCCCAATCGTCATTTAATGACATTTATCAAGTGCCCACCGCCTGTAGTGCCTTGTATATTAGAATTGGTCTTAAGCACCACTTAAGAGTTTTCCTATGATTTGCCTCGTGTTGTTTTCCTAGTTTTTAAATATTCTGAATCAATTTCTCAGAAATTTATCCTTCTCCATAAACACATATAGTAGCGAAAGTAAATAATGCATTTGATACAAAAATTCTAGTTCGAGATTTCACCGTAAGTACACGCCTTGACTCCTTGAATGGAAAAGAAGAGAATTTTTAGAAGAAACTCAACGTTTGTGTGTCTATGGACAGAATCACTCAAAAATAATAAGTCAGCTATAAACCAAACTTGGTATTTAAGGTTGCTATCTTCCTGGGATGAGAAACCAAGAATTGGCAGAAAATCCCCGTCCCCAAATCACTCTTTACATAGAATTTTTGCATATTTTATTTTCTTAATAAAAAAAAAAAAAAAAAAAAAAAAAAATCTAACGTTTTGATTCAAATATGTTAATACGTTTAACATATAACATAATACATAATTTTTCTGCGAATGGCTTGTGAACTTGTTATAACCTATTATCACCGCGCCCGCCGCATCTAATTGCCGACAGCAGCAGTGTCACCCATCGCATTATTGTCAGCACTACCGCAAAGGAGCCGAAGGAAAGAGACAGAGAATGGCCGCATTGTTAGGGCGCTTGCCGAAAGAGAGAAAAGGATAGAGGCTACTGGAATCTTCTACTTTGTGCTCCAGCGCAATAAGTGAACGTTCCTGAAGCTTCCAGAATAGTGCCTGGGAGATATAAATAGCGGTAAAGTGTGAGAAGAGGAGTGAGACGTATGTGAAGGTTGAGTAGTCGTGCCGACGGAGACGGACAGACGATGTGAAGCGTTGTGCCGACGGAGAAGAGTTAGTTCTTTGTGTTACGAGTTCGGAGCCGTGCTGTTGGAGAATCGAAAAAGACTTTCTTGCTGTTGCAACGAGTGTACAAAGTTACTGCTTACGGAAATAAAAGTGTTTCTTTATCTCGACTACATCTGTCTTCTTACTTTACTTCACACTCATCCAAAAAGTCACACTACAAACCGTACGAGATAGACGAGAACTCATTAAAATACAGAATTTACGTCAAATACTTTTAGGTAGTATTTGTCATTTCACATACATAATATTACTAGTTTGAAACGTCAAGTACTCTTTTTCATGAGGTAGTTCGCTATTCACTTTTTTCTTTTGGTCATGTAAAGAGAGCGCAATCCCAAATCCATTATGATCGGTCTTCGAAAGACTTATTCCCTTTGTGCCTAGAATAAAATATGCAAAAATAAAGAAAAATTGTTTAAATTTGATTTCGATTAACATGAAGCAAGTTGAAGATTGAACTTTTGTAACAATAGCTTTGGGATAGGAAGTAGAGAAGCTCACGTTAATGTAACAGGTATCTTTCTTTCTATAATATGTACTTTCTTAAGAATCGGTCCAAACAAAGGATACTCAAATTGCGTAATAGCAATGAGTAATTAACTATGTTAGTCCTTCGCCATTATGGCTCGCATTTTGCTCTGCCAAAGTCCATTAAGATTCCGCGCGCCAAGACACAGCATAAGGTCGTGGGCACGCAGCCAAGGCATTTGAAAACGTCACACATACCAGTGTAACGTTCGGCTTATGACAGTCGTCGGCTTTGATTGGCGCCTTTTGTACTGCATTGCGGAGACAACCTCGTGGTAATTTTTCAATGTACTGACGAGTTATTGTCAGGTTTCGAATTTAATTTGTGTGCTAGCAGTGGTAACTTTTTATATGAGTCCAGATTTAATTCTTAAAAGGAGTTACATTTGTGATAGAAATTGTACATAGCCACTCAGAGATGGGGGAAAGGTTTTCTTTTTAACTGCATTATGTTACACTTGGTATTTTGTAAAACATTTAATTGTTATATTCAATATTTAAGTCACATTTATGATGAAAACATTCTGTATACTGAGTGATAGGTTGGGGTTATGGATTATGCGAGTGCCAAGAAGAACATCAGACTTGGAAAACAAACTATTAAAGGTAGTGAAATACACAAATGTTTTAATCTGTCAGAAGATACACTATTAGCTGGTGTCAAGAGGAAATACTACTGGGGAAATACTACGTTAACATAACAAGCGCGCTTGTACTCAAGGATATAACTTCAGTACCGGAATTAAAACTTGAGCAAATCAACACCTTTATAGTGTTTAACCTTAACGTGAATGAGTCTTCATAAGTTCAATAAACTAGTTAATATTTCTCACGTTGTTCAGGGTTTATATTCTTCATTTTGTATGTTAGTAAGAGAGAAAATTGTGATAAGGGAAAAAAATACACAAATCGGCACAGTCCTTTCGATAAATGTATTTATATGCCAAAAATATTTATATGACAATTAAAATGTATTTTAGGTTTACATATAATATACAATGGGTAAATTAAATAGCTGTTCTAAATGTAATTAAGATGTATTATAACCGTTTTCAGTACTTCATGTTGGTATACACAATATCCTAATGCAATCTGAAGAATCAGAGCGCACTGGACAAATCCATTCATACATACACCCACTCACACTTCACTGGTTGTGTAGCAATAATTTCTCTGAAGCACATCAAAGGACCCTTTCTACCTGAATTACTGCTGGACATTATACGAACTTTTCCGAACCACGTAGCATCATCAAAGCTGTAATTGTATCCTGGACATACACTTATCTGACTACAGGAAAGATTATCTGGAGCACATTAACGGGTATTCGAGTAGAGAAATAGTTCCCAACTGCAACACGCATTGAACTGTTCATTTGGAAATATGTAGATATAAGAAATGAAGCATTTTGGGAAATACGATGTAAGTAATCACTTATCAGTTTTTGTTTACTTTCATCTCCACTATAGCGTATACCCGTTACCGCTCGTTTAATAGTATTCATGCGAGCACCTTAATTCACATTATACTCAAGCTTCCTAGACTATTTATGCCCGACTACGTGTCTAAGTTTAAAGCATTTATAAAACGTTCTTAATATTCTCGCTGCATGTTATTATCACAAAAAATGTAGACCTTGTTAAATTTAGGCCTGAACAAATTTTTTTGTAGAGTGAACCATTTCGGAGATATTCCTCGTTATGTGTGAGAGTTTCGGAAAACTTAAAACTTTCGTGAAATAGAACATCGTTGTTCATTTTTTATATGTTAAGTGTGCGAAGAGAATGGAATATCAAAGCTTTAAAAGATTTGACTATCGCACAAAGCCTACTGTATTCTAACATTCCCCTTGCAGCTACAAGGAAATAAGCAATAAGATAATGTGTACGCACGTTTATCTTAACTGACAAGACGATATAGGAATAAGAGTTTGTAAGAATTGTTAGTACAAGTGTAGAGAAAGTCATGTGAGTGCAACACATCAGATTTTTTGTATAGTATGATTTGATCTATCTCTAACTGTTTACCAATTATGCAAAAGGGTCCAGAGTAAATACGACTACAGGGGCTATAGACAGAACATTCAAGATATACATTTCACTTGTCATAAAAATATCTCAAACATATGACATTTTAATCAAAATCGTTAGCCATTTTCAAGAAAATCAAAATTTTCGAAAAATTTCCCATGTAAAGGGTAGTTTAGGGTGGGGCTATTTTCTTCAAAACCTTCGTGTCGCATTCTTGAAAGACATTAAACTTAAATACCAACTTTGGTTCTTAACCGACTTTTCGTTATGCTGCTATGCTGTCCACAGACAGACACACAGACACACGCGGATCTTTTTCTATTTTTTTTTTTTTTTTTATTCAGGGGTCTCAAAACATACATTTCCGGTGAAATCTCGATATCGAATTTTTGGGTGGAATACAATACTTCCCCTACTTACCAGTAGAGAAAGTAAAAATGAATAATGATGTATAAGTTTTCCAAAACTCACAAAAATAACAAGGAATACCTCCGAAATGGTTCACTCTACAAAAATGTATTTAGACATAAATTGTGTTTTAGCAAGATCTACATTTTTTGTACAGAAAAATTTGGTCTATCTCTTACGGTTTACCGGTTATGCAAAAGTCATCCAGAGTAAATAGGACCACACGGGCTATAGCCGGAATATTTCATGTGTCACAAAAATATCTCAAGTATATGGCATTTTATTCGAAATGGTTAGAGCATTTTCAAGGAAATCAAAATTTTTGAAAAATTTTCCATACAAAGGGTAGTTTAGGGTGGAGCAATTTTCTTCAAAATCTTCGTGTCGCATTAAGCTTAAATACCAACTTTGGTTTTTAGCCGACTTTTTGTTTTTGAGTTATGCTGTCCAGCAGGGTTGCCAACTCGTACGATAATTATGGGAGAATACAATAATTTTAATGTTTGTACACATGGTGGCCAACCCATACGATAATTGTGAGGTTGTAAGATAACTTGAATCGTATGATAGTTCGATACAGGCGAAAATATCATTTTCACAGGTATGTCACACCAGCGAAATGAAATTAGAAATAGCGACACACTTTCGTCCTCATGGCCCATCTCCACCCCTCTAAGGCAATCTCAATGAAGAAAGAACTCTTTAGAAAATTGATGATCAATGGAGAAAACTTGGAATACCTGATATTCCGTGTGAAATAAAGAATATGCCTGAACCTGACAGTTTCTGGAGTGCTGTTTAACACATGTGGCCTTGGTGAAAATACTGATTTCAAAGAACTAGCGACCTTTGCATTATCAGTGATCTCGTTGTCCCTCAGACACACTTCTTGTGAAAGAGTATTCTTCTAAACTCGGTTTAGTAAAAACCAAAGATATAAACAGATTGGCACTAGATACGGTAATGAACTTAAATAAATAAATGAAAGAATGTGGCAGATCCCAAAATCTGTAAGTCACCGAGATGTTAAAGTTTATATCAACAACAAATTTTTGTAATGTTGTTGACGAAGATGAACTTTCAGATGAATAGTGCCAGAAACGTAAGTGCTAAAGTTGTAATACTGATTGAGGTCATCAATCTTGTAAGCGGATACCATAAACATCATTACTATTACATTTTCATAAGTGTTATACTGATATTTTTATTGTGGTAGCATTTGGTTCATGATGTACAATCATTTTGAATCCAAATCTATAATTTTGAGTGACTGGTACGATAATTTTGCTTTCAAATGTTGACAACCCTGCTGTCCACAGACTGGCAGACACATGAACTGACACACGCGTGCACGGAACTTTTCTAAAAGTCCTTTTTTAGATTCTCAAATCCTGTTTCCGGTGAAATCTCGACATCGAATTTTTAAGTGGAATACAATAGTTCCTCTGCTTACTATCCGTAGTAAAGAAAGTAAAAATGGTAGCAGAGACACCTATAATTGATCCGAATTCAAAATATTCGTATCTAGTTTGCCAACTAGATGCTTGAATGTGTAGTCATTCTCGAAATATTCTTTTCTCTATTTTGTTACGTCGCATTAACTACATAGTCATGTCGCGACGGATTTCTCTAGCCCCATCTGCAGATAAATACACAGTTAGCCGTTAAGGTCTCGTCCCCATACCGTACCACCTTGCTTCGACACGAGTCCACAGAGGGAACAGTGCAGGGCAACTGTACCTCTGCCTCTGTCGTGGCAGATTGTATTAGGGTGTCATCCACTCTATATGCTTACATTATCTGTGGATAGGTGGTACAGCATTCACTATTGCCATCTTTTTCATTTATACTACTATTTTACACTTTATGTGGAACTTTGGGGACAGAGGGAAACCGCTGCAAAAAGTCAGAGTGGCTGGCCCACGGAATTTGAACCCACGACCTCCCAAATGCAAGGCTCACTTTATCGCGGAGCCATCTCGCTTGGTTGTAATATTATTATTGTAGCCATGATTACCTTACATGAATTGGCATACGTGAGTTTAAACATGTGTTACATAGCCTTACTACTTTATTATGCGCCATTCTCAATGGCAGCTCATATTTTGCGTTAAAAACAATTCATTCCACATCGAAACACTGCGTCCACTAATTACCTAAACCTCGGATTCCGTTCACCATGCCCATGTTTCCCCAAAAGCCTTGTCTGGTAAGTTGTTATGAAAACAACATAAAAATGTTCTATAATAATTCCACGTTCTTTTCAGAACGTGCAAATTAACGAGGGAACAGTAAAACCGCTTTGATGCCCTCCAGTGGTCCGCATAGCAATTTGAAGTCAGCCAAGTGTTGTTTGGAAAAAAAAAAAAAAAAAAAAAAAAAACTAAAAACAAAATTGTGCACTGTGTTCTGATTAACGTGATCTTGACCTATTTGTTGAGCCGTATCCACAATTTTAGCGAAGGTGGTAGTTATGTTATTGAGAATCTGAGGAATATCACTTAATTACTTATTACCTAGACAGAAAAAAAAAACCTTCTTTAATGGAGGAGATTAACTATAGATTGCGGAAAACTGAGTCCTCTGCCATAATAATGAACAATAATAATAGTAATCATAACACTAATCATAACAATAACAATAAAAATAACTAATAATAAGAATAAGAACAATAACAAATCTAAAGTGGCGATAATTTTATTTAAGGAATTTAAGTTCTTTCTTTTGTTTCAATGATTAGTAGACAAAATTGTTATAGTGACTTCAACTACTATGTAGAGTATTTACACCAGCAAAGCACACAGAGGAAGAGATATTGTATGTACTTACTCACTCACTCCACTGGCGCCCGCTTCATAGGAATCGCGCCGTTGCATTCTGCAACTGGAATATTATAAAAGTATTATTATTGTGGCTCAGAAAATTGAACTATGCGCTGTATAAAGGAGAAATGTCAGCTCTCTACTTCTCATACTTTCTGAAAAAAAGGTACATGAATACACATGTTATAAAGTATAAATTTTATTATTTTTCTACTGTATGAAATAATTTGTATATACTCAACTACATAAGCTATCAATGCACACAACCACTTAAAATAACTTTTATGGTTTATAGAATAGCTTCTAAAATGTTAAGGAAAATCAATTATCATTTTAAGAACAGTGGTAATTTATCTTAATTTAACTCACTAAGTGTAATTTCTGTATGTTCAGAGTAACTTGGCCCCTGAAGTAGCATGTTTGGTCTACCAAGGATATGGCACCAATATTTTCAAAACAATTTCCAACCCTAAGCTACCCTTTACATGGAACGCTTTAGAAAATTGACGTTCTAAAAATAACGATTTTGATTAAATTGCTACGTGTATTTAAGATATTTTTATGTGAAATGAAACATATATTTTGAATTTTTGGATATAGCATCTCAAGTCCTCTTGATAATTGCATAACTGGCAATCCCTAATGCATAGACAAAACCTTACTATAGAAAAAATGTAGATTTTCTTAAAGCATACAATTTATGCCAAATACATTTTTATGGGGTTAACCATTTCCGAAATATTTCCTATTATTTGTTTGTAATTTAAAGTATTTATACCCTTCTCAAATGGAAAGTCCTTACGTATTCGTTTTCTCTTCCTTCCTTAGTCATGTTAGGAGAACGGAATTTCAAATCCACTAGATAGCGATTAGGTCTTTAAAATCGCTTAAGCCTGCTGTATACCCACAATCCCATTGTACCTATAAGATGTGGCAAATAAAACACGTGTTTATCTGGATTAGCATGAAGTAGATGGGGAAATAAGCCTGTGTATGAATAGCTTGTTGAGGAATGGGTAGAGTCAGACTTTTTGCCACAGCGTATTGTATTTCCAACTTCACTGAGATGAAACTGGCTGTATTTGTAGGGAAAATGTAACATACTCCAATGACAGTTAATGTAAAACGCCCCAATTTCCCCCTTAGCCTCTCTGGTTTTTATCCAAATGTGCATACAAGTAACATGTGGAGTTGAAGCAGGGGATTGTTAGAGGAGAACACGATGTTAACAGAAGCCAAAGCTTCGATGTTGAGCGCTATGCGAATTCTGCAAACTCACAGGTGTGGATTCCTGCAGTGTTTGTCCAACAAACCATAACACTCGTTATTTATTCCCTCGTGTATAGGTTAAACATACTTGTGCGCTCACCACCATACCGTTTCTGAATGTAGTGCGTGCTCACGGCACTAGAGGACACAGTTCCATAGCTTACACAAAGATTTCTATAAACACACAACACTTAATGGCGGTTGGCAGGAGGAGCTGGTCAACACAAAATCCAATCAAAGCTTGCCACGTCTCGCGGTGTTGTATGTTGAACACGCAGTGAAAACACGCTGCAAACCTGGTGATATAAATATCTTTTGCACCCACAAATTTATTTTTACAAGGAAAAAAAATAATGTGATCATTTTGTGGTAAGCTATCAGCCGCCATTAAATTTTACATCTGTCATAGGTGCTGCTTAGTGTAAATGGAACCATGCGAGGTGATAGCACGTGTGACTCGCATTCTGGAGCTCGAAGATTTGATCCAAGTGTCCGACCGTTTTTGCCTCTTTTTTTTTTTCCAGGAGTTTCCTCGGGTTTCTAGGCGAATTTCCCTTTCATCCTCCGAATGTTCTACTTACATTTAACTTCGAACTTCATCCGCTTGGTTTGCAACGTGACCTTAGGAGTCCCGATGTTGCATGGCAGGGAAAAAAGATCCTTCTGGTAACCCCTTCCCCGAAAAGAGTCGGACTCTGGGTCTCCTATTCCTCCTTTGGAGACCCATGAACACGCCTGCAAGGGGGTGAGTGAGCCAGAGTCGGTAAGCTTCAATCTGAAACTGCCTTCGCTCTGACGTGGCTCCTAAATTCACCACCGCTCTCTTTCTCCTTTCACTTCGCCCTCCCTCCCTGGGCCCCCGCAAGGGGCACAGTTACGAAGGCCTAAGTTCCCCTCCGCTCCTAATTCTCTCCTAGTACAACCCTTCCAGATCGTCGTGACAGCCCCCACCCACTCCTAGATGAGTAATAGCAGAGACCTCGCCTCCTGCATAATAAGAGAGGTGGGGATTAGTATACCACTTGCTCTTACTGTGATACCTACACCCATAGCAAGGTAAGCTTATGCAATGATTGTTTATAATAGGTAAACATGCACTGCTTGTGTATGTGACCGAGTTCTGGCATCATTCGCTTGTTCATCATCACTCCAGTCACGTCTAATTTGTTCTCTCTTGCGCATTTGAACTGTCAGGGCAACCTGGACAAACTGTACAAATACACACATTCTTATGTCCTTATAGGTAACTTTGCAGTGATTTTACTGGAAAAACTAACATCTTGCCATGACAGTTCTGTCCATTCTTGCACTTTGCTTATTTCACTCAGAATTGACCCACTTGACATTGTCATTTCTTGCTTAAATGTCTGTACCCTTGAGATGATTGGCCACATCAGATTGATTGCTTGACGTTAGGTGTAAATCACCTGCGATCGCAGATAAGGCATGTGCGATTTTCTACCGTCGTAAACCCAGAAATATGTCTCGAGACACGTCTTGCATGTCACGCCGAACTCTGTGTCAGTCATTTACACTTTAGAAAGTGTAACGTATGTGGACCTAACTGACCTGCTTATTACCGGGTCCAGACCTGAAGTTTGAGGCGTGTATACTAATATAAACTAGCGAGTACCACCGAAGCGACGTTGCCTCATACCAACAGTAAAACTCAAAACATCATAGTGTACCATGGGTATTTCATACCATAAAAAGCAATAAGTAACTGGGATAAAAATGATCTTCTAAAAATGTAAAAAAGTAAAATTTTGTTTTAAAATCAGTTGTTAAAATGCCATGCCATTACGCTTTCTAAAACTTATACAGAATTAGAAATTCCAAACCAGATGCCCAGTGTTTTTCTGTCGCTCGTTGCCGTCTGCCACTATCATAGAAAGGCGCGGATGAAACCATACAACGTCGTAGTTCCCGTTCACAAATGCTAGCAATTTTCTGCCGGATATTTAGTTTTAATTTTTCCAGGGTGTGTGGGTATGTTTTGTATACTTTATATTTTAAGTTATCCAGAGATAGAAATCGCAGGGGAATGGATCGGGGGACCGAGGGGGCCACGAATCTCTACCAATAATTCTATTCTGAGACACACTTGGAATTATTCTCATCGAAAGATTGTCCCTATGAGCTGTTGCAGAGTCTTGTTGGAAAAAAAGCAAGATCACGTACCCTGTTTGTTAATTCTCTAAAATAGTGTGGGGGGGACAATTGTGTTCACGTATGTATGGCCGTCAACTTTTGACTCGAAAAAAATTGGGTCTCAAATCTTTCTCCAGTAATGGCGCACCATGAACCAATTGTTTCGTCATGAAGGGGTACTTCATGAACAATATTAGATTTCTCAGAGCTCCAAAAACAAACTCCTTTCATAAAGTTGGTAAATATAGCCTTTAAAGGTAGTTTAAAAGTGTATTATGATGTTCCATTTCATGAAAGTTTTAAGTTTGCCGAAAATGACAGAAATAACAAGGAGTATCTCGGAAATGGTTCACTCTATAAAAGCATTTATTCAGACATAAATTGTGTGTTTTGGCGAGATCTAAATTTTTGTATCGTAAGATTTTGTCTCTCTCTTACGGTTTACGAGTTATTCAAAAGCCATCCAGAGTAAAAGGACTACATAGGCTATAGCCAGAAAAATTCAAAATATACATTTCATTTGTCATACAAATATCTTAAACATATGGCATTTTAATTAAAATCGTTAAGTCATTTTCAAGAAAATCCAGATTTTCGAAAAAATTTTCACGTAAAGGGTAGTTTAGGGTGGGGCTGTTTTCTTCAAAATCTTCGTGTCTCATCCTCGAAAGACATTAAAGTTAAATACCAACTTTGGTTTTTCACTGACTTTTCGTTTTTGAGTTACACTGTCCACACACACACACCCACACACACACACACACACCCACACACACACACACACACACACACACACACACACACACACACACACACACACACACACACAGAGAGAGAGAGAGAGAGAGAGACCTTTTTCTAAAAATGTTGTTTTGAATTCAGGGGGCTCAAAACATATTTCCGGTGAAATCTCGACATCAAATTTCTGGGTGGAATACAATACTTTCTCTACTTACCAGTGGAGAAAGTAATATATCGGACCGTTATGATTTTACAATTTGATGCACTAAAATGTATGTCATTTAAAAAGCAACGTATTGCAAATTGCTAAAAATAGGTATTCACAGCTACCGATTCAAAAAACATTCCTTCGCATAAAAGTCAAACATTCTTTGCAGAGAATCTTTAACAGGATATACGAGGAGATACGAGTAGACAGCTGTGTCTACTTCCAGGTTGAGGCAACTTAACTTTCACGGACAATATCTACAACCAGAATAAGCAGCGAAGGGTTATATGTTCCTCAACTTTTGGTTAAACTTCGGTGTATTTCTGTTGTTCAGTTCTTTTAATGATATAACTTTGTTATAATGTACTCGTACGTATACAAAGTTGCAATGACATTTACTATAAATTAGACAAATTCTGAAGAAGCGGAGTGAAGTATGGCAACAGCGCAGTTGCATCGTTCTCGCGAAACGTCATGAGGTTTTGACCGCACTATATGAAGACATACCAACCCAAACTGTCTGACTTACATCATGGACTTGGTAAGGGTGCGATCCCGAACCATGCACTCCAAACTTAACACCCACACCAATCAGCTGGTACGGGCATTAGGTCAATACGACCACAGAGCACCTCGAAGAAGGAAAAGTTACCACCTACCCAAGGACGCCCTTGGATAAGGGTAATGCCACTCCCATCTTCTAACACATCATTACTCCAACACCTATTCCTGCCCCCTTTCTGTATCCTAAATTAGGTATACAGAAAGAAACCATTGTCCAGGACACAAAAGCATGACAACACAATGACAACCTTAAATACCACACAGATAAAGTCGCATTAGCGGCTAGGTGCTGTGCAAACACGTCATACCGTACAGGTATGAACCTGTACGACCCTTCTCGAATGCTCGAAAGTTGGAATGCCTGTCTTACTCGGTTTCATTATCATATTTGTTTTTATCAAGTTTCCGTTTCTAAACTGTATACTTTCAATACAGATGTTTACAATCGCCTTACTTTTAGATCCTTCCTACGTTATTTCCATTTATTTACGTGCTATCGCGAATAATTATTATATCTTATTCGCATACATTTACTTCCGCTACCATGTTAATATGTAGAAGACAGAAGATATTGCATTCCACACAAAATTTCTATACAGAGATTTGAATGAAAGTGCTTTTGAGGTTCCCCAATTCCAAAAGAGCCTGAATGTATTTAAGTTCAACATCTTTCAAGGGTGCGATATGAAGATTTAAAAAAAAACGCACCAAAAACCATCCTGTACATGGAAAACGTTACGAAAAATGTGATTGTTTTCAAAAATTGACCTTAACCATTTGGATTAACATGTTTCAGATATTTCCATAACAAATGAAATTTACATCTTTAATTTTTTGTAAATATCATTTGTAGCGCTTTTAATTCAATAAAACCAGAGAACGAATTCCCGGGAGGATGGATAGGATCCCCCCCACTAATGATTTTATACCCGGAATCCCTCCCTCCACTAAAATATCCCAGGGGTGATTTATATAACGAGACAAACAGTGAAACATACACTACTAAAATGCTTTCCTCCACCAACGATTTCGCCCCCTGTATAAGACTTTTGCATAACTGTTACACCGCAAGAGATAGATAAGATGTTTTTGCACAAAAATGGAGATCCCTTCAAGCACGCACTTTTTTTCAAGTGCTTCTTTTATAAGTTAATTGTTTCCTAGATACCTAATCCTTGCCTAATACTTATACTTTTCTCAAATAGAAAATCGTTATTGCTTTGTTTTAATTTGTTTTTCCTGGCCATGCCAAAAGAACCTAATTCCAAAGTCATTCATAAACACTTCACTCCACAAAACTAGAACGGTTTCAGCTTGAAAGTTTTTATTATGGATGCTCTTTAACGGCTATCGTCCTTAATATATATTCGGAATGACAGACCGCTTAATTTTGCTCAGAAGCCTCTATCAGGCTCGAAGGTACTGCCGGCTTTACTTCCCTCCCTAAAGAAGCAGTGCTAAGAACTTTTATCCAAAAATTTAGAAACATGCACTATAAAACCACTCTACACTCTAAATATTAATAAAAATAGCATAATAATTACAAATAAGACCTAATATGAAATTTACTTTGTTTATAAACACTGATGTACAGAAATCTATAAGCTATTTTACACGCGTACATAAGTTCCATGAGAAGTAGGTATAATACTGAAATAATTTAGAAAAGTAATTAAAATGTGCATTTCTTCCTTTTTTTTAAAAAGCTCAAAAGAAAATTAAGACATTTGTTTCTGAAGCTGACCTTCTAAAATTTCAGTATTAAAGCTTTCGAATTCGGTAGCCAGGGTTTCGTTTGCGACTTTCTTGTTGAGGGTCCATGGTTCGATTCCTGGCTTTGGGGTGGTGATTTTTATCCAACCGTTCACGCCTAACTAGCTTATGTGAAGTATCCCCAAGGCCGAACGTGATTCGGAGCCCACGGTAAAAGCTGTAGGTCCTCTCATTCCACCGCCATCCTCAGCGTTAGCCCCGAATGTCAGCTATATGGATATGGGGAGCATTAGAGATGATGACGACGACGTAGACTCTCTTGAATGTTCAGATCATGCATAATTCATTTTGAAATAGAGAGGGATTCATAGCCCACGATAGGAAACAAGCAGAAGAACAACAGCAATCTTTCATTACCGAAAAAAAAATAAATAAACTAATTTGAATCATCCCTAGTTTGGGATACGGATTCATAACTGTAATTGCACTTGCTCCCCTGACAATAGCAAGTTTCCAACTAACCAATAGATAGGAATGATCTCTTCCAAAAATATAAGGTAATACACAAAGTTAAACTTATTTCTCAGTTGAATCCTGAATTGTTTGATATGTGAAAAGCTGCCCTTATGTAAAATGTCAGTTTATGTACTTCATGTAAATGTAAATGAATGTCTAGCGCAAATGGAAAGAAAATAAAACAATGAAGTAAATTGGAAATAAATTTAATGTGCTACATTTCTCTGGTATCTATAGGTGATTACTGGGCATAAAAACTATTCTTCCAGAACCTTGCTTTTCTATCTACCTTTTCCTAGCCTAGATAAAATTTTGAAGTAATAGTGGACACTTCTTTAGGATACAAAGGGAACAGCAATAGTCAAATGTTGAACTGGACGCTATATGCTGGCCTTAAAATGCAATCGCGAGAAACAGATGAATATCGACAGGACTTAAACAAATAACATACTGAATAGTTCAAACCCTTAAGAACGTAAATATCTTATGCCACAAAAAGCTATTTGAAACAAATTAGTGTTTTCAAAACATCTAGTTGGTTACCATGTAAATATCATGGCAGAGAAAGCAGAAATGCCCTAAAAGTAATAAAATGACAAAATGCCGAACATTATGTAATAATAAAGTGAGACGCATTGTATACATTTATGTGCAAGTTAGAAATATCACTGATGCAGCAGTTAAAATATGACGTCTTAAGATATAGGGCATGCTATATATTGTGACCCCAACCACAAAGCACGGCCGGGGTCCAGCTACTTCACACCACATACTAGGCAGGAGAGCAAACAAAGGCGCTCAAGGTCAAGCTGCTCAACACCACTCACACGAGCAAACACGTGACAACTACTGTGGCACTACAAAGGGTTTTCGAGATTATTCAAAGGGCGTCCGGCGTATTTGCATAAGTTCCCGAAAAGGTGACGTTCGAGAAAGGTCCGTGTTACGTCATCCTCACTATATAAGGAGGCGAGACAACGAGGGAAGTTAATTACATAGTCGTCGCAGTCAGTTTTAGTGTGTATGTGTGTATGTGTGTATGTGTGTGTGTGTGTGTGTGTGTGTGAGAGAGAGAGAGAGAGAGAGAGAGAGAGAGAGAGAGAGAGAGAGATAGCGTTGAAAGGAAGATAGAAACATTCGATACTGCTTCGCTAAGTGTTTGTTTCTAACGTCAAAGTCAGAAAGGAGTTTTGAAAGACAGAAAGGACTGAGTCTAGGTTACGAGAACAAATCAACAATAATTTGCAGTATCACGAAGGGCTGAAGATTGCGTTAACCACAAGGAGAGAACTGTGTATTTGTTCAAAGGTGAGAAAAAATAATTGTACTGGACCTTTTCATTTTGTCGCAATGGTGTCAGGAGTGGGATTTATTAAATCGTCTTTGCTGCAATATTTAATCCTCTACTACACTTTGTTGCTATTTGGCTACAGATATGATTCAGAACATTGCAATAGTGCTTTTTTCTATTTTCATGTTATATTGGCAAGTATTGACAGCTATTTGTGTCAAATGTAGCAACTTATTTCAATATTATGGCAGTTACTTTTTTTTTTTTTTTTTTTTTTTTCATTTTCTCCATTTCGTCTGGTGTTTAACAATCATGCCTATTCAAATTTCTTCCTTTAAGGTGCCTATAGCAGTGATTAGAAGAGTGGCATACGAAGCAAAATAATTCATGCAATAGAGGTTCAATATTACTAATAGATAATACCAGTATTTTTCTGCAGTTTATTAGCAAGATAGGAATCTTCCTGATTGTGCTCTAGTTATTCCCAGCGTTTCACGACACTTACCAGGATGGAAGATAATAACAAATGAATACGTTTGGAGTCTTAACAAAGGCTCCAAATCCAGCAGAGCAGGTTCTTCAAGGAAATATCGTCTGCCTGAAATATGTGGATCAATTGACACCTCCTGCTCCACATATCCAGCATATCTGTTGCATATGTTCATTAGAGCATGGATTACTCAGGTAACGAATTCTGCGCATTGCAGCTCAAACCACAGAAGCACGCTGAGCGGGGGTGGCTTGTTCGACATACAGCAGGTTAGCCATTTGCATTATTCGCCGGTCTACGAGGTACAGTCGCGCGCAAAAGAACTTGCTCATGCGGGAACGGTGTGGTTTAGAGTGGTAATGAAATCTATAGCTTCGCCCTCTCAAAGCAACGTCCCCCCCCCTCCTCCCCCAGCCGTTTGAATTACAACTTGCTTAGCTCACTCCTAAAATGGGGCGAGTAACACTGCTAATGACCCATGTTATTCCATGTCAATTTATTATGCAGTGAACTTAATAATACTGATTAAGACTGGTGATAAATAGTCGATATATTTAAGTGCTTTTTCTTACTAATAGGATAACATCGCTGTCAGCATCACTCAATAATAATAATAATAATAATAATAATAATAATAATAATAATAATAATAATAATAATAATAATAATAATAATAATAATAATAATAATAATAATAATAATAATAATAATAATAATAATAATAATAATAATAATAATAATAATAATAATAATAATAATAATAATAATAATAATAATAATAATAATAATAATAATAATAATAATAGTGATAGTGATAATAAACATAATAAATGTAATAAACTGTCCCATTATATCTCCGGGATGTCCAACCTTCTCTGTTTGGAGAACCGTATGTAATGAGCGGCTTATTCCCACTCCACCCCTCAGTAGGAAGGACAGACACTAATTATCCAGTGACAGACACAAACAAGAGATTTCATGATAGTTTGTAGGTCATACTTTGAATTTTCTGGGGATGTCCTCCAATAATATTTGTTTATTTTAAAACACCAGAGTTATCTACATTTAATGTATTTTACGGTGAATTATTGATAACTTGGCTGACAGTATAAATTACAGTAAGCAGAGAAAGTACTGCATTACACCGTAAATTCAATATCGAGATTTCACCGGAAATACACGTTTTGAAATCCCCGAATCTCAAGGAAAAGCGTTTTTGAAAAAATGTCTCTCTTGGCTCCTGTAGTAGAACATTTTCCATAATATGTTTTTGAATATTTTACTTCCGGATCGAATGATATCAAAAGGGAGATCTTTTTCAGGTAAAGGTAATATATGCTGAAGATTTTTTATGTGAGAAAAGTTTGATATCGAGATTTCACGAAAAGCGCGTTTGATGAATTTTACAAAGCTGCCCTTGCGCGCGCGGTACGTGTATGTGTATGAGAGAGGGGTGAGGAGAGAGGCAGAAAACAGCATTATTAAAAAATAATAAATACAAATGTGGGTTTAAGTTCACCGTACATTAAGGGTGCTATAGTAAGATCCTCAACATTGTCTCCTAAACAGAAATGCTTTTGTTGATTCACATGTTTTCCGACGCTGGCTCTAACTATGTTGATTAAAATGCCAGTTCTTCACTTGCATAAATAATCAGACGTAGATACTAATCTTCAATGATGTGCCAGTCACCCATTCATTCTGATTGAACTTTTATAACCATGAAACCATAAGCGATAGAAAAGCGAGCTTAAATCTACTGTTTTCAAAATATGCAAGCTTTGATTTTTAATTAATGTTTAATAGTTATTTATTTGTTTACCTACTTATTCACTTATTTATCTCTTTAGTAACTTCCCTTTAGAAGATCATGTATTTTCATGGAACTTTTAGGCTACACGCTTCTGAAATGTGTTTTTGTGTATCTCTTCAAAATGTACTTAAAATATAAGTACAGCATACTTATAGCAAATACCATTTTTTCTTTCTTCATTTTACTGACATACTTGATCGTGTGCTTCTGTATAACACAACGGAATAAGTAAGTACTTAGGCTAGCCGGGGGCATGAGCGTCGGCAGACTGTTTTTCAAGGGGGGGGGGGCGCATGTTGGGAGTTTGCAATTAAACCATATTAATGCATCATTGTTGCCCAAAAACTGTAAAAGATTGGTTATAAGCAAGTTGATTTATTCTAAATAAAAACTATTCTTTACATCAACATTAAAGCAATACTCTAACAGTAATTGATTGCACATTACATTATCTTCCAAGGGGCCGCGGTCCCCCTTGCCTCCCCTTTGCGACGCCCATGGCCGGAGGTACTGATTTTGACCAATAGGAAGTAAGAACAGATATTTTTTCACTAATTTTTTTAGGATTTACATATAGGAATCAAAGGATAGAGAAATTTCTTTGATTTTAACACATCAAATTTCCCAATACAGATATGAGTGCTTTTCTTGGTAGCTAGTCCTTACAACTACTTAATAGTCTGAGAAATTTCTTTCAGTTTCTTTCCAGTACGATTGCAATTGTAATGAAATATGTATTTTGGTCTAAGATACTCTCATGCACAAACGATTTCAATAACTTGTATATTTACACAAATACATAAAATTAATAGATAAAGTAGATACCCGTTAAACCAACTTTACACTTATTATTTCTATAATTTTGGTAAAGTCCTGGAGACTTAGAAATTATTAGCCATATTGCACAGCACGAGAGAATTAAAGGAGTATAAGTTAAAAATTCCACCTTTGTTTAAACTAATTTTACTATATAAATGTATATCAACACATACAGAAGGCATATCCACCCCCTGTCTAGTCTCTTGGGATCAGCAGGAGCCGCTGCAAACATCCGAGGTTAGTGTTTAAATAAAGATTTTTCCACGGCGATGTCTGAGAACGGGTAAAGGAAATGGGTTTTAATTTTATATGCAACACTCCTCCTTGCTCTGCACCGCCGGTATTTCCCACGTGACACACTTCTGCTTCTCTCTTCGACTCATGCAACAAGGGAATATGTAACAGATAAGCATTTACTTGTTTGTAAACATCACAATTTGGCTGTAATTCAGTCATGTGCGGGACAGGATATGAAAACACGCTTTGCCTGAAATGTGACATTATTGAATGTTAGATTAACAATTTGTAATTTATGAACTGTAATATTACAATGACTGGCCGGGAGGGCTCGGGGCGCTGACCACGTCCCACCCTCCAGTACTGTACCTCACCAATGACGCCTATAGTAGGCAGAGGTGGGGGAAGCAGTGACTGAGCGGTAGGCCTTGGCCCTTTATGGGCTGTTGCGCGGGGTTTAGTTTTTAATATTACAATGAAAAATTCAGGATACAAACTAAACAATAATAATGTAAGACAAGCCTATACAAAAGTAATATACCAGGTCACCCACTTCATCCTGTATCGGCGTGAGTAGATAACCCTTCGTGCGTTAAAACAGTTGCAGAACTCCACGGCGCAAGCGACGACAGTGGCGTGTTCTGCCTCTCATCTAAAACGTTAGGTGAGCGGTAGTTTAACTAGCGTGTGTAGTCCGTGATAATAGAGAATAACAGCACAAAAAAAACTGAAAAGGTTTCATTTTACTCACTCCACCGCGAATTCACATGTTGGTCCCTGGGATCGGGCCGGACCACCTAGGTGGTAGGTGAACGCTCTAACCACCTGGCCACCGCACCGCAATAATAATACTATTAATATTAATAATAATACTATTAATAATAATAATAATAATACTATTAATAATAATAATAATACTATTAATAATAATAATAATAATAATACTAATAATAATAATAATAATAATAATAATACTAATAATAATAATAATAATAATAATACTATTAATAATAATAATAATAATAATAATACTAATAATAATAATAATAATAATAATACTAATAATAATAATAATAATAATAATACTAATACTATTAATAATAATAATAATAATAATACTAATACTATTAATAATAATAATAATAATAATAATAATACTATTAATAATAATAATAATAATAATAATAATACTATTAATAATAATAATAATAATAATAATAATAATACTATTAATAATAATAATAATAATAATAATAATAATACTATTAATAATAATAATAATAATAATAATAATACTATTAATAATAATAATAATAATAATAATAATAATAATAATAATACTATTAATAATAATAATAATAATAATAATAATAATAATAATAATAATAATAATAATAATAATACTATTAATAATAATAATAATAATAATAATAATAATAATACTATTAATAATAATAATAATAATACTATTAATAATAATACTATTAATAATAATAATAATAATACTATTAATAATAATACTATTAATAATAATAATAATAATACTATTAATAATAATAATAATAATAATAATAATAATAATAATAATACTATTAATAATAATAATAATAATAATAATAATAATAATACTATTAATAATAATAATAATAATAATAATAATAATAATAATACTATTAATAATAATAATACTATTAATAATAATAATAATACTATTAATAATAATAATACTATTAATAATAATAATAATAATACTATTAATAATAATAATAATAATAATAATAATAATAATAATACTATTAATAATAATAATAATAATAATAATAATAATAATAATACTATTAATAATAATAATAATAATAATAATAATAATAATACTATTAATAATAATAATAATAATAATAATAATAATACTATTAATAATAATAATAATAATAATAATAATACTATTAATAATAATACTATTAATAATAATAATAATAATAATAATAATAATACTATTAATAATAATAATAATAATAATAATAATAATACTATTAATAATAATACTATTAATAATAATAATAATAATAATAATAATACTATTAATAATAATAATAATAATAATAATAATAATACTATTAATAATAATACTATTAATAATAATAATAATACTATTAATAATAATACTATTAATAATAATAATAATAATAATAATACTATTAATAATAATAATAATAATAATAATAATAATACTATTAATAATAATAATAATAATAATAATAATAATACTATTAATAATAATAATAATAATAATAATAATAATAATAATAATACTATTAATAATAATAATAATAATAATAATAATAATAATACTATTAATAATAATAATAATAATAATAATAATACTATTAATAATAATAATAATAATAATAATAATAATACTATTAATAATAATAATAATAATAATAATAATACTATTAATAATAATAATAATAATAATAATACTATTAATAATAATAATAATAATAATAATAATACTATTAATAATAATAATAATAATAATAATAATACTATTAATAATAATAATAATAATAATAATACTATTAATAATAATAATAATAATAATAATAATAATACTATTAATAATAATAATAATACTATTAATAATAATAATAATAATACTATTAATAATAATAATAATAATACTATTAATAATAATAATAATAATACTATTAATAATAATAATAATACTATTAATAATAATAATAATAATACTATTAATAATAATAATAATAATACTATTAATAATAATAATAATAATACTATTAATAATAATAATAATAATACTATTAATAATAATAATAATAATACTATTAATAATAATAATAATAATACTATTAATAATAATAATAATAATACTATTAATAATAATAATAATAATACTATTAATAATAATAATAATAATACTATTAATAATAATAATAATAATACTATTAATAATAATAATAATAATACTATTAATAATAATAATAATAATACTATTAATAATAATAATAATAATACTATTAATAATAATAATAATAATACTATTAATAATAATAATAATAATACTATTAATAATAATAATAATACTATTAATAATAATAATAATACTATTAATAATAATAATAATACTATTAATAATAATAATAATACTATTAATAATAATAATAATACTATTAATAATAATAATAATACTATTAATAATAATAATAATACTATTAATAATAATAATAATACTATTAATAATAATAATACTATTAATAATAATAATACTATTAATAATAATAATACTATTAATAATAATAATACTATTAATAATAATAATACTATTAATAATAATAATACTATTAATAATAATAATACTATTAATAATAATACTATTAATAATAATACTATTAATAATAATACTATTAATAATAATACTATTAATAATAATACTATTAATAATAATACTATTAATAATAATACTATTAATAATAATACTATTAATAATAATACTATTAATAATAATACTATTAATAATAATACTATTAATAATAATAATAATAGTAATAATAATAGTAATAATAGTAATAATAGTAATAGTAATAATAGTAATAATAGTAATAGTAATAATAGCAATACTAATAATAGTATTAATAGTAATAATAGCAATACTAATAATAGTATTAATAGTAATAATAGCAATACTAATAATAGTATTAATAGTAATAATAGCAATACTAATAATAGTATTAATAGTAATAATAGCAATACTAATAATAGTATTAATAGTAATAATAGCAATACTAATAATAGTATTAATAGTAATAATAGCAATACTAATAATAGTATTAATAGTAATAATAGCAATACTAATAATAGTATTAATAGTAATAATAATAATAATAGTAATAATAGCAATACTAATAATAGTATTAATAGTAGTAATATTAATAGTAGTAATATTAATAGTAATAATAATAATAATAATAATAATAATAATAATAATAATAATAATAATAATAATAATAATAATAATAATAATAATAATAATAATAATAATAATAAGAAGAAGAAGAAGAAGAAGAAGAAGAAGAAGAAGAAGAAGAAGAAGAAGAAGAAGAAGAAATGAATAAATGCCAAAGAAATATTACGTGCACTCATGTTGCACTTTACAATGTGCAATCTGTAATGTTAGACAACGGCACCATATACAGGATAGAGTTTATTCCCTGGAAAACTAATATCCTGTAAGAAAAGTGAGATCTTTATGGTTGTTCATACTGTTGTATATTATCACGGACTACACACGCTATGCTCTGTTCTTCAAGAGATTAGAGGAGATAAACAAAGCATCGGTTTGTATCACTCCGCAGCCACGTGCATTCACAATGACGCAACATAGTTACCTACGCTACGCTTAGGTATAACATGCATTTTACACTACTAAAAGGATATATTTACTTGATCCAAATAACATGTAGCACATGGAAATTAACTGCTACTTACGTCATCTCTGTCCACAATAACACTTTTTCATTTCCTGCTCACAAACTCGAAACCAATCTCCAGAAGCAGCTTGTGGAGGGAAGTTCGTTTTAAATCTGGAAAATCGGGATCAGAGTTAACTGACTACAGCACTTTGTTTAAGGTGGGGGTTCATTGTTAACAAAGAACTGATGAACATTTCGACGAATTGCAGATCTCACAAATTCGTCGCAAACTACATCCACCATTTATCTGGCACGCTGTCGCTTTTTGCCGGGTTCTTCACCAACTGAGGATTTTTCTTTGCGTGTGCTGTAAATACTTGCAACTGACACACCGGTAAACTCGGATGTTAATTTCATCACGTCTTCGATAGAAAGTTCGGGATATTTCTCGCAGAACTTGTTAAACACGTTCAATATTGTTGTCTTTTCACCACTTCGCAACGGTTTGCCGCACTTATGTTTCACAACTCACTTGTTCCGCCATGTTACTTTCATACTGAATAATGCGCGCGCAGAATGAATTAGGGTGCTTACAGATTCACTTAACTGCGTATTCTTACACTTTAACTATGCTTAGTACACTTAGTTCATGATCTGTGGTTCATGCTTTAGCAAACATTGACATTTCAGACCTTAGTAACAGTATTTCTTCAAGGGACTATTTACACGGCGAAAGCATCAAGAGGGCGCGCTGTGGTCAAAACGCACGTGGCTTTGTTTACGTCTCCTCCAATCTCTTGATGAACAGAGTATAGTTTAATTGCTTCTCACCTCACGTCTTCGCTAAGAGACAGAACACGCCACTGCCATCTCATGTGCCGTGGAGTTCTGTAACTGTTTTAACGCACGAAGGGTTATCTACTTTACACCGATGCCGGATGTAGTGGTCACCTGATATATTATATCTCTTAAGCTAGACGAGTTGCTGTGTTCCCTGCAATCCAACAGACTAAACTATTGTATCCTAATTAAAGTTGGAGACAACTTGAAACTCAAGTCAGTGGTTGAAAAAATAACCTGCAACATTACTAAGATAAATGAAGTTTTTAATTTCTAATTGTTCTTATTTTAGAATATTGTATCCTGCTTATAGCTTCTATCTAATGGCTACTACTTTTCTGTTTATCTCATCGTTTAACTACATAGTCATATCGCGACGGATCGGTTAGAATTTGTTAGGAGATACCTCATACTGTATTTATCTCAGGAGTTTCGCTGTGACGTTGTGGTTGACATAAGCGAACCTGAGATAACGCGCTAACGCGCTGTTGTTTTTTCCTCGCGCGTTGACATTTTATACTCTGCTTCAAAAACAACTTGTCCATTCTTTCCCAGTAAAATAAATATTACGCATCACTAATACATTATATTACCGCATAAAACAATCAATTATGACCATAATTTCAGTAATATCATTAATGAATTATATTTATTGGAGACTCAAGAAGCACACGATAGATTATTGTATCGACACTGGCACTGCTTACAATCCAACAGCTAAGTATTAATTTGGAACTGCTGGTGTTACTCTGTACCGAGAAGTTCCCCACTCCACAGCGCAATTGCGCGTTCAAGGACAAAGACATTCTCTTGAGTTAATGACAGTAGATTGCCATATGGTAGACTTCAAGAGCTCATCCTTATACCGTATCCTTTCGTCTTTGTCGTAAGTCCCCACAGCATCAGTGCTGGGCAAATGTTTCTCCGCTTCTGTGACTTTGTCATCCATTATATTTGTTTTCATTATCCGTGGATAGATGGCATAAAATTCGCTACCAGCACCTATTTTTCATGTTCATTATTGTTTTATACTTAAGGTAGAACTTTGGGTCGTGGTATTAAATACCCAGTCCGGTGTTTAACTTAGCATCTGAGGGAAGATACGAAAAAAGAGGAATCAGGTTGGTCAGCCCACAGGGTCACCGACGTTACCGCCTAAGTCATTCCGCTCGGTGATAATGCCTACCACTACTTTACTTCCTTGATTAGCCAAACTCTTCACCTCGAAACTCAGATCCCGTCCATCCCAGAGGCAATAGCAAAAAGAGCAACGGCAACATGGACGCGCATTAGGAACCACGAAAACTACGTGATCGCCAAGATTGGCAAAGGCGAGCCAAAGCACCGCAAACATACTAGAATAAAAATGTTCTAGACGCGGTACGGCTCGCTGACTAATGCGTGTCCATGCAATCTCGCTCTTAGGCCACACACACGTTACGGCAGAGGCCCTCGACTCGGAAAACACCCAGGAGCTACACCCTGCTCGCGCAGGAAAACAGCGGGAAAATGTAAATATTGTAAATAGTGCAGTGCGCGAGCCGTGACGCATATTTCTGTTGTGCCCAGCGAACGTGTGTGTGTAAGCGTGTGAATGTGTGTGGGTGAATGCGTGCGTGTATGTGTATACACACACACACACACACACACACACACACACACACACACATATATATATATATATACATATAAGGAAAAAAAACAAAAATTGGAATAGACGCCAAATGACTAACGAAAACTATTCTCGGTGGCCTAAAGATGGCCACCGTATGGGTTTTTGCTGAAACTCAAAGCTATAAGCTTGTAAAAAAAATTGTAAATAAATGTAAATTTATAGCCTGTAAGCCGGGCCCCTTGTACCGGCACCAGGCCAAAATTATGAATAAAGAAAACTTGAAACTTGAATTTCCCTTGTCCATTCCTTTCTTACTTTTATACAAGAAGATTTCCTATATTCCCAGGTTCCAAATTCATAAACTTTCTTCCTTATTTCTTTGGTAAATTTCACCATTTTTATTTAGTATTTTAGTTTACTAGTGCTCAAAATTCTATACCAAATATTATTATTACATAAAGGCCATTTACTTAATCAAGTCCGTATTCTTAGATCTTTCTTAGATCCTTCTCTAGTCTACATAAAACCATCTCTTGCTGATTAGTCACATGTTTAAAATAATTTCGCCCCTCTCTATGTCATTTTCATTTCTCTGCGTTAGCATTTACCTTTCCAAAATCAAAATTGCAAATTATTCATGAGATGCAATATCTTCCAGTGTTAACCTTATTTGTTTCCATAAACAAATTGGTAATGATTCCTTATCTCTCCACTTAGCCCCCAGGGCAATTTTCATCGCAGTTTTCCTCATGTTACTGAGCGAACCATCTTTTTTATTAAGCATTTTACTTTCTCTACTACGTATAGTACGTAGGGGAAGTACCTATTGTATTCCATCCAAAAATTTCAAGTCGAAATTTCTCCGGAAATATGTTTTGAGGCCCCCTGAATAAAAATAAGCATTTTTAGAAAAATATCCGTGGTGGGTGGGTGTGTGTGTGTGTGTGTGTGTGTGTGTGTGTGTGTGTGTGTGTGTGTGTGTGTGTGTGTGTGTGTCTGAATAGTACAACTCAAAAAGAAAATTTCGGATGAAAACCAAAGTTGGCATTTAAGTTTAATATTCAAGGATGCGATACGAAGATTTTGAAGCTCTTGTGTTTGTGGAGGGAGAATTATGGACCCGCTCAATAACCTTCTCTTCTAGAGCCACTGTTCTTACGCTTCTTTGGGCTCCCGAGTAATGCGGTTGTTTTTGGAAAGTTCCTGTTTCTCACGGTCGTTGATGTACGACATTAAAGATGCTGTGATGAGGCAAATGTCTCCTTGAGTAAAGCTCACTATAAAGATCTCGAGCGTTTTTTTGCATTTCTGCAAGCAGCACCATAAACGTAATGCATCTCTGCTATTCTGCGTATATGAAGTGAAACATTTTTATAATAGGTTGTAAAACTGAGGTTCTTGCAGCAAATGGAGCATTTTAGTATACGCTGTTCGCTGAGACTGATAACTGGAACCAAAAAGTCACAAAGTGCTACATAATGTGCGAAGAATCCCTCACCATTTAAGTTTCAAAGTGAGTTTTTAGGTTAACGACGATATAAACGATGTTAAAAACAGATGCTAAGAAAATAAAACATACGCGATACTGCAATGCCGAAGGTGGAACAAGAATCTAAACCGACGCGGCGTTTGGTAAAAGTTGATGTCCTATACCTCGATAACAAGGCGTTTACGAACATACATTCCCATTATAAAATACTCAAATAGAACCCCTTATTCACGCCTTTAAATTATTCGGTGTCATTCTGACTCACCTCGTGTATGGAATGTTTTTCATTTAGTTCCTCAGAAATGCTCGTTAGAGCACACCGACGTTAGAGTAATCCTAGATTTCTTGGTTGTTCACGTGTGTTCTTAATTCAGTCGGCTTGGCCCTGAGAAAGGGGTAGTTTCACTTTAAAGATCTAACACGTATATCGCCTTGACTTCGACATCACAGGAGGTACGATACTTTTGCAGAGAAGAAAGCCGCAACGAATGTTAATACCAATATTAGTTTAGTCACCACACCTTGTTGGGATACCATTGACAGATTTACCGCCCTAAAAACTTTAGTACTAATTTAACTCTTCCATATAACTAAGGATTTGAATGTTAATTTTGGAAAAGCCGTGCTTCTGAATTAACTGTATTTGCCATTTTAATACTTGAACAAAGATAAGAGTGCGCACATATAACGTTTTTGGAAAATAAGGATGTATTTTGCTTTCATAATCATAATCTAATGACGATGAGGATAAGTACTGCAAAGAGAAAAGTCATCGTTCATTCTCGCTTACGTGGGTAAAGTTACAAAGACAAAGAAGAATTTTGGCACTATTTTCATAAGAACTCTCTAACGAGGGAAAATCCTCGTGTCCTGGTAAATTTAATTGCAGAGGATCAGTAATTGATGAGGAATATCCAAGGAAACCACATGTTAATGAACAGAACATAGAATATGTGAATGAAAGGATCATTGGAGACCCGCAAGCATTTACACGTCATTTGAGCAAGAACCTAAATATTCCTTGCAGCATAATTATTTGGAATATGTTTTCTTTTAAAGAATGTGCCTACCACATCCAAGTGGTGGATAAACTTGATGATCATTCATGTTGTCAATGTGCATGGACCTTCTTGAAGCAGTTAATAACTATTCCATGGAAATATTTTCTTTACCATTGAGTCTAGGTTTCAAGTTTATGGACTAGTGATCAAACAATTAATGCCCACTTGGGCATCAAAACCATCCAATGTTACCATAGTGTTAATGTTTGGTTTGGTTAACACAGAACCGGTGCTGTGGATCCTCTTGCTGAGTTAACTGCAAAGAGAGGTACTATCTTTCACAAAAATAAGTACCCAACTTCAGGGGACACTCTGGTACCAAAATGGCCAAAAAATGCGATTTCTTTCACAAAACATTTTCCTGAAGAAATGTTGTCAACATGTCCAGAATATGGCCATTAAATATTGTGTGTCAATTCCACCTGGAAATTGGTGTCTTTAAAATTTATTTAGACTCTTGCAATATTTACAGTGTGTTGCAAAACTTTAAATAGCTTTTTCTCCATATAACTTTTTTTTTTCCTTTGGGGTAAACTTTTTTGCAGTAAATACTGATGATAAAGCTGAAACTTTCAGAATATGTAGAATATAACTTGTTAAAGAAACCTGTGTATTGGTTTATTGATCACACTCATATATAAAACTTTATGCTTTTTTTTCTTTTCTTTGTAATTATTAGTAGCATTCCTGTTTATTCTATTCTAAATAGAAGAAAATTCATGTTTTTAATAAATATTGATATTTTGGAAAACTAATGCACAGTTTTATTGCATAGGAATGGAAAATCTAGCATACCAAATTTCAGACCTCTAATTCAATTCTAAACTGCAAAAAGTATACCTTTTATTACTATTCAATTTGGTACCAGTGTCGCCTTCAGTAAGACCTGCGCGAAGGGTCACCTAATTCTCAGGCGTACTTGCGTAGATGTTATTAGAGTTTAATTATCCATATGCTTCCCTTGCTGTTCAGAGGACGTGGCAGTGGTGTCACCTCGTAGCTCACCTCGCAGTTTTGAAAAAGCAATATTTCAGAAATCCTTCTACATTAACGGGCAAATATTGCAAATTTAGCAATATGTTCTTATGGTATTGTGGACTATAATTAAAATGATTCCAGTGCTGGGTGCTATACTTACAGATGTGAGATTAAGTCAGACCAAATTCGTGTGTTCGCTATAGTGAAACTGGTTAAGGCGTGTTAGTTTAAATTAAGAGTGCTGGGCTAACATTAGTTAGAATCCCATTTAACCTTACATGTTTTATTTCCTTTTCTTTTTTTCTTCCTTAACGGCAACACCATTATTTTTATAATCCATGCGAAATATAAAAGTACACAATCTAATGAAATCTATTTCTGATAAAGCTCCTCCTTTAGGTATTTTTATTCCACATAGCGTTGTAACTTTGCGCGCCGTCTTATGAGTGCTGCAGTACGATTGCAATTTTAAAACTGAATGCTTTACAAGATATTAATTACAATTGCTAAAAATAAAGAAGGGAACACGCCAACTTCAACTGTCAATCATACCTCCCGAAATTAAAATGTCCCTATAAATATTCGCATTCAAAAGCATCTCTATAAATTTCGTGTAGACATTTACCATGTTAAAATATATAAGTGTTTAATAGTGTAAACTACGGTTATAATTGTCATAAAAAGCGTTGGATGCCAATGAATAGTGTAATTAATACATTAAGCAGAATAGAATGCAGTTGTAGAGTACTTCAGCATGAAGCAACCTTTGCACCCAGATAATTAAGCATGGTTCTTGAATTTTGTATTTCAAAAAATATACAGGCGAAAGAATCGAACTGCCTGCAGCTAGAAGTTCTGAGTTCGTCAGCGACTCGCCTCGGCCATTCTGCACCCGGCATTCGCGCTGTATCGTATGATAAGGTTGTTGTCATTAACTTAGCAGCTAATTTCACTGCAAGGCGGAAAGTTCGTTAGCATCTTTAGAAATGGTTTGAAAATGTGTTCCCCCCCCCCTAGATATTCGTTTACATTTGTTTAGAAGAATAAGAAAAGAGAATATTTCTATAACAAAAAACGTACTGTTACTGCGGAGTACTACGATACATTTTTTGCAAAATAATCTACAAGCAGCTCTGAATAACCCACCCATCATTCTGCATGACAAAAGAGCGTATGCAGCAGTGGCTGTAACTGACATGGGTGGTCTTTGGAGCTAGGAAGTGTTTTACCACACCACTTATTCTCCAGATCTAAGCTCCTGCGACCACGATCTCCTCCCTAAAATGAAAGAACCACTTCCGCTTTGTTCATGACGTTCTCCAGGCAACCAACTACTCCCTTCACAACATCCATAGATTAAGCAGCCCTAACGGCATCCAACGTGTTGCAAATCATCGGGAACGCGTGATACACAGGAGGTGATTACATCGAAGTCCTGTAAAACTTAAATGTTGTATGTGTGCTCTGTATCTAAATAAATAGTTGCCACTATTAAAAAATTAGCCTATGTATAATTAAATCGAAAAGAAATAGTAACTAGAGTATCTCCCGAGAACATACCCCTGTGACATCTGAGGTAAAGTGGACAGTAAAGACTGCATAGCAGTTGTGCGGTATCTTTCTGTAAAGATAGAGTTTCGTAGTACATTAATACATACTTTGAAAAAATAGAAGTAAATGGAACAGAGAAGGTTCATTAGTTTTCATTATAAAGACATAGTATGTTTGGCAATCTGTGAATGAGAACTACTGTGGAGAAAAAGTTTTATTCGTTGGTTGTGAATAGGAATAAAAATGAAATGAAATTTCACTCCTGACGGAAAGGTGTTGCTAAACTCAACCAGTGGAGTTCAGTGAGCTGTTAACAGAAGATAACTCTTACATTCTCGTTCAGTTGATAGCTTCGGACGAAGCGTATTTTCACTTTTCCACATATAAATGTCAAAGCTGTCATTTCAAAGAAATGTAACGTTTCAGAAAACTCAAAGATTAATGTTTCATGCCTCATCTGCATATTGGGAGCATGATTTCTGCAAGATAACAGGAACAAGAGAAAATTTATACTTGCTTTTACATATATTATATTGCAAATCATATTGTTGTCAATTATGTTCGTGGACTCCAGAGAGTCTGATACTTCAACTCGAACAAAGACACAGATGCTTTCTCCTAAAATATTATTTTGGATTATAGAAAAATCTAATTTACTCAACTCACAATTCATTGATCTGATGAACGCTTGAAATTGAACCAATTGGGGAGTGAGGTATACATGATTTAATTTATGAAAGCTTATCTTTGATTCTCCATCGTGATAGCCCACCTAGATATTTTTCCAGAATTTTCTCACTGTATTAGTGAATATTAAACTACTATAGTGAATATTAGACTACTATAAGATGTCGAATTAGTTTTATCGACTTATTCCATTTACTACCTCGAAACGTAATAACAACGTGGGATGTGGAAAATAGTGGAAGAGGTGAATTTCTGTTTCACCACGAGTTTCGCTGTGTATCGACTTTCGAGAATGTTGTTGCATCCTACAGACGGCAATTTCATATCAAAGAAGCAAACTTTATAAATCTTGTATATACTGCTATGTCTAAAATTCCTAATTCAAAGCTTTCTTCACCAGCCAGTATAAGAATACATTGAAATGTCTGTTTTCCTTTGGGCTATATACTTAGTTATATACTTAGTTATATACTTAGTGATACTCGCATCAAAATATCGAGGTAATTTAGGAGAAAACTATGGCACCGGTAGAAGCATATCTACTACCAGTAAACTCAAAGACTGTTCAAAGAAATAGTGCTATTGTGGTGCGTTTGTTACGGTTACAATGTACTTCTTCATGCAGCTATGTGAAAGGGTGTGTGCCTTATGAGGAGCAAGAGTATACTCCATTAACAAGATGGACGAGATGGGTTAGGATTAGTTTCTTACTGGAATATTGTCTGTAAAATACTCCAGGAAGATTAAGTCAGTTCAATAGCGGGAGCAAGACTACATCATTCAAGGGATCCTTGATTTCATTCATGTTTAATCCGATTGTTAAAATGGATGCCTAGCCTATTCGGTCACGCTGAGGTCTAAAAAATTTCGAGTTCCATTGGGTTTATAATTAAAGATTCTATTAAGATACTGATAATAAACTATGTAACACCCTTCCACAGTGCAAATTCCACCGTCCTGCTGCTAGATACCAACCAGTGTCAATGTCGCCCTGCCTTAAAATCCTGAAACAGATAAAAGGCGATGATGGGATAGGAAACGGACATAAAATTCGCGATAGCAGAGGAACCACCTCGGCATTCCCCTATCGACTTAGGAGCCACAACACTCAGTTTCAAGTTATCAAATCACATAGCAAACAAAAGCATTATCCGCAGTTAAATTGGTAACAATGTTTACCGCTAAGCCTGGAGCGCCCTAGACTATTTGCGAAACAATGTTTCCTAGCATACAAACACAGCAGCAACTAGAGTGGAACACTTTTCATTAGCGTTCTGAGGGAACTTGCAAGAAGTTGGTTCTAGTGTGGTAGCAGCATCGTCACTGACATAAGGAATAAGAATTGAGAGGTCTTGGGGGAGCACAGATGCAAACATATGTAACAGTTCTTGTTCTCGCTGCTTGAAGTCCAACAAATTTGCCATCCGGTCGAGATAAATCGACTTCTAGGCGACTTCACTAAGGACGACGGTTAATTGACTGCTAACCTGAACACGATCGATCTTGCCCAAGAAGAAATCAGCGGAAAGAGATGCAATATTTTGTGTGCTGTTAGGTAATAATGAAAAGTGCATTGAGATTTAAATTACTGAGCATTGTGAACATTTACATTGTTACTTTGGAAATGTAGGCAACAAGGAAATTCTTTATTACTTTCTCGACTACATACTCGTAATAACGGTTAATAGAGGAACTACTGTAATCCATCCAAAAATTCGATGTTGATATTTCAACGTAAATGCATGATTTGAGGTCCCTAAATCGAAGAACGTTGGTCCATGTGTTTAGATGTGTGTATGAACGTCATAATTCAAAAGCGAAAGGTCAATCCGGCTGAGACATTTAAAAGAGTCCCATTTGTAATGATTTATTATTTATTAACACTCTTCGAAAACACAATCATGCTTTTATAGCTACTGAATATCGTTAAAAATTAATTATGAATATATTACAAACAACCGCAATGATTTCCGTCATTTACATCAGAAGTTCAGAACTACAGCATGTGTTCGAAGTGATTACTTTGAGTACTTGGAGGGCAAGCGATGAGTGGAAAACGGTGCACGTTGAAGTTCAGAGATTATCAGTGTTTCATACGTTCGGGAGCCTTATTTCTTTATACACCTAATGTTTTGATTTACCATACAGGTAAGTGATTTGTTTTACGTTTGATGAACGAGCAGGCTATTTCGTGTAACCGTGCTGATGAATCCACCTATCTTCAAATGTCCGTTAAGAACCACATGTAGTTACCTGTGCTGCATGGGCTGGACATTCAGCGTGTTGATACCACATGGATTGCCGCATGTGCGGTTTGTTTTCTAATATTGTGGGAGTACTTCTGTTAATAATACAGAATACTTGTCACTATTTAATATCCTTTAAAACAGGAACCGATTACTTCATTATTTACAAGCCCGCAACACCATTCACAGACCTTTGCACCTACTTCTCTCAGTCATCTGTATTTTCGATTGACCATGTAGTGTGCTTGTTGCAAAGGTCCCCTTCTACATATTTGGTAAATGAAGCTTCATCTTGATCATGTCATCAACTTGCAATTGCCTTAGCTTAGACCATTCGGAGAACTGTAGTTGGAAGTCATTGCCATGAAGCTGCTGATGAACTGACATGAAGTAAGGATGAAATTTATTGGCGTGTAGTATTTGCAGAACACTTCATTCTTCGTTGATTGGCACCACTGTCATATTCAATCTGTCTGGTGCTGGCATGTGGACTATGTTAAGAGCTGTTCACTATGCGATGGTTTTGAAACTCCGTTCTCTTTGTCCGTATAAGATGTACTTGTCATAAACTGCATGCTTTAAAGAATCTACATATATACCATATGCTGTATACATATTCCATATATTTGCAGTAAGATGTTTTCTATCCTTTTCGGTTTACCAGTTGTACACAACTCATTCAGAATGAAGAGGGTCGCAGAAGTTATTCTCAAAAAATTCAAGATATTTTATTTTTTATGAAGCTATGTTATTTTATTCAAAATCATTAGAACCGTTTATGAGAAAATCAACATTTTCCAAACAATTTTCTATGTAATGCGGGTAAATTCCTTTTCTTCTTTTTTTTTTTTTAACGTCCTCCAACGTGATGCCTAACGCCAGAATTTTTAGTACCGCATCGTGTGTAGAAGTGTCAGTTATGCCGTGAGTGTGTTCGCCCAGACCGAGAGGCCAGCCATCAGCATTGAATGAAACAGCCCCATGCACACGGTAAGGTAACTAAGAATTGTGGCTCTAGTGATGTCATATCGGACGATGAATGAAAAATAGGTGAAATAATACTCAAATGAGCCCAACGTTCATAGAGCTTTAAGTTACAACGATAAGAGAAAACCTCGGAGAAAGCTTATCCGGATAACTCAGCCTACACGAGATTCGAACTGGCCACCTCTTGGACGTGAGGCAGACACGCTACCACCACGCTACCGACGTGGGCTCAAATACTAAGTTTGTTGTTTAACCACAACTCTAAAATACACGGTGTGTTTTCTGCATGAGCCCCAGTAGTGCAGCGGTTTCGTTCGCGGCTCTCGTGCTGAAGTTCCGTGATTCGATTGCCGACTCTGGAATGACGATTTTAAGTCGCACTTCACCTATTCCTAGCTCCTGTGAAGTGCCCACAAGCCCCAAGCTGGTTCGGTGTCCACGGCAAAAGCTGTAGGTCCACTCATTCTACCATCATCATCATCATCATCATCATCATCATCTATCATTGGAGCTAACAGATTACGCTCTTTGAATGCCTCCACCTAAGAAATGGATCTAGTCATTGCTTGGTGGAATGAGTTCACCCTACGGTCCCAAAGCACGCAGGACCACACAGCCAACAAGGACAACCCGGACATTTATTGTTTAATAAAACGTCTGCCTATGTCTTATAAATAATTTACTGCTACCTATTCTAAATTACACAATAGGAAGACCACATTCTATTCCCAAAACTAAATATTTATATTGTCTTTAGTGTATAGTACTTTACATCATTACAGCCATAGCTTTTAAAATGCATTTCCATGCAAACTGAAGTTTGAGATGGAAGTATTTTCTTGGAAATCTTTGTATCGCATCTTAAATACTAAGCTTAGTATTTATCCAGTATTTCGTTTTGAGTTATGCTGTTCAAAGACACCATACTCATACACATTCACGTTGACGTTGTAGAGAAAGTGAGAAAAGAAGATTTTAAGTTGATCACATGTCTTGAAAATGAGCACAATGTTGTATTCTGTGCTAGAAAGACAGCGTCAGTGAATGAGTATGATATTTTTCAAATTGTACTCCTTCTGGTTGTTGCCATTCTTTTTTCCTGTTTTCTTTCTTGCTTTTGTAAGGTGTCGTTCTGCCAACGTTGATGAAACACTGAAAGGCGTGTCTTTTGTCTACTGAAACTACTGAAGTTACTAGAAGCATGCTGCACGCCATTTTTGTGCGCTTCATTAAATAACAGCAGCTGATGAGACAGTGTTGAGGTTGCAGGGTCAAAACCATAATTTCCCAAAGCTTGCGGCCAGTTGGTGTGTAGAATTTCATGTCAATAAATCTCCGTCTTCTTTGTGCTCAAAGTGGCGTATACATTTTGATGCTGGCGGCACATGATGTATGCGATACTAAGGGGAGTCATAACAAGTTTACTTATGAACTTCGAGCTAACAAGATATTAAAAACAAAGCAACAGAACAGCTGCTACTGATATTTACTGCAGTAATTATTTTTCAGATCCTTTGATGGATAGCTTGTCTCATTTAACTGGATACAGAGAAGGAAAATATTCAACTGACATTAGAAAACAATTGGATTTATAAAAATCATTTATAAAAATGACATTTCACGTTGATAAAACCTAGATTTGTAAAAATCATCTACTGCAAATGGGTCGGTACCAATCTATTTCCATCGGTTCGATCATACTTCGTTTTTCTTTACGACTTCTATGGATCTAGTTGGTATCATTCTTATTGTCAAACTGATTCCAAACGTATCTCCTGTTATATTCTGTGTTCTGAGGTGTCCCTCTTGGAATTGTTTAATCTATTTCAGCATTAGATGCTCCGCCGAAGCGAGTCAGCCAATTGTTGACATTTAAATCTAGGGGCTCTGCTGCATTAAATAGGGTAATGCCTGTTGTGCTTCTGCAGGGTAATTGCATCTAGAGTCTCTAACTCGATCACAACATAAAAAAGCAGAGATGATAAAACTCAGAGGAGGTGATAAAATTTGATAAATTTTTCGCGAATGAAAGGTGTCATTGATTGAAATTCGAAATTGTTATGAAATGCTTCATTTCAACCAAGTCACGTATGAATGAAATAATCACTATAAACCTGCAACAAGTTTCTTGTGTTCCAGTAACAGATTTTCCAAAAGTTTTCGAGGAATTTCAAGTTCACTGCAGCTCCACTTTTGCCATTAACATTTTTCTAAGGGAGGTCGGATTCAGTAACAACTTTAAACAAAGGTCACAACATTATCCACGCGAATTTTAATATTCCAAATTGAAATCAAGAGTAAACTACAGGCTAACGATCTCTACTGGTCTTTGTTCTGAACGCTACGAAGAACTGGTAAAAAACAACTTGGTTATTTAATGTGACTCGTTAATTCCAACAAGCAAACATGAATCTATGAATAAATGCCTGCTCCAGGTTAGAAATGAAAGGGAAAGATAATGGAAAAATCCAATTTGAGTAATAACAAAGCGCTACCTTGTATATAAACACAATTTACCAAAGTCAAACATGGGCAGAAAAAAATAATTGCACTTAATAAAAATTTTATATCATAGGAAGCCTTTAACCTTCTTTCAAGCCAAACTAAAAAGGTGTATGGTTTTGTTTTTGAGAAAAAAATACTCAAATTTATTTTTCTGACGTGAACTATAAGCTACAGAAATGCCATATTACGCTATATTTTTAAATAGTATTTTAGACCCTAGTTACATTACTGCTCAAAAGCTTTTGAGCACACATTTTTAGGATTAATTGAAATAATAGAGTAAAAGAGACAGCGTATGCAGTCAAAACAGTATATTTAATGAAAATCAGCAATACATGTTAGATTGTGCTTTATTCAATGTAACCTCTGCAAACTCTATCAAGTGCACCAGTGTATCTCTAGAAATATCCCTGCATATGTTTTGCACATGACTCCCAATACATTTTCATTAGTGGGTTGTTTCTTTCTGACCTTTCTGTCCACATGATCCCGAAATAGTGCAATAGGATTGCAGTCAGGACTTTAAGGGGGCCAAACCGTGATCTTCAAGTCTTGTGTCTCTTCCAATCGTTCAACGTATCTTCTACAGAGTAAAGATGCATGGTTGGGGTCATTGTCCTGCTGCAGAGTGAAACTCTTGCCAATTAACCGTATCCTAGATGGTTTGGCATAACGTTGGAGAATGTTGGCTCATTCTTCTTCATAATTCCTTCTATTTTCACAATATCCCTGTCCTATTGCCACCAATATACTATAATAGCCCCGAATCACCTCCATGTTTGACTGTAGGCGATATGCACCGAGATGCCATGCGCTCACCTTTTACATGTCAAACTGGTAATGTTTTGAACCGAATAGCTCAAACTTAGATTCTTCAGTAAATAACAGCTTTACCCACTGGTCAACAGTGCAACTTACATGTAATTTGGCCCATTGTAATCTTTTCCGTTTATTGATAGCTCTCAATAGGGGTTTCTTTGCCACAGCTTTACCTTTCAGATGTGCTCCTCAAGTCGCCTCTTCACTGTAGAAACACTCACAGATTCATCCTTCAACTGGTTCAGTTCCGCTATCAGCACGGGTGTTTGTTTTGAAACGATCACATTCGCTGGTCACTATTATCCCCTTTCGATAACGATGCTTATTTCTATTTGTAGTTACATACCTCTTTGCAGTGGAATGGACACCTCTCAAGTGAACTTGTTTTTGTGTGGCAATTTGACGCATGGTGTGGCCTGCTTTATGTAGGCTGACTATTGCAGCACGCTTTTCTGTTGAAAACTCCCTTCTTTTACCTATTTGTGATTTTTCAAATGCACAATAACAATGTGTACCATTCACGTGCTTATGAAGCACTAAAGTGCTGTTTACAGCCAATACCTAGTTACAGAACGTCTGTGAACGACATATAGGGAGGGAATCATACATACTATGACATCCAAAACAACTTTGGGGTAAGTGTTCCTGTAAGAGTCAACAAGTGCTACATTTTGAAAATCACAATTTACAAACAAATGTTAGCATAGTAAATTTCAATTATGTTCCCATGGATTTATACCATATATACGATGATATATGACATTGGCTTTGTTTGGCGTTATACACTTGCTCATTGCAGAAAAACAAGCTGTTCAAAACTTTTGAGCGGTAGTGTATATTTTTCTAAACCATTAATAAGAAATATAGATACGATATTCACAGAAAACAGCAATAGTTACATGATGGAGTTTAAATGTGTTTAAAAACGAATGTAAATATTTTACATTGGTAATATCATCGTTAAGCCTGACTTCACGTTCTCATTCTATGCAGATCAGTTAGTACTCTGAGGGCTAGACACGTTTTAATGTTCCATTATTCACATATACCGTTACATGCTATATAGACACGCTTCAGTGTGTACACTGTGTTACAGATACATACAGCTCACTTGTGTTGCCTAAAACACGTGTTCAAGTATCTGATTTACTTTCTAAGCTCCTGAAAACCTGTTAACTTTTCTGATTTAATTGCACAACAGGAAAACTACCTATCAATGGGGCTTGTGCTATAGTTTTCATTTCATAACCGATCACCATGAAACACAACTAAAGAAGAAAATTTTTCGTTACGTAGATGTTAAGGCTATAAATGCAATTCTTAATGTACCTGCTACCGTAGGCAAACAGCTACGTAAACGCATGTATCCTCTGTACATCGTATATTCAAATTTCCACTTTCACTGTAACAAGAACATTGGTATTGTGCTCCAAAATAAATATAAATCTATTGAAGATCCAGAAAAAGTCGGAAAAACTTAAAGAAGAGAGACGTGAAATAAGGGAAGCCCTTAAGTACTAGGGTAATCAAGGGTGTGGCGGATTCTTTATGGCTACATTATATGCCATTAGGTTTAAATATTATATCCGAAAACAAAGGAAGGCCATTGGAAGTGTCCTTTGGTATAATGAAAGTGCAGAAAATTACAACAGCATGGGCTTCTGTTGAATATAAAGGAGGTTCAATTTAACTAAAGGAACAGAAGTCATGAGGAAAAAATACAATTTGAAACTCAACAGTGAAAGATACACCAAAATATAAAGACTGTTCAAATATGCAGGTACCCTCCTGAAATGCCGCTTAGTATCCTATAGGCTGAAAAACAAAACAGATCCCACAAGATTGGCTTCCCATTTCAATTATTTGCATCTTCAAGTAAGAGAAATATAATGAATGTTATAATTATGCAGCAATATGTTTTATAGATCTACCTATAAGATATTTGCAATATAACTAATTGCATAATATTACACAGTTTCTAATTTTAGAAGAGCAAAAGAGATTTCTAAGGATAAATGTAGATTTATTACTCTCACTATTAAACAGGGAAACAGAATCGGAGAAAGAAACGCCTATGGCTTTTATCGCCTTTGAGAAAGTACGTAATAGAGTTTACAGAAACGCTTTTGGTAAATGTTTGAAAAGAGGATATTCAAAACGCATTGACGAAATAAAATGCTTCTGCTCTAAAACAAAGAAGCAGTTACAAATAAGTAAGAAATCTGAGAAGAGCGTGATATAATCTGCATGTGTATTTCTTTATTTCTTAGTTTTTATTTTATGGTCCAATGAAAAAATACGAACATCTATTGAATCCTGGTTTTAAAAAACAGGAAGATACAATTAATTTAAATACACAGGGCAAATCATAATTCAGGATTAGACAGTTTTGTACTAGCTTATTAGACAGAAAATGTCACAAGACAAAACTCAAATTGTCATTCTGCTTTTCATTGCGCTTTCCATATATCGACAATAATTGAATATAGGTGTGACGCCGGCCGGCGCATATCAAAGGAAGGTCGGGGTCGGGCTGCCCCACGACACTGGTGGTATGTGTATCAAGGACGCTCAGAATGTTCCACACCATTCACGCGAGCAAACACTGAAAACAATCAGAGCGGCAAAACCAAAAGGAGTTTTCAAATTATTCGAGAAGTGTCCGACGGCCGTCATATTTGTAGAAGATCTGTGTTACGTCATTCTCACCAAATAAGGAGGCGAGGCAACGAGAGTTGTGAGACAGTCAATTTTTAGTTCTAGCGTATGTGTATGTGCCAGCTGATTGTGTACGGTCGCGTCAAAAGGAAGATAGCGAAGCAGTCAGTGAGTGTCGAGTGAGTGTATCGTCCAAGTCAATTGTTTGAGAGAAAGTGAAGAAAGACAGAAAAAAGAGTCAAAGTTGGATTACGGGAGCAAAACAGTTGTGGAGGGCTGAAAACTATTGACCTCAGTAAAACAGAACTGTGTTGGTAAAAGTTTTAGAAGAAAATAAAGTGAGGAAAAATTAACTATTGTATTTTGTGTTGTTGCCACACTGGTATGAGGAGTGGGATTTGTTGAATTTTCATTTTGTCAATAATATTAAATCAGGACTATGCCATTGGTCTGACTTAAGTATATTGTGCATTTTCCTGGAACATTGCATCCACCACTGTGTGCTGTTTATCCACCAGTCACAAACGTATCGAAGAAACATGGTACGGCGAGAATCCCACTTTGCCTACCTCGTAACATAAGGCCTTTTTCAAGGAAATGAGTTATATTGTATGTCCAGCAAACTATGCTTCAACAAGTAATGTTTTACATTAATTACGTCGCACCTCCACGTCCCTATCATCTCATTTATGCCAGTGGATCGATGAGCAGCATTACCTTTTTCCACGGACATCTCATCGAGGTTATTGAAATCTGCATATCCGCCGATAGCATCCTTGATTCCTTTGCTGGACATGGGCGTTTATACTGCCGTGAGTAGAGAAAGTCGTGTGAGTGCTACACGATTTTAGTCATACTGTTCACATGTGTTCACATACACACAGAACGTTTCGTCCTCTGTGTTCTAGGGTTAACATGCTAGCCTCTGGTTCCAGATGTCGCAGGTTCAGCCCCAGCGGAGAACGATGGGATTTTTCTAGAAGTAAAAATCCTTAGCGTGGCTTCCTGTGGAAGGAAAGTAAACCTGGTGATCCTGTGCAGTAAATTTACGGCACGTAAAAGAACCTCAAGTACGATAAAGAGGCCTTCGAGTAAAGTAAAGCTGTTTTTCATGCCAAATAAAGAATGGGACGCTGAGAAACAGCAGTTAAAAAGCGTTCAAAAATAAAAACACTTCATATTCTTCACACTGTCATTGAAGACATTGTGACGCAGGGCTGTCCCACCCTACTGGTGCGGCACGTACCAAGGCTCTCAAGGTCAAGCTTCCTCACAGCGAGCAGGTGACTAAAAATTATCAAGTGACAACACAAAGGCATTCGAGAAGTGTCCAACAGCCTGCTTGTTTGTAGACGTTCGAGAAAGTCCTGGCTATGTCATCGCCGGTATAAAAAGCTTGCGGGACGCAGAGTCAGCTGTAAAAGATGCGCCGCGTCGAATTGAAGATTTAATGAATGTGAAGTGAGATTGCACCGTAGGAGTTAGTATATGAGAGGCAGAGAAAGTGAAGAGAGACAGTGAAATGACTAAATCAGGGCTACGAAAGCTTGCAGATGTGTTAACGTCAGTAGAAGAGAACTGTGTTTTTGTGCAAAAGTAACTGGTCTGGATCTTGTGATTTTGTCACAATGTTATTGTGATATTTGTAGGTCTTTCACTGCGTTTCTCATTCAGTATAGAAACACTTGAAAACATCATCTCCAGTTTCTGTAAATTAGCTTAAGTTGAGGCTGCTTTATTAAACCGAGAAAGAATTTTCCTCGTTTGCTTCATGTTTCATCACTTCTGTATTTTTATGAACCCGCATGCTGAGAATAAGTGTCTCTTGTTACTGTATCCGCCATTGCTTACACAATCAAGACATAACGGGTAGTCCTATGGTGAGTGGAATCAGTATACATAGCACAATGATCAATAATGAACGAGAAACGGGTATCGAGAAAATCTGGGTTTTAAAAACATCAACATTTACTGAACTATTTCGTGAAAAAACTATTATCACCCGCGATATTTGAATACACAAATTATCCCTCTCGAACTTAGGAATAAATTTAAGTTAGTTTTCTCTTGCAGCTAATGCATTTCAACATAAAATTAGTCCAATCGTATTTCCCGACAACTTTATTATTATTCAAAACAGGTTTTTTAAGCTTAATCAAATCAGTAAATAATACATAATGGAAATATCCTCTGAAAAAACAAACGTAATTGCATTTCGAGGTAAAGAACCCGTAAGAATGAAAATAATAACAGTGTAGGTCAGCCATGTTAGCTATCTAGGAGACAACGGCTATGACAAGAGTTTATGTTCTATAAAATAAGCTATGCTAGTTCCACAAAATTCCGAAACAGTTAATATAGATTCTATAAACAAAGTACAAAGTGTAACAAAACTAAAATGATCACCCATGGCTGGTGTTGCATTTTTCTACTGAAGTGAATTAAGCAAAAACAAGAGTAAAGTACAGGCTGCAGAGATCAATTTTTAAAGGGAGTTAAGGGGTGAGCAATATTAAACCGTAGCCCCGCGGCACAACGTCCCACACCTCTGCCCACCAGTCGTCGTGAGTGGGATGTAGTACTGGAAGTGGGACGTGAAAGTGAAAGAAACGTTCTATATTCATGTTTTTTTTTTTTTTTTTTTTTTTTTTTTTCCAAAATGACGACTGTACATCGTGTGAAATACTTTAATTTGTATAACAGAAAAAAATATATTTTTTTCTCAAAAGGTATTAAAGATGCGTGCAATTAAAACCACGCTTATAATTGTGTTAGATTAGCAGTTTAAAACATTTAGACAAAAATTTAAGATTTAGAAATTTCACCTGTGAATACCATGAAGTAAAATGCCATGCAACGCATCCTAAGTCCCTTGGTCTGGATATGTTTTGAAAACGACTGCAGCTTGATGTCAGTGATTTTAAAAATAATGCTAATGATAAAAAAACGAAATAAAGAGTTCCTATTTAGCAACCGCGTAAGCTAAGTGCGGCCTCCAAGCCGAACATTCAGATTTCAGTTGCTGCTTTGTTAGGCTAAGGGCTAAATACTGGTAGACTTGCAAACTCTAAAACTAGGTTGCGTGTGAACCACAACCTCAACTCACAACTTTAGATAATGAGAAGGAAAACAGCGATTAAACCTGGCTCAGCTGACTAGTTTCAGTGGTTTGTTTCCGGCCGTCTAATCCGGGGTCATCTGTGAACTTGTTTTAAGTAGGTCAGAGCAAATTACTTTCATGTTATTTCCAGGTGCAAACTATCATACAAGTGTTAAGAGTATTGTAAAAAGGTATACAAAGGTCGAAAGAAAACACACAAACGTGAAACAGCTTAAAATGCCAAGAAGAGACAACATAGTTATGCTTTTTGCACCTAGCAAGATGGCTCCGCGGTAATGCACATATTATGCTCACATTTGCTAAGTCCCAGGTTCGATTCCTGTTGCCTCCATGGACTTCTTCGCTGTTGTCAGGCAAATAATTGGGGAATTTCCCTTCTGCCACGAATTTCCAACTATGTGTTTCGGTTATAAGACCAGGAGACGGCGGTTGGTGTATTGCGGCATCACGGTGGAATCTCGTTATGGAAAGATTACTCCCTGGCACTTGACGGGACACTTAGGCTTGCTTCCTTCCTTCGTGGGAACACATCTTCTACACCCGACATTCTCAGGTTACGGGTGGCTAAGGCAGGACTAGCCGTCGTTAGGATTAATGGCTTTAAGGAGTGCTTTTGGAGAAGCTCTTACAAAATGTAGCATTAACTTCTGGGTTCTCATATGACACAAAGTATTTAACGAATGAAGAGTACTTCATAGCCGATGGCGTAATATGTGATGCCCTTATTGCCACGAAAGTTGGAAAACCAACCCCTCTCATTAGCAATTTGGAACCTAAATTCATAACTGTAATGAAATCTTCTCCCCATTAATAACTAACCTTCCATTTGCAAGCATCCTTTCCCAGGCCAGTCGTTAAAGAAGAATTAGTTTTCTCCAAGAATGCCAGTAAAGGAAACTTGCTGTAATTTCTCACTTGTAGAACTTCTGACATCTTAAAAAATGCAAAATTTCCATAATATAAAAATCTTTATGCCAAATAAAGACGCACAGAGTATGAAAATGACTAAATGATAATGTAAAATCTTATAATATCATCTAGTAAACATGTATTTTCATTAACTGGAACCCTTACATTGTGAGACAGAGACTATTGTGCAGCAGAATGGCAGAAGGACCAGTAAAGAAGTTAAGGTGCGCGCTCACCTAGTGAAAGCATGATAGGCACTATCACCAGAGTTAGAACCTTCTGAACGTTTCCACCTGCGAGTATATAGGCGAGCGCTACCCCAAAGCGAGTCAGTCTGGCGAAGTGGGTCCAATGAAGTGAATCTTGCGTTGTTCGAAAGTGAGGAGGTTCGCCGATATGATCCTAGATGTTAAACGGGCATTAAAAAGCCTAGCGAGTTAAGAGTCCAGAGATATTTTTCACTTTCCAATTGAACAGTTGGTGATAACACAAAGGAGTACGTCAGTATAACGAATGAGTCAGCGAGCGAGTTAGTGAGTGCGATGAAAAGCGCTGTTCTTCGAGCAAGTTTGTAACGACCATGGTGAGTGCTGTTACTGTTACTGTATAGGAGACGTGTTTTTTTTTCGGCTTCTAGCGAGTGAACCGTCCAAAAGAGGAGGCCAATACGGGCTTGCTTCGTTACGCCACTAGTCAACGCGAAGAAACGGAAGCAAAAATTGTGGAACAAAGTGAATTAACATGTAAAAAACTAGAATAAGTCTGCATATGGATTTATGTACACCCGCAGACAAAAAGAGTCATGTCTGGGATACCAGGCTACCTTGCCGGCAGACAACATCTCCACGAATTAAAAAAAAAAAAAACCTTGCAGTACTCAACAAGTAGCTATGTCTGAGTATCGGTCATGCAGGTGCATATATCTGTCATGCAGGTGTGTATGTAGCCAGGAAGGCAGGCAGGCAGGTATGTATGTATGTATGCGTTCCAGACATGACTCATTTTTTGTCCACGGGTATAGTACATATTATCAATGTCTATGATGCAATAATAGTTATAAGATGTCATGTCATCAGAGTGTAGTTTGACGAAGTGTTTTAAGCTAATTGTCCACTAAAGGTAAAAGCAAGGTACAAATATGTAACAATGGCATATCATATGATAGCTACGGTTCTAATTGATGGACATTTATCATTTTTAGTTATGTATAAGCAAAGGGAAAGAATATGTATTTACAGAAAAATCATAGCTCTATTTAATAAGAAATGTGTATTGCCATTGCCCTTCAGGTGCCTCATAACCTAAATCTCATAGGTACCTTCTGAACTACGATTTGCAAACATCGGATGTACCTCAGAGCGTTTTTCACGACTTTGCTCATTATCAGTATTATCAGTTAGTTCATCATCCAGAATAAACATCAAAATATCCAACTCACTTTCTTCACTGTCATGCAGTTTTCTCAATCACATTTCAGCCATTATACTCAATGCTATGGTGTTTTCAGTTCAGTTTTCAGATTGGAGGCAAGCAAGGCATTACCGGCGGGAAGGCGCTCTTGCATAAATATCAATAATATATGGAAACGTTTGCAGCTCGAAAGGCAAAACGGTACGTACAAGAAAACGAGTACTTCGGTTTAACTTGAAACAGTTATTCTGGAGCCGTCTGTAAGGTTATCCTGCTTGTCTTACCACATCTGTTACCAGCGCGAGAGCGAGAAGAGAAAATTGCATCAGAGTTTGATACGCTCTGCCGGCACCAACTCGCGAAATTAACCATAATGGCGGTCGGGGTATGACTGACGGGAGATGCACGCTCGGATGAACTTTGTGAGGACTGCCGGACAGACCCTCTACCGCCAGTTTCTCACCAGTCGAGGTTTCGCCTCAAGTCCATTCATCTCCACTGCCATCACGCATTTGTTCCCTCATTAATGAAACTCAACGCTCAAGTAAAAATATAGAACTAGCTTGGGGCAAACGGACCCTCATGCAATTTATTTTAAAATTCACCGCTAAATACGCAAATCCGTTTAATTAAATTACTTTACTTTTGCTTGAATAGTATGTGGTCATAAGCTTATGTATGCAATATAATTACAGAGGAAAACAGCATACGTTTAAAATGTGCATTTACCCGCACTAAACGAAACGTTCAGAAAACGTTAATACCAAAACTAAATAAAATTTTCAGCAACGAAAAGAACTTCTACCACTAATTATGGTTAGAATTCTTTTTAAAGCACCCATTCGTGTTTTAGTAGTGATTCACCGGCTTCAAAAAATTCTTCCGACGCCATTTTTATTATCCATGCAAGCTTCTTCTCACAGTCCTCTTAATTATATAGCGGTGCGGTGCGGTGCGGTGCGGTGCGGTGCGGTCTGGTGGTGGTGGTGGTGGTGGTGGTGGTGGTGGTGGTGGTGGTGTGGTGGTGTGGACAGCATAATTCAATAACGTAAAGTCGGTTAAAAACCAAAGTTGGTTTTTAAGGTTAATGTCTTGCAAGGATGCGACACGAAGATTTTTAGGAAAACTCTTCCACCCTAAACTACCCTTTACATGGAAACCTTTGATTATCTCAAAAATGGTTCCAACGATTTTGATCAAAATACCGCATGTTTAAGATATTTGTATGACAAATGAAATGTATATTTTGAATTTTGAGGCTAGAGCCTATTTAGTCCTGTTTATTCTTAATGACTTACATAACACGCAACCGTAAGACATAGACCAAATCTTGCTGTATTAAAATGCAGATCTTGTTAAAATACACCATGTCCAGATGAATGTTTTGTGGAATGAACCATTTCGGAGATATTCCTTGTTATTTATGTAAGCTTTCCAATACTTATACTTTTCTTAAATGGAAGGCCGTAATTCATCATTTACTTAGCTCTGCAAGGAGAACGGAATTTCGAAGCCTTCGTATAGCGACCAGCTTTGAAAAGTTTGACTAACACTCAAAACCTAATGCAAGTCATGACAAGGCACTTAATCCTCTCAATACTGCCATAAATTGTAATTATACATATTACTTGATGGAATATACATATTTCTTGTGCGTTTAAGTTTAGAAGATACACACTAGTTTGTGGAAATATTAGTAACATTTTTATATCCAGGAATAATTAATTACAATTTATTGAAAGCATACATTCGATGTTTTCGAAATGGCGATATTTACGTTGACAACATGTTTTCTAACCTTACTTTTAATGAAATAGTGGACGTAATTGACCTTGACAGGCAACAAAATAGGGGACTAATTCTTTACCCTACAATCCGATTTGAAAATAATCTAGGCTAAATTAAGGAGATTGATAAGGGAAATCACCTACATTTTGAACCTTGCATTCCTTATTTAAGAGACAAATTTCAAATTAGGAAGTGATTGGTCTATTTGTGGTGCTCGGAGTGATTATTAAATTTGCTGTTAATTTTTCCGAGGTTTTGAATTGCAATTGTTTTAGAAGATATTGGTTTAGAAATTATTCGTGATTCTTTGTACATTTTACACAATCTTCTGTATACTCCACTAAATTAAATAAATTGTAAAATGATTAGCTGTCCTATTTCGAAATTTTATAATAAATTTGTACATTATTACTGTTTATCAACAAGTTTTACAGTATACAATTTGTATCCTTTATCCTTCATATTTGTAAGCAGAACTATTGTGTTCCACCCCAAAAATTCAAAATATATATTTCAACGAAAATACATATTTCAAGGTCCCTTATTAACAACAAATGTTTATAAAAATGTGCCAGTGCGCACATATACATGCGTGTATGTGTCTGCACGTGTGCCACAACTGAAAACAAACTCATTTAAGTACCAAATGTTGTAGTTCAGTTCAGCATTTTCTAGGAATGCAACAGAAATTTTTGAAAACATCCCAAACCAAAATATCATTTACATGGACAAACGGTTTTTTTCTTAAAAAGTGGTCTACCAATTTTGATGACAACACCATATTTAAAATAGTTCTGTGGTAAATAAAATACCTATCTTGAATTTTATCCATATTGTTAGGAAAAGGGTCTTGGAGCGTCTGTCTCTCTGTGTCTGTCTGTCTGTCCTTCCGTCCAGAATAGCACAACTCAAATATGAAAAGTCGATTAAATATGAAACTGATTTGAGGTCCTTTGAAGTATGGGATATGAAGATTTTGAAGAGAAAATACCAATACTACCCCATCTACTCTTTATATGACAAAGTTAATCTTATTTTTTTATTTTCTCAAAAATAGCTCTAACCATCAGGTTTAAACAGTCATATGTTGAAAGTATTTTCATTACAAATGAAATGTATATTTTTAATTTCTGGAGCAGCCTTCGAAGACCTCTTCATTCTCAATTACTTTTGCAAAATTGTTAAACTTAAAAGTTAGACAAAATCGTACTATAGAAAATGGTACACATCGTTAAAGCACTCAGTACATTTTAAATAAAGAATTCTGTGGTATTAACCATTTCCAACACATTCTTTATTGTTTGGAAGTTTGAAATATGTTATACGTTTCTCGACAGTAAATCATTATTCAATATTACTTTCTCTACTACTTTGTTTTCATGATACAAATTTAATTAAATAAAAATGATTTTGTTAATGAACCTCTAAAATTTAACAAAAAATCGATATTCTAGATTTTTTTTAATTATGCACTACAGAAAACTCAAAAAGAAATCATATAATCACTGTATTATCTGAAACGTATGATATGAATTTTATGCACATAGGTTTCTTTCTTTTTTAATTCACGTCCTCCAATGTAATATACCGGACGGTGAATGAATGAAACGGGTGAAATGATGCTCAAAAGAGCCCGAGGTCCATAGAACTTTTAAGTTACCCGAACAACTTACCCTAAGCGAGATTCGAACTCGCGACCTCTTGAACGTGAGCACATAGGCCTAGTATTATGTGCGCTAATATAACATGAGTGAGATACGGATTGATGAAATGCCTTAATATGAAGGGCTAGATCATAAACGAACTTAGGCTGATGGGAGGGGGGATGGATCACAGATTCGAAATCAGCATGATCAACTTACTATAAAGCAAGCACTTTCAAATGAGTTCCTAAAACTTTTTTAAACATTTGTAGAATTGTTATTAGGGATCCTTGTCGGGGCTAGGTAGATCAGCTACCTTACCTCAGCACTGCCGGCGTGACCCGTTAGGGGGAACAGGTACAAAAGGCTAGGTGTGCAAGTCCTGGTCCGTAGTATTTGCCTTGCCTTGTATTATAAAACGCCTCTTATGTTTTCAAGCTTGAGCCCTCCATTTTAGTATTTTCTCCTCTTGTGTTTATTTTATCAGAAGAGCCATTGATCCCTACCGGCCAGGACGATGAGAATGTCCAGTCAAGGTCAGTTCAGCTGCCAAGATAATTTCCCGAATCATTACATTGACAAAGGCTATCTGTGCCTGTCCGTTTTTCACGCCTCGTGTAGCCTTTTACCTCTTTACTTTGAGAAGGAACAAATAATATCATTCAGGTATATTTCATTCCCTTAGAGGTTATACTAGGTTTACTGCTTCTTTGGGCTATCAAAAAGAAATGGGACGAGATCAAGAAAAAACGCGAAAGACAGCTGGTGATCCCTCAGAAAGGACCATGTGGGCTAGTTTGCAGGGGTAAAAGAACAATGAACTTTAAGGGCACTAAAGCTCCCCAAAAGCCAACTTCGTCAAAAACCAGATCTCAATATTTGCATCATAATTTACAACATAGTGACGATTTTGAAATACTGATCTGTGTATAGCATCATAGTCCATATATTCGAATTATCTACACCCATTTGATATTGAGGTAGCGTATCGTATTGCACTACTGTAAGTAGAAAGCATATAAGGGGAAAAAAGTTGGCGCATGGTGTATATTTTTTATTCAAATAAAATTATTTTTACAATTGTTCTTTTATCATTAATTTTTTACTTAATTTGTAATTATCCTAAAATAAAAATTAAAAGATGTTTATATCCTTAATTGAGGATCATTAAGGTGATTAAATGTGGTTGAAGTGAAAGGTGGTAATGTGATAAATTGAGAACATTTAAGCTGAAATAGGATGTGATAAGTATTAGTATTTAAATGAAGGATCTTTGCAAGGTACTTATATACCAATAAATATATATGAGGATAAATTATGAATAACGTGAGTGAGTGGCTGAGTGAACAACATAACTCAAAAACGAAAAATAAATGCGAAACCTGGTATTCAAATTTACATCTTACTTTGCAACACCAAGATTTCAAAGAAAATCACTCCTCTCTAAGATGCGCTTTATATGGAAAGTTTTTCAAACATTTTGATTCCCTCCAAAATGGTCTCAATTATTTGATTAAAATACCATACTAGTCTATCCCCAACAAGAAAATAATAAAATAATTATTTCTACAAATGTTTATGTTACCGTCATGGTATAGGATATGTACCTAAAATGGACTATAATGCAAATGTTAATTATTGCTCGCAAGACACCGTTTAACATAGGTTGTTTACTTTCGTTTTACTTTCACTAAGTACACAACAGTCAAACAAAGCAATCTATCACCATCGTAATAATAAAAATGCAGCACGTAAATGAATCAGATCTCACTATACAGCATTTTACAGCCCACTACACTGTCAATCTGTCCATTTCTTCGATTTCTTCTTAGCAACTTAGCCTTAGCAACTGTTAGCCAGGTTAGGAAACTCTCTCGCCCGCACAATGTGACCACCAGTCACTGAACAGTTTATCTGGACTAACATGAAGTAGAAAAAATAACGAGCTTTTGTAACAATTCCTTAAAGAATAGAAAAATTTACGTATATGAATATAACCCGTCAGATTTTAATCTAGTGGTTAACAGCCGTTCGTATTACTGCACCGAAAGTACAAGGCATGACGATAAGTCATGTGAAGTTATAGTTGGGAGAGGACATTTAGAAGAAAAACGTGACAGAGATAACTATAGAGTAAGTCTCCAACATTTGCAGGTTGTGAAGATCAAGGAAAACCTGGAGAAAGCCTCAATCAGGTATGTCGGTCCTGAAGGCACACTCTGCTTTATCACATGCTTCTCCAAGCGTATTCTTTAGAATATTATTAACTCCTATTTATATTTCTTCTCTTAAAATAGCAAAGGGCCATACGCAAATACCATTTCAAGAACTAATACCGCAATTATAAACCGAAAGTTAGGCATATACTATAAAGTAGCTTGACATAAGTCCGTATGATTTAGGGTAGTATAAGGTAAATGTAATTTTGCCCATTTGCATGTTTAATGCCTTTAAATAGCCTATTTTATGACTTTAAAGTTATATTTTGTAACGGATTAATTGGGGGGGAGCACGAACGGCAGTTTCAAGAGCCAAAAAGAGAGGGTGGCCGGCAAAAGATGGAACAGCTTGAGATGACGTCAGAGACAAAAGCCTGTTGCCTATGGGTTTCTACTGCGTGGTTAGTGTGTGGTAGAGAGTCTACCGTGAGATGTGACCAGGTGTGGGTCAGCCATCAGAAAGGGGAAGTAGAACCCGGGCACCAGTGCAAGTGGGCACGGCGATCAGTCGTGGGGAATGCAGGATAGGCGCATAAGCCTAATTCTCCCAGTTACATGTAATTAGACTTGGTGCACGTGGTTCCCTTTGGCAAAGGAGCGGTATGGACTTCTGAGGTGGTTGAGCCAGTTAGGGCTGGTAAGAGACGTCGCCGGTGTGGAAAGGAGACTTCGATGAATGGCTGTGAAACCAGAGGACACCGTTGTACACTGTCGACCAGGGCGTGGCTACTCCAGGCTGAAAGTTCTCCGTACATCCTATATCTTCTAGTGCCGACATCGGGATGAGTATCAGTTTAGTTAATACTTTGTAGGAGTGGGAAAACTCCAGAGGGACAGTTAACAAAGGGGGATTGCTCTGTATGAGGCCCCTTATCAGTAAACCGGAGAGCAACTCGGTATAGGTGGATATTGTCACAGACTGTACGCAAGATTTCTAGTTAGTATTTTCTCTGTAATTTTCTGATTTCAAATATAGGAAAGGTTCTTGTTTTCATTTTAGAATTTTCATGTTAATATCTAACAGCGTTCATTATCAAATTTGTAGTTTCATTTTAATATTTATAGGTTACTATCTAACGGAATTCATTTTTAAAATTATTGTTGTCTTTAATAATTGCTTGTTAATGTTTAACACCTTTCATTATAATAAATGTTATGTTATGCTGTAGTTTGTTGTGTTACTTGGTAGTATCCTGTCACGATCCTGCGGAATACGTTATAAAGGAAAGGGAAAGGGAAAGGTAGTAGGTGTAAGTAAAACGCTAAAGGAGCGTAACAATTTACAACCCATTAAAACCTATATGCTATATTGCTGCTGGCTAATATTCTTTTCTTAAATTGTCGTGTAACTGTACTGGTGTTGGTGTGCAAGGGACGAAGGGACATTGTGCTTAGTCTCTCTCAACTTTCCTCATCCTTCAAAGACTGGTATTTTTTACAAAAATACTAGGTGATTTCTTGTTGATATTTACTGGGAATAGAACAAGTACATCATTTTAATTACCGGGGATCTGATATTTCATTTTATGATAAAACAAAAATTTCAGAATATACATGGAACACTTAAACGAACTCTGAAAACTAAAGCTCGAAATGAAACTAATGAAGTTTTATGAAGTGATGGCCGTACCAATATTGACATATGGTTCCAAAAACTGGGCAATAAACAGAAGGGATAAAAGAATGCTGGAAACCGCAGAAATTAAGTTCTTAAGAAGCATTGCTGGATATACCCGTTTAGACCACATGAAGAATGACACAATCAGAACTAGAAATATATAACTTAAATAGTAAAATATCCACTTAGAAACAGAATTTGGCAGATCACATAACACGGACGTGAAATAATAGAACTAAAATAGTTGCAGGATGTAAATCTGAAGGGCACTGTAGTGTTGGAAGACCTAAACGTCGCTGGAAAGATGATCTCTGAGCCGAAACAGGCCAGCCTGGCCCATCTTGGTGTCGATGGTGATGATGATGATGATGATGATGATGATGATGATGAAGAAGAAGAAGAAGAAGAAGAAGAAGAAACAAAACAATAGATTTCTGAAAGGATTTGGTGAAGTATTTTCGAGCAGATGGCTCAACGTTATTCTGCAATGTTCGTGAAACATGATGAATTGCTAAAAGTGGCCATTTCCTCAACGTTCACAAACCTCGAAACAGATATTCCTATGTCTAACAAAAAAAAAAAAAGCTTAACCAAATGCAAGTCTGAACACATTGTATGCAATTTCATAACGCCAATCGCAGTTTTCACTTGGTCTCTGCAAAGAGTTTTTTGATGCCGGTATCCCATAATATACGTATGTAAATTTCCATTCATTAAATGAAGCATAGTTTATTCTTTAATTCATTTTGTAGCAAGTAATATGTAAAATGTGTTCTACAATAATGCATCCAATAAGTGTATGTTGCAAAATGTAAGTAATGTTTTAAAGGACACTACACTGAATTTTAAAAAACAAAGATCTGATGCATTACATTCAAATGACTTTCTCTACTCTTACACAAACCATTCTTAGACTTTTGTTCCTCTATCTACTTCATGTTACAGATAAACATTTGTAGAAATTATCTTATTGTTAATTTTCGTAGACACAAGGGAAATACAGCAGGCTTAAGCGACAGTCAAATGTCTTAAGAGCGGTCGCTATATGAACACTGAAATTCCGTTCTCGTTACATGCCCAAGAGAGAAAAAATTTAATAACGACTTTCCATTTGACAACTGTCTAAGTATTGCAAAATTCTGAAAACAAACTAGGAATATCTCCGAAATGGTTCACTGCACAAAAAAGATTTTACATCATTGCGTGTTTTAACGAAATCTACATTTTTGTATAGTAATATTTGGTCTATTCTTACGGTTTGCCAGTTATGCAAGTCATCAAGAGTGAACAGGACTGCATCGGCTATAGCCAGAAAAGTCAAAATATACATTTTATTTTCCATAAAAACGCTTAAACGTACGACACCCAAAATCGTTAGTCGTTTTTGAGAAAATCAACATTTAAGAACAATTTTCTATATAAAGGGTAGCTTAGGATAAAGGAATTATTTATATTTAAAATCTTCGTTTCTCATCCTTCAAATATATTAAACTTAAATATCAACTTTGGTTTTTAACTGGCTGTTCGTTTTTCAGTTATGCAGTACACGCACATGCGCGTAGAGTTTTATTACAATTTTTTTTTATACAGAGGCCCTCAAAAGATATTTTCGGTGAGATACTACTATACGTAGTAGAGAAAGTAATAAGTAGCTACCTTGGTGCCTAGTTCAGAGCCTTTTTTCCCCTCCTATTATGAATTTGTTAGCGCCTTACATCCGATTTCTACTAATAATCCATTTAACATCGTGGTATGCAGATGTCATCTCGGCATTGGTGCATTACACACGAGTGCAGAAGATTCTATATGAACAGACGGTGCTTATCTCTGAGTAATCACATGCACCGGCTACCAGACTAGAGCCATCCTATTACCACAGTTATGGAGAGGATTGCAAAACACGTTCCATGCAGACAACCTCCTTGTTGATGTTCGAGGGTGGTGCTCTGCCATTGTCAGTAGATGCCAGCGCTGATATCTTCTGCTGCAAGATCACAGCGTCTAATCCCCACTATGAATAATTGTGAGCAGAAGAGGCTTGTGGTGAGAGAGAGAGAGAGAGAGAGAGAGAGAGAGAAACTGATATATTATTCCGGAATAAAGAGGATAGAGTTTGAGCTCTGTTGAATACCGGGCATTGTGAAAATTATACTTGTCTCTATGTTCATGAATAATGGTTTTATAGTCATTCAAGGTGTTGACACCCTGTAGATTTTTTTTAATATAATACCTTCTCTACCTGCTAGGTACACACTAGAGACAGTAAAGTGTTCATATGAAACACTGACACTGTCTCTGCATTCTGTATTAAAGCAGAATTATCCAAATCTCCGGAAGGGCCAATCACAAAGGCCTCATCTCGCCAACCAATGTAAATAGAATTGTGCCATGAATAGCAATAATAGTGAATAGTACAAACGGACGACTATGAATGGCTCAGATAAAGGTTGGTTGCACTGCACTATGAACCACAATAGCTAGCGACTGCAGCGCTGGATACACATGTGGTATCATGAAGCAATATGGCGAGTCGTCAGAAGTAGGGCACTACTGCAACTGCGGTGTATCATGGGTTCGTCCAAGCGGGAATAGCACGGTACTATTCAAATTTCCTGATGTTTTATTGCATGACAAGTGGGTCTCTGATTGGAGATATGCGTCTTGATTCTGAAGTGCTTTTGTGCCGAAAAGCCTGCATGCTGCGAAACAGCTTTAAAAGCACAGGTTTCAAACGGTAGATTCTCATGTCACCCCTGGTTAACAAATAAATTGTATCCCTTTGTATTGGTAGATTCACTGCAAAAAAATCTATGTTGCATTCACATAACTTATTGACCTATCTATTTCTTGGAAATAGATTTTTAAGGATATACATCTGTGAAATTGGATGAAAAACTGAATAAAATACATAATTTGAATTACATGCCTTTACTGCATTTATACTTCAGATTTAAACTTGTCACCTTTTATTTACTTATATAGGTAATATTTATCACTTTGTGCGGCCTCTAAACACTCGAAGATATTACTGTAATGCAACCCGTGAGATGGCTCCCCCGGGGGGGGGGGGGGAGGTTTCCAGGTCAATTGGCAATACTGGTTACATCCCCTGAATTTCCCATCTCACCATTCGTCTTCATTTCAACCCAATCTTTTAGGGTCGGAAGTGTTGGCGATGGGCGAGTTTGGCGCTGCTGTACGGATGGGTGGCGATGAAGTCGCCTGACCTGCTGTGGTAGACTGCTATCGAAATCTACGAGATGGTTTCTGCTTGGCGACTCGTTATATTGAGATGAAGGATCTCCAACATATATTAGTGACCCTCACGCTACTTACCTGGATTCCAACGTCCATAGAGCGTTCTTATTTCATCGGTTCCTCTCGGTATCTGACATGCAATAGTCTAAACCGTGGCTCAATGTGGAATTCCCTCCCATACTTTACCTTTAATAATGCACATTCCAATTTTAAATGTCATTTTTTTCAACTCTCGGACTCATCATTCGTTAAAATACTCCACATTATAAAAATTTTGACTGATTAATCTTTAATTTTAGCAAAACTTCATAAACATTACTCACACGGCCATTGGTCATTTTTGAATTCACATCCGCGTTATTTTTATTAAATTTTTTATGGCCTCATATGCATAAAATCAAAAAATGCCAAAATCCATTGGGATTATCCTTTTCTATCCCAGCACTAATTTAATTTTAAAAAATTCCATCGCCAGACTCTATAATGGTCTGCTATAAACAAAATGAAATTCTAATTAGGGTGTAGAATGTAGAAAGCCGTTTGAGTGGGGGGACATTTTAAGTTACAATTTAATTAAATCAATTAAATCCAGAACAAAAACATTGTCTTGAAACAATGTATATATCTGACTCAAGTTTTATGTATGATTATACTACACTGTGATAAAACCATTCATGTCGCTCAAATGGAACTTCTGGATTTTTAATTTTCTTCGGGTGCATTCCTTAAAAAGATGATCGCCATGTCGCGACTTCGAAATTCCACTCTCTTTGAATTACCACAAATAAAATAAATAACTTAGTACTTGAGAAAGGTATAAATATTTTGAACTTGAAGCTAATAAAGAATATCTCGGAAATGGTTAATGAAGAAATAAAACATTATTTGACACAGAGCATTTGTTGTGTAGTCAGATTTATCATTCGTAAAAAGGTTTTCAGGTTGAAGGTAACCACAGAAACTTTCCTAAACATTCAAGATTTATCTTTTGTCATGTATCTTTGTGTTTAATAAAGGAAGGAGACGTTGAATTTCAAACATGACTGCCTATTGCCCATGGCTCAGTCATTCGATCATGGATGCTTATCGCTATCAAATTATCGCTACGAATGTCTCATTTTCCTCCAGGACTGCATTCCACTCATGTAGGGTAGTGGGCAGAGATGGGGACGCAGCGGTCGGGCGGCAAGCCTTCTGTTTCGCTGGGGGTTATGTCTCGTTTGGTTTTAAAGCCTCAATTCTGATACTTGTATTTCTGTAGATCTTTGGCGTTTCCTTTAGTTTCTCTTATTTTTGAGGTTCGTATGTTTTCACCTTCACTAATAACTCGTGCCACAATAGATTTCGATTTTAAACAAAAATTATTTGAAAATTCCTATGTGATAATGTTATTGCCTTATTTGATTATTATTTGTGTAACTTATTAGATTATTTTTGTTAAATGATCTAATTTAACCCCATTAGAGATTTTACTTTTTCTAGATAAATATCCTGATAAAACCTTCAACATAATTGCACAAAACAAGAGTGAGAGAATTTAGCCATTTTACATAAGTTAATATGTATATACCTACAACAAGTTAAAATAAACCTGTTCAGTTACGTTGTTAGGTAAAAGAGTGTGGTACTCTTTACAAAAAGACAGCATAATATATTTATATTTTTCTTATAACAGCCAACAAAAGAAATACGCTTCACTTATCTGAAATTCCAAATTGAAGATTGCGATGGCATTCTTTACGCTTAAGGGGAACAGGGCGTGAATTTTTAACGAACTTCTAACAAGGTCGAAAATTGAATTTATTCGTGAGGGGATTGGGATCGCTGCGCTGGCATTATTTGTGGTTTGTCGATATTCTTAGAAAACATACAAGATTCTCCTTAGGCAGGACACAGTTGAGAAGGCAATAAGGAAATGTGAAACTAATGTGACATTATTGTATTACTCTCATATAAGGTAACTCGTCCAATATGTCCCACTACGAAAGAGGTTATGCATGTCATGTACAAATTTTGAACCATGTGCAGCAGATGTAGTGTGATGGTACAGTTGAGATGTATCCGCTGACGCCATAACACTTACACCCGTGGACAAAAAAGTGATTCATGTCTGGAACGCTAGGCTACCTTAATGGTAGAGGCGGCGCCGTGGCCGAGCGGTTAGCGCGCTCGCCTACCACCTAGGCGGCCCGGGTTCGATTCCAGTGACCCGCATGTGGTATTCGTAGTGGACGAAGCTGCGTCAGGGAGGGTTTTCTCCGGGTGCTCCGGTTTCCCCCGCCATTTCATTCCACCGGTGCTCCATCTTCATTCCATGTATCATCAGTGTCACCTCCTGCGGTGCCGTAGTAGCAAAAGCGGGCGTTAAACATTACAACAACAACAACCTTAATGGTAGAGAACAACTTTGACTGTCAGTCTGTCATGTATGTGTGTCTGTTTGAATGTCAGTCTGTCATGCATGTGTGTCTGAATGTCAGTCTGTCATGCATGTGTGTCTGTCTGAATGTCAGTCTGTCATGCATATGTGTCTGTCTGAATGTCAGTCTGTCATGCATGTGTGTCTGTCTGAATATCTGTCATGCATATGTGTCTGTTTGGCTGTCAGTCTGTAATGCATGTGTGTTTGTCTGAATGTCAGTCTGTCTGAATGTCAGTCTGTCATGCATGTGTGTCTGTTTGATTTTGTCATATGTGTCATATGTGTCTATCTGTCGTGAATATGTGTGTCTATCATGTCTGTGTCTGTCATATGTATGTATGTCTGTGTGTTTGTGTCTGTATGAAATTTGAGTTCCAGACATGACTTTCTGCTTTTTCTTGTCCACGGGAATACATACACAAAATGTTAATGAACTACACCCAAATAACCTGATAGATTGCAGTTGAGACAGGTATAAGTAATTTGAGATAGGCAATCTATGGTCCGCGGCTAAATAAAGTGCAGTTAAATGGTGTTAAACTGTTGGTATCAGATGCTGATAAGTTCGTGTTAAAGCAGAGTTGGGTGAATCTTGTCTTAGAATGTCTCAAACTACTGCATGAGTATAGAAATATCGATTTTCAGCAGATCTCATTACCAGCGTTTTCAAGATTTAATTCCACAAAAATCTCTCAAATCTCAAACTAATCACTTGACAATGCGACACTGAAAAACGATTCGCCGCCTCCTTGCTTTATGCACCCTACTCTGTAGACGTTTGTGTAACTGCTCTTGTAGCTTTTACTAACTCCAAAAGCTATTATTCTGAGGCCAGGCTTCGTTTCTTGGTTTTCCCCCTTTTCTTATCTTATTCCATACGAAGAAAAGCATTAACACTACTAACATTTCCTTGGCTTGGCTCTTGGAAGAGTAGACAATCGTTCCTTCACCACTCAAGTTTCCATGAAAGGTTAGGTCACTTTCGAGCACTTCCTATAAAATGACGTAAAGTATTAGATGTTTTTTATACTTTCTTTCATTCTTTAAACCACACACCATTCTGAAATACAATATATGAATGTATTAAGCATGATTTATCTTTATGTGAGCAAGAATTTTAATTAATTGAACTGATATATTGTAATAAAAATGCTTAAATGTACAGAAAATTTAAAACTACATCAAAACATTATTATGATTTACCCAAAACAAAGAAATGAACGAGACTCTCACTCGAAAACGATGACATACACGAATTCTAATGTCAATCATTACGCCAGAGTTCCGCTCTCATACGTCGCTTCATTTTCGTGCATTGCGCTCTTGAATAGTTGATATTAGTCAGTGGCGTACTGGCAATTCAGAAACGCATTGTCGCAACTTCGAAATTTGACAAAAAAATGGACCATAAGTCTCCTATCTCAAATTACTTGTTTAAGACTTCTACATATCCTCTAAAAATACTTCGATGTAGTTCATTAACACCTGGTATATTGTATAAAATAGCGCAATGTTTAGATGCGTAAAAAAATAGTTTTGAGTTTCGGGGTAATTACATTGCTGGTGCAACTCAGGGAGGCGTACTCCAACCACCGTAGAGGGAAGTTCTCTCCCATTTTGGGAGGTCATTATACAGGGTTAGTTAAGTCCAGAACCACCTAAATAACATTTCAAGTATGTGTTTTCTGTATAGAAAACAAAAACTTCCAGTTTAACCGGAAATGACTTCAAGTTTCTTATTTTAAATAGAACGCCCCATGTGCTTAACAGATTCTGTTAGTACGGTTTAATAGCCTTTTCAAAAATTGCCACAATAGATACTTCTTTTAATTTAGCAACAAAAAATTTTACAGAATTAACGTAGACTTAACGGAGGGAAAGAACATTTATTTTTACTGTGATTTAACTGTCCTCTATAATCCATGAAAGCACGTTTAAGTTACTCATTTCTTTATATATCTGAGAGCAAACAATTTTTCAGTATCTTTCTACTCTGAAAGTGCTCCAGACGATGCAGTAACTGTTCACTTATTTCTTTTAAAGTGTTTCAACGTGCATCAAAGAAAATGACCACATGCCTTTTTAAATGAAGCTACCTTTTGAGAAAAAAATCTGATGTGTTACACTCACATGACTTTCTCTGTTGTTGTACCAATTGCACTTACAAATTGTTCTTCCTCCATCTTCATGCTAGTCAGGATAAACATTTGTAGAAATTATCTTATTGGCAATTTTCTTGTAGGTGCAAGAGGAATATGGGAATACAGTTGGCTTTGAGCGACAGTTAAATCCTTTATAGCTGGTCGCTATATAAAAGGCTGTGAAATTCCGTTCTCTTTGCACCGCCAAGAGATAAAAAGATGAATAACGACCTTCCATTTGAGAAAAGTGTAACTATTTCAAAACTCACACAAATAACCAGGAATATCGCCAAAATGGTGCACTAAAAGACGCACCTGGACATAATTGTGTGCTTTAATAAGATCTACTTTTTATAGTAAAATTTGGTCTATCTCTTACGGTTTACCATTACCCAATCGCTACAGCCATTTTTGATAAAATCAAAATTTGCGAAAAACTTTTCGTGTAAGAGGTAGTTTAGGGTAGGCAATTTTCTTCAAAATCTTTGTGTCGCATCTTTGAAAGATATTAAACAGAAATATCAACTTTGGTTTTCAGCTAACCTTTAGTTTTTGAGTGTGGTGTTCACGCGCGCGTGCGCGCGCGCGCACACACACACGCGCACACACACGCACACGCGCACACACGCACACACACACAGAGTGAGTCCCTTTTCTAAAGATATTTTATTTTTGGATTCAGGGTGCCTCAAAGCATATTTCCGGTGAAATCTCGAAATTTTGGGTCGAATACAATACTTCCCCTAGTTGATATTAGCGGAAGAGAAGGTAAAAATATTGAACTTTCAAAAACAAAACAAAAAAGCAGTGTTGGAAGGTGTAAAATTAAACATGTTTCTATAACAAAGAAGGGTTAATACAAAAACATTTAATATGTACTTATAAACTTAAGGGTAAACCCTGAATTTCTATATAATTTGAAAAATGAATTTTATGGAATATGCTGACTAGACGAATAAATGTAAATATATGAAAGTTAGCATTTTAAAAATGGTAAAACTGCTGTTTTTATATGTAACCTGGCATCATTTTGATTAAGACAACTTACATGCTCTGTATGTTGCAAGTTTCACGTGTGCATTGACTTAAGTCAGACATGCGCAGAAGTGAGTGGGTATCTCAGAAGTCTGAATCCCGTCCAATGACAGATCTTTCTTGCTAGTAAGCCAAGGAACCACTTACCAACCAGCTATGGCCGTTTAATACGTCAGCACTAACAAGATACATTCACGTCTTCCTTGAAAGGAGTCTGCGACAGAGGAGCAAACTTCCCTTAACCTTTTTGCTTTCTGTTTACCATTGGGACCGCATTGCGATGGTAGGAAGCTTTTAAATATGAATTCATATGCTAAAATGCCACAGCTTTGGCATTCTATTAAGTTTCATTTCCGCAGTTCTAGCAGAGCAAAAATTATTTTAGTACTCTGAATGTGCATCTTTGGGACATGCTCAAGGCAATCCCAAAATGATTACATAATGGCGGAATTTGAAAGTGTCCCGTTGCCTCCTAATCGTCGCATGGAAGAACGAACATGGGACATGGAAGCAATGCATAATGCCTGCTAACGTCCCTTCTCATGAATTTTTAACTGAAAAGTCTGACTACTTTTGTGAAAAATTAACGTCGAAAATACGAGGGGGAGAAGAAAGCGTGCCAAGTGTCGCTCGCCCACCCAAGTAAATTGCAATTAGCGCTAATGAGGCGATTCATTACCCCATAAGTAGGGCTTGAAAGGTGCGCCTTTGGGAACCAACCCTGAAAGGCTTCTTACACGAGAATGAAAAGCCTGCTGGAAAATAAAAAGGTGAGAAGCGCCCTTTTTTTCTTTCCTTAGATAGGCGTTAAATATGTAATATTCATTTTTAGTTTCTCTTGTTGACGTTTTAGGGTCAAAGTTCGTTACACTTTCGTAAAAGTGTCAGTGTGACAGCATTCAATTTTTACTTTCTCACTTCATAACAGTAGTAGGGGAAATATTGTATTCCAACCAAAATTCCAAACAGAGATTTGTTAAGAACTACAAGTTTTGAGACTGAATAAAAAGAAAGAAAAAATAAATTTATAAACATGTTCATGTGTGTATGTATGCATGCTGAGATATAAAAAATGAATTAAGATCTTCTATTTAACGAAAGTTTAAATATTCCAAAACTCATACAAATAACAAGAAATATCTCAGAATTGCTTCACTTAAACTTAAATAGCACTAAACGTAAATACCAACCGACTACTTATAGTACTACGTATAGGAAAGTAGAGGAAGTACCAAAAATACCACCCAAAAATTAGATGTCGAGATTTCACTGGAAATATGTCTTGAGGCCTCCTGAAAAAAACAATTTTTAGAAAAAGGTGCGCGTGTGTGTCGGTGTGTCCATCAACCTGTGGACAGCATAACTCAAAAATGAAAAGTCTGTTAAAAACCAAAGTTGGTATTCAAGATTAATGTCTTTCAAGGATGAGACACGAAGATTTTGAAGTAAACAGCCTCATCCTAAACTACCCTTTACATGGGAAAATTTTTTTAAAAGTTCAATTTTCTTGAAAATGACTAACGATTTTGATTAAGACATTATATGTTTGAGATATTTAAATGCCAAATGAAATGTATAGGTATCTTGAATTTTCTGGCAATAGCACCTGTAGTCGTATTTACTCTGGACGACTTTTGCATAACTGGTAAACCGTTAGATATATACCAAATCATACTTCGCAAAAATGTAGATCTTGCTAAAATACACAATTTATGTCTGAATAAATTTTCTTTTAGGGTGAACCATTTCAGAGATATTCCTTGTTATGTGTGTGATCTTCGGAAAACTTGAAACATTCGTGAAATGGACCACCATTGTTCATTTTTTTATGTTAAGGGTGCAAAGAGAACGGGATCTCAAAGCTTTAAAAGATTTGACTATCGCACAAATCCTACCGTATTCTAATATTCCCCTTGCACCTACAAGGAAATAAGAAATAAGATAATTTGCACAAATGTTTATCTCAATTAACATGAAGATATAGAAATAAGAGTTTGTAAGAATGGTTAGTACAAGAGTAGAGAAAGTCATGTGAGTGCAACACTTCAGATTTCTTTGTAGGGTGAACCATTTGGGAGATATGGCTTATTTGTGTGCGTTTTGGAGAACGTATACTTCTGTCAAATGAAACACCGTTGCTCGTTTTTTTGTATGTTAACCATACAAAGATAACGGAATTTGAGAGCCCTAAGAGATTAGACTATCGCTAAAGATCTACTGTATTCCCATATTTTCCTTATACCTACCAGAAGATAAACAATAATATAATTTCTGCAAATGTTTATCTCAACTAACACAAAGAAGACATGGAATAAGAGTTTGTAAGAATGCTTAGTACAAGAGTAGAGAAAGTCATGTGAATGCAACACATCGGATCATTTTACTTTATTCTATCCCACTTCAGATTATATTTGCTCCACCAGAAATATTGTATTTCAGTTAATTCGATACACAGATATCACCAGAAACATATTTCTTCAAAGTCTTCTAAATCCGGAAAGAGGGTTCTATGTGTGCATGTGTGTAAGTGTGAGTATACGCACTCCTGTGAACTTCATTATTCAAAACGAAGTATCGGGTAATTTATCTTCAACGTCTTTCACAGATGCGATACAAAGAGCTTTTAATAAAGCATCCCACGTCAACCTACACTTTACTTGCATATTGCTTTCTAATTTTTTATGTAAAAAATGGGTCTAAGCATTATTATATTTCCATGTTTAAGATGTTTAAAAGCATAATGTGGTAATTTTTTGCGAATAGCCTCTGATTGAATTTGGTGTTATTTCGTATTACTAAGAAATAAGATGTAGACAAATATCTACTTTAGTAAAAAATGTAGAGGTAATAAATTTGTTATGTAGTAAAGTTGCAACCATCCCAAGTATAAGTGCGTCATCTGACGCCCATGATCTTTGCATTGCAAGAGGTTATCATAGTTAAACATATGAATGCTGATTCTCAATGCTATATTAAGTACATACAGATTTCTTCATTTTAACTCACTCCTAGAAAAAAGGTGTCATTAATAACGCAACGTGGATAGCAGAAACACATTTTATATGAAGACGAAAACATTGTGAAGTAGGGCACGGCACACAACTAGGAACGGTCGGGGCTAGGCTGTTTCACCCCACTTGTCAGGTCGGCGAGCGAGCCAAGCGTTCAAGATCAGATTACCTCACATAACCATTTGTGCGTACGTGACTAACAATCAGAACAGCAGGAGCAAAAGGATTTTATCCAGTTTTTCAGAAAGATCACAGGCGTGTCCGGAAGTCGAGATATGTCCGTGTGACGTCACACCCTCTATATAAGTAGGCGGGGAAACGGCGGTCATTAATACTTTCGGTGGTTCTGTACGTAAGTGTGGCCTAGGCCAATGCCTCCAAAACCGCCCTCAAACAAATTCAAACCCTCCAAAACCTTTCCCTTAGAAAAATCCTCTCTGCTGCACTCCTTACCGCTAATCAAACTCTTCACCTCGAAAGTCAGATCCCATCCATCCTAGAGGCAATAACAAAAAGGGCCAGGGCAACATGGACACGCATTAGGAACCACGAAAACTACGTGACCGCCAACATTGGCAAAGGCGAGTCGAAGCACCGCAAGTATAATAGAATAAAAATGTTCTAAACGCGGCACGGCTGGCCGACAAATGTGCGCCCATGCAACCCAGGCCCCAGGCCGCACACACAATACGGCAAAGGCCCACGCCTCGGGTACTACCCAGGAGCTGCAACCTGTCCGCGCAAGAAAACAGCGGAAAACTGTAAATAGTTCAGTGCGCAAACTGGGACGGAATGTTTGGTGTACCCAGCGAAAGTGTGTGCGCGCGCGCGTGTGTGTGTGTGTGTGCGTGTGTGTGTGCGTGCACGCGCGCGTGTGATGGGACATTCTGTTCTGGTATGCCCAGGAGTGAATGTGTGTATATAAATGTGTGTGTACGCGCGCGTACAACTGACAACAGTGAGTAACGGTTACGGACATGGCCGGTGCGTCGGTGAGTGTGAAACAGAAGTGCGTGTCGGTGCGTCGTAAAGAAGATTCAACGAGCGTGGAGTGACTAACGTCGTAGTTAGTGTATGAGAAGTAAAACTTGCGAATTTTTATAGCACGAAAGAATGTAGATTTAACGACGAGAAGAAAACTGTATTTCTGATAAACTTTTAAGGACAATAAAGCGATAGGAAAGTAATTTGACTGACTTTGTCATTTTGTCACAATAAAAGATGTCCTGAAATTTTCTCCGTAGTTACAGTGGTGATATTAGGGAACAAAACAAAAAATCTAATGTGTTACACTCACATGACTTTCTCTACTCTTGTACTAACCATCCTTACGAAGTCTTATCACTCTTATTTCCTTTGTGTTAGTTGAGATAAGTTGTACAAATTATCTTATTGCTTATTTCCTTGTAGGTGCAAGGGGAATATGAGGATGCAGTAGGCTTTGAGCGATAGTCACATCTTCTAAAGCTTTGAGTCATTCTCTTTGCACTGTTAATATATAAAAAAATGAACGGTTACATTTGAGGAAAGTTTGTTTTCCGAGAATGACACAAATAACAAGCAATATCTCCGAAATGGCTCAATCTACAAAAAATGTATTTGGACATAAATTGTGTTTCAGCGAGATTTAAATTTTTGTATAGTAAGGTTTTGTCTATCTCAAAAGTCATCCAGAGTAAAAAGGACTGCATAGGCTGCAGCGAGAAAATGCAAAATATACATTTCATGTGCCATACGAATATCTTAAACATGACATTTTAATCAAAATCATTACAGCCATTTTCAAGAAAATAAAAATTTTCCATGAAAAGGATAGTTTAGGGTGGGGTTATTTTCTTCGAAATCTTCGTGTCGCATCCTTGCAAGACAAACTTAAATACCAACTATGGTTTTCAACTGACTTTTCGTTTTTGAGTTATGCTGTCCACAGACTGACAGACTGACAGATACAGATTGACAGACACAGACTGACAGGACAGACACACCGGCACACATGCGGACCTTTTTTTAAAAACAATTGTTTTTGGATTCAGGGGGCCTCAAAATATTTTTTTCCGGTGGAATCTCGACATCGAATTTTCGGGTGGAATACAATACTTACCAGTAGAGAAAGTAAAAAGTGGTTCCTGTAAACATAAGCCCTAAAATCAGTATTTTCTGAGTTATGTTACTATTTTGTAAGCGCTATGTATCCCCTACTCTGAACACTTTGGCAACTAAGAAATGAGGAGACATTGTACAAAAGAATACAGTATGTAATATGGAACGAAATAAAAATCTGATGTGTTGCACTCTCCTCTGATAGGTACTAACCATTCTTACAAACTTATTCCTATATCTTCGTGTTAGTTGAGATAAACATTTGTACAAATTATCTTATTGCTTATTTCCTTGTAGGTACAAGGGGAATATAGGAATACAGTAGACTGAGCGATAGTCAAATATTTTAAAGCCTTGAGGTTTCGCTGACTTTACACGCCTAAAAAAATGAATACGATCTGCCATTTGACGGAAGTATAATTGATTCCAATACTCACACAAATGACGAGGAACATCTTCGAAATGGTTTACTCCAGAAAATAATTCATTTAGACACAAATTGTGTTTCAACGAGATCTGCATGTTTTGTATAGTAAGATTTGGTCTATCTCTTACGGTTTACCAGTTATGCAAGAGTCGTTGTGAGTAAACATGAATATGTGGGCTATAGCCAGAAAATTCAACATACATATTTCATTTACCATAAACATATCTTAAAAACATGGCATTTTAATTAAAATCGTTAGTCATTTTCAAGATAATCAAAATTTTTCCATGTAAAGTGCAGTTTAGGGTGGAGGAATTTTCGTGTCACATCCGTGAAAGATATTAAAGATAACAAGTTTGGTTTTTAACCGACCTTTCTTTTTGAGTTACGCGGACACCCACACACACCCACACCCACATCCACACACCCACCCCCACACCCCCACCCCCACCCCCACACCCACACCCACCTTTTTCTAAAAATGCTTGTTTTGGATTCAAGGGCCTTAAAACATATTTTGGCGTGAAAGTCCGCTTAATTTTGCTCAGAGGTATCTTTATAGGGCCTGAGGTTCTTCTGAGTAAATGTACCTACGGGACCATCGGCTTGACTTCCCTTCCCTTACTTTCCTTCTCTCCACCGGGTTTGAACCATGACCTGCCATTTAGAGGCTTGCATATTACCCCTAGACCATGAACGACTTATGTTGGCGTGATGTATAGCTTCACGTGCATAGAGAAATTGTATCCCTTCAGATTTTTCCTTTTAAATCTCTGTGTTGGCTTGATGTGATTTCAATTTTGTTGTTCTTTGTATGCAAACACACACGCAAAATTACTGTTAATTTATGTTTTACCACATTATCTAAAGATTTTCCTCAAACAGAAAACTAACAGCGCTTATATCGCCGGTGTAGTGCGGCCGATAAATTGATAATAATCAGGTTAATTACCTGCATAAATAATAATAGCTGGCCTTTGAATATCCGCTTTTAAACGATATCCGTCAGATATGATCCAATTTGTGCTATTATTCAGTTGAAAATAATTATCATTGTCAATGCAATGAAACAAACAAGAATGAAAAAGGAGATGCATCAAAGCAAGCAACCTCAATGCAATATGATACAATTGAACTGTCTGTTACATCCATCAATTTGTTTAAAATAGAGTTTGTGGTCAGTGAAGTTTAAATGCAAAGCGGAAGCAACGTTAAAAAGCTGAATATGTAATATCTCTCATTAGAAGTTCGCAGTATAAACAGGATGTCATTTAATGAGCAAACTGACCACTCTATGATGGATGCCAGCGGTTAGATAACATATTTAGTAACCACTGCAATTAAAGACAGTTCTAATACATAAGGTAACTTCTAAAGTTATGAAGTAAAAATCTAATGTGCAGACTCATCGAAATGAACGTTTGTTTAGGTCGCGCGTTAGCTCTTGACGAATGACATTTTTAAATTAGAGCTTAGATGTTAGTCACCTACACACCTTTAGGGGATCATTGGCACATAATAAAGGTAAAAGCAGTCAGATTATGTATGTGTTATTCTCGTGTTTCTGCGCTGAAGTAGTACAGCAACTACAAAGCAATTTATCACACTTCCAGTGATGTCCACCACATTTATCACCATCAATCTTTAACTATGTAGAGTTTTTCCTCTAGTTTTGACGTTACAGGAGGCATTGCCACGTTGACAATGTCTTTAAAACATAACCTCTACCGCAAAAAACTTTGCAGTGAACTGTACTCTGTGTACCCTGCAAAACATAAGAGACGCGAAGATGTTTGTTATCGTAACAAACTACTTGCTGGCCTGTTTGTCAAGGATAGCCTAGCTCACTGTACCTTTACACTTTTCTCTAGAACGAACGATCGGGCTGTAGATACAATTTTGACATTTTCTTATGGGTATAATGGGATTAGGAGAAGACAGTGGGCTTCAGCGAGTCCATATTTTAAGAGATGGTCGGCAATGATGGTTTTGCCATTCCATTTTCTTTGCATGTTCAGGACATAAGACATAACTTCCTACTTGAGAAAAGTATTTTTAAATGCAAACCAATTACTAGGAATAGCTTGAAAATGATTAACTCCGCAAAACTTATGTCCCTTAACGAAAAAAAGCCCCCTTTTGTATAGCTGCTTCGACTGTTAGTCACGTACACAAAAACAGACGGGCGAGAGTTTTATCTTTAACACTTTTGCCAACTCGCCGGCCCGGCATGTGATGTGAAGTAGCTTAGCCCCGATAATCCTTTCTTTTATGGCGCGCCCAGTGTCACAATATCAAAGTAATACAACAAATTGCATGAAGTTTAGGGATTTTAAATATTACGAAACCTTCAAACTTAGAAGAAGAAAGAAGTTACTGCTTGCTTTGTTATTGCTTAATAATGTGGCATATTGGTATTTACCACTACAATATGCCACTAAAAAGCTTTTCATTTTTTCCGGCAAAAGGTTGTACCGCAGTCATTTGGATTGCCTAAGCAAACCAGTGGAGGGTGAAACGGGAATATGGTGCGTTTAAATTTGTTTTCGAAATATATTGCTTCAAACTTTATCTGGCTTTTGTATTTAACGATTTATTTTAAGCCTTATTCTGTTGCTGTGTGGGTTACCTTGGACATTGACTCCAATCTGGTTCTACAAAGACTTTGCTACAAAGAATTACGACATATTTCTCTCAGGACATGTGTGGGTGGATAAGAATTAACCATACCAGTTACGTTAGCTGATAAGTAGAGGCTAATAATGATCTGTTTGAAGTACTTAACTTGGTGATTGCTTAAGTTTAAGGATTAAACTGTTTCGGAATATTATCACTCAAAATTGTAAAAATTGAGTTATGTCTGCAAATTTCTGTTATACCCTACTTTACGTTTTGAAAATAATTGTTTAGGTAATAATAATGCAAATGATATGCTAATCGAATGTGGCTTCTTATCGACCTCTAGGTTTAGGTATACAACTCCAGTGCGGTCCTTAAGCACTTAACTTTCGATAATCGATGACAGTAAATACTACTGTAAAAACACGATGGGAAAGAGGCGGATTTTATAAATACACGCTCTTTTATTAACTTAAATTCCACCTACACGCCACCCCTGCTAACGTTGCTATATAATACTCCAGTCTTAATGCTGTAAATTCGATTTTAAACACAATTGTCCCTCTGAGACCTTGTTCAATCCTAAGAATTTCAGTACTATTGTCGTTTTCATAATTTTTAATCCAAATACTTTGACGGCAGCCTATTATAATTTCCAGATATTTAGAGCTAATTGTTTTTCCTTGACATCAAGCTCTCTAAAAAGTTCATGACAATCGTAACTCAGCCTGCACCTGGCTGCAATGCAAGGGGTTCCAGGTTCGATGTAATTTTTCTTTAACTAGAATTATTTCCCTAGAGTCTGAAAGTATGTAAATTTAATGTAACAAATCCAAAGTAATAGAAACCACCGTTAAGCGAGTGAACACCACTACTGTTGAGCAATTGTTTCTAGAAGTTAAAAGCCACGGATATGAACTCCGATGTTAAATGGAACATTAAAAAATGACGACTAACTAATGCTTATGAAATCATACATTGATTTTAACTTGCTAAATTATTGCAATTATTTGTACCGTACCTATAATTTCTTTATAAAAGTATAAATCTTATAATTCCAATAGCACGCATTACCATCATTCTTCTTTGAATAATGGTTAATCACGTTTAAAATCAATCTGGAAATTTTCACATACAACTTCCCTCTGAGTAAAAGCATAAAAAGCTCCAAATCAGACAAACTCTTGAAAATAGGGATAGGGTTGTATTGTTTATAAATTATTTACTAAGCTAAGAGCTAAAATACGAGAAAGAAATTGTCACATATATTTGTCTTGACTCTCCAATTTGTTTCCAGATTAAAAAAGCGAGAATTCAATAAAGTGGGCAAACACTTTAGTTATTCAATAATAATATAAAATAATGACGTAAAAATTAATCGTTTGTCCTAGTCGTTGGACCTTTAGAACCAAACTGGGTGCGGAAATGTAATTTCGGCTATGATTGTCGAAGACACATGCCATACTCCTGTTAATCCATGCCATTAATGTTTTGCAATGGAATAGGAATAAGACCATGACGTCACATGTCACATTTGCATATGACATGAAGCCAGGTATTAACATGCTCGCTGCGAGGGTGGAATAATAACGTATTCAGGACACACGACAGTAATAATGTAACACTTGCAAAGAGTGTTAAAGCGTCAACGTTTTTATAATGCTTCTACACTTTGGGGTTTCCATTTTTAACATCTGAGAGGAGTAAGCTATAAAAGTGATGTTAAACACAAGAAACTAATTAAAATAGTGATCTAAGAATCATTCAACGTTGAACTATAAATTGAGTTTTCATTTATTTTGGAATAAAAACAACCCTAAAATAGTATTACAAGCTGCAACTTTAATTTGTATTGCTTTGACTTTCTCTTCCTACTCTTTATTTCATTGATTAAAATTCGACTTATGTGAACAATAAGAACAGAACTTTAGACAAACTATATAAAAATCTGTTTTTTAACAATCGCAGAACTTTTTCATCGTACATACTTGCAGTATTTTACAAATTAATCGTACCAATCTTATTCTTATATTTTCTGTTTATGCTTATAAATTATTTGGCAAGTTCAGTTTAATGCGCATTTTACTATCAGCACACAAGAAAATGAGAACGATCAGTTGCCTAAGTAGTAGATTTCACACGCACACAAACACAGAGAAACAGAAAGAATACGTGCAATTTGTAGACATCTAGTCGACTATTTACTTCATTATTTACCTATAGAAATTAGATGAAGTATTGCATTCCTCCCAAAAATTCAGTGCCAATATTTCACCGCAAATGCATGTTTTAACCTCCCTGAATGCAATAATATTTTTACTTTCTCTACTTCTTTCCTATAGAAACCGAGGGAGATGACTCCACGGTTACGTGAGAGGTTCGCGTTCTGGAAGTCGTGGATTCAATTTCCGTGGCCTACCTTTATTGACCCATGGGTTTTTCAGGATTTCCTCGAGTCACCAGGTAAGTGCTGCGAAGAATAATTACATCCCCGACTTTCATCTGCTGTCTAGATGAAAAATCTTCAGCATACGTTAGGGACCCTTACGCCGGCTTCCGCTACTCACCCGGGTTTGAAGATGTCCTCAGAGCGCTCTCGCCTTACCTGTTTCTCCCGGGGTCTGGCTTACAATAGCCTCAACAGTTGATTTAATGTGGAATCCCCTCCGTAAATACTCTTTTACCCACCTATAGAACGTAGAGGAAGCATTGCATGCCACCCATAAATCTCATGTCAACATTTCACCGCAAATACACGTTTCAATAGTCCCTTACAGCACTTTTACTTTCTCTTCAATGTATTCAGAGTAGAGCAAGTAGTGTGTTCCAGCGAAAATTCTGTCAAGATTTCACCGGTAATACATGTTTCTGAAGCCCCCAACGAATTAGGATTTCGGAGCCTGTTTATAGCAAATTTAGTGTAAGCATACCATTCTTCATTCAATCATGGTTTCATTAGAATGTTTTTTGCACATTTAGAGAACATTTATATATAGTTGTTTAAGGTGAAATAATTCCCGTGAAATTCACACCTTGCACCATTAACATCCTTAAAAGCTGCCTAACGTAAGTATAGCGTTGTTTAATTTTGTGGTTTTTCCATTTTTAAACTGTACTGTTCATATACAGATATATCACATCACAAATGCGCACGAGTACATACATACCTCCATCTAACAAAAATAAACTGAATTTAGAATGTGCAATTCCAATTAAATTACGACATGGAAATGTTGCACTTAATATATGGATGCTGATTTAGAAAAACTATGGATGTATTAAAATTCAAAATCAACTGTTTCCAAATGTATATGAAACGAATGAGAATGTTGAACTGCAAATCCAGGCACATTAAAACGTTATAGTATGCAATTTGCAACATTTTGGGCAAAATACTTATTCATAAGCACAGAGAGAAATAAATGAATGAGTTATTTTGACACTAAGTAGAACTTACAGAATGTATTGCTCCCTCATGGAGTTGCTTATTACTTTATCTACTTATGTTAAGTAGGGGAAGAATGGTATTTGATAATTCGATGTCGAGATTTAACCGGACATATGTTTTAAGGCTCCCTGGATCCAAAAAAACATCTTTTTGAAAAAGGTCTGTGTGTGTGGTGTGTGTGGTGTGTGGTGTGGTGTGTGGTGTGTGTGTGGTGTGTGGTGTGTGTGTGGTGTGTGGTGTGTGGTGTGTGTGTGGTGTGTGGTGTGTGGTGTGTGTGTGGTGTGTGTGGTGTGTGTGTGGTGTGTGTGGTGTGTGTGGTGTATGTGTGTGGTGTGTGGTGTGTGGTGTGTGGTGTGTGGTGTGTGGTGTGTGGTGTGTGGTGTGTGGTGTGTGTGTGTGTGGTGTGTGTGGTGCGTGTGTGTGGTGCGTGTGTGTGGTGCGTGTGGTGCGTGTTGTGTGGTGCGTGTTGTGCGTGTGGTGTGTGGTGTGTGGTGTGTGGTGTGTGGTGTGTCTTGAACAGCACAATCCAAAAATGAAGTCAGTTTAAAACCAAAGTTCGTATTCAAACTTAATATCTCTTAAGAATACGACAAGAAAACTTTTAAGAAAATGCCTTCACCCTAAAGTACCCTTTACATGTAAACGTTTTTGAAGAAATGTTGGAAAATTTTGATCTTCTGAAAAATAGCTCTAATGATTTTGATTAAAATGCCATATGTTTAAGATATTGTTATGGCAAATGAAATGTGTATTTTGAACTTTCTGGCAATAGCCCATAGTCCTGTTTACTCTATGACTTTTGTAGGTATAACTGGTAAACCTTAAATAGACAAAATCTTATACAAAAATGTAGATCTCGCTAAAACGCACAATTTATGTTAAATGATCTTTCTTGAGAAGTGAACCATTTCGGAGATATTCCTCGTGATGTCAGAATTTGGGAGGTCAGTTTTTTATCTCTTGGCCATGCCTTTGAAATTCCGTTCTCTTTGAATCATATAGTGACCAGTGTTAAAACATTTGACTACTGTTTAAAGACTACTTTATTTCCCTTGCACCAACAATAAAATCAGCAATAAGTTCTTCTTCTTCCTTCATGGGTAAGGCTTAAGCCTGTTCCGGTCTCACATTTCCTGGAGCCATCTCTTTAGGGGGCGTCCTATTGATCTTTGTCCTCTTGGTCTATAATTGAAGGCTTGTTTTGGTATTCTTTCTCTTGGCATGCGATTAAGGTGTTCGACCCATTTGCTTCTATATCTTTGGATACAATAAGTTAATTTCTAAAAATGTCTATCTCCATTAACATGAAGTAAAGGAAAGTCCTTGTAAGAACATTGTGCAAGAATAGAGAAAGTCATGTGAGTGCATCAGTTGTTTTACCTCTTCCCATTATATTAACATTGAACACTTCGTTATATTTAACATTATGTGCATTGTTTTATCACTACTATATTTACTTTTAGAACCCCTTATCCTTTCAGGATGTTTTCTCGAAATTTCTTTACATTTCTTTTAACTTTTATTTTTTTTCTAAATATTTCCCCTTTTTCTCAATATACATCTTGAGTTAGCAATATTCCTTCTTTTTAGCTCTGTTAGAAAATTTTCCCATTTTGTTCTTCAGCTTTCCGTATCTTTGCATTCTACAATAATGTCAATTATTATACATTATACTACAGTTGGAAACGATAAAATGAGACTGAAAAATTCAATGACATAGCCGAAATTTGAATTTAACTTTGCAGTCTCGATCTATCCTTTCCAACCTTGTCCTACACACGGTTATTGTCTGGAAGGGAAATTAATTTCCATCTCTCCTCCTTGTTCTCCCCCTTCTCCCCTTCTCATGCAAACAAATAGGTGACAAATGAGCGCGACACATCAAAGCGGTTTTCGAGAATATTAGAGAAGTGTCCGGCGTATTTGTAGAAGTTCCAGAAAGGTGAAGTTCGAGAAAGGTCTGCGTTATGTCATCCTCACTATACAAGGAGGCGAGGCGACGAGTAGAGCGAGCGGCAGTTAGTCACAGACATGAGGCGTTGCAGCAGGTAGTTTTTAGTCAGTTTTAATTTTAGTATGTGGGTGTGGCAGTGCCGTGTGAAAATAGTTGCGTCAAAAGAAAGATAGCAAAGCAGTTAATGAGTGTCGAGTGATTGTGTCGTCAAAGTCAGTTGCTTGAGAGACAGAAAGCTAAAAAAGACAGAAAAGAGTGAGTCAAGGTTACGAGAATAAAACAGCTGTGAATAATATTACGAAGGACTGAAGGCAGTTAACGCCAGTAAAAGAACTGTGTATTTGTGCAAACGTATTGGAAGAAAATAAGGATCATTTTGTCACAATATCTTATTAATCCAAGTTCCTCTCTCCCATTTTCTCCTGTACAAACATCCATTGTTTCAAAATATTTCCCGCTAATAGCTGTATTCTGAAGAACTAGTTCATTTCCCCTTACTAGCATTTGCACTTTAGCTCCCACTCTACCTAGTCCTGCGTGTAATACTACAAAGAGAAATAAACACACTATGTAAACAATAAATATCTGATGAACTGCCGTGATTCGATCATCCAACCTAGTGGAACGAAATTGGACAGTACAGCGAATGCCAAGTAAACGTGAGGAAGAAGGTGAAGGAGGAAGGAATGATCTGTAAGTGACAAGAGGTTTTTCAATGTTCCACGAGGCGGAAAACGAGACAAGTAAAACGGCTGCAGGCAGCTGAAAGGTGAGCTTTAAGCCATTAGGTTTCGAGCTTTATGCATGACAAATGGTAGAAATTTATTTCCCTAAGCCCACCAAGAGCGGCGGTAAGTAAAGCACCAATTAGTGTAAGACTCAAAATATCAACCGCTCCAAGTATAGGTGCATGTTTGGACAACCGTATGGCTGCTTTTGACTTATATCAAAGATAATGATTTTCAGCATTTTGAAATCAGAAATTTCGCATTCTGGTTTATATATTTACCATTTTGTAGTATTTATGAATTTGAAAATTCACATTATAAGTAATTTTGAAGAAAACGTACATACTTGAAGTTAATCTTGATAAGGAAATTATGGCTTCTTAAATAAGATTAACATCATATTGTAAAGAAATAACAGCGAGACAAAATGTTTAAATTAACTTTTAAATGTATTTAACAACACAGAAAAATAGGCACGGTTAAAGCAGAACAAAATTAAATCATGCAAGTTCGTCAATCTTCAGCAAGCTGAATGAATATTAGAATACACCTCAGCATTTTGTCCTGCAATTCTGTCACTTTAATTGAACTGAGATTGTGAAACGTATTTCAGAATTTATGCAGAACTGCTTGGGGGAATTCTGCGCATTCGGCTTAACACTAAAAGCACGTACTGGAAGTCTGTATGTTTTCCAAGAGCTGGGAATGTTCATTATTATTACTCAACAAAATTATGCATTTCACCAACCCAAGATGTTAATCGAGATACACCTTTGTAAATATTTGTTGTTGCACATATCTTTATGGCGTTATGGGAATAAAATGCTTAAGGGATTGTCAAATATTCTAAAAGCTATGTGATTACTTTGTCATTCCGTGCTCTTTGCTAGGGATATTTCGAAAATGATTATCTTCACAAAGAATGTAGGTATTAACAAAAATTAAGTCTAACGAGATTTTCATTTTTTTATGTAGTGAGATATTGTCTATTGCATACGGTTTATCGGTTATTCAAAAGTCTTCCAAATAAGACGTCAAAAACTATTCCCAGAAAATTCATTATATACATAATTTCATTTATCATAAAAATATCTCAAACATACCAATTTTAATTAAAATCTTTAAAGTCATTTTTAAAAAAGTCAATTTTCCAAATCTTGACCATGTGCATGGTAGTTTGAGGTGGAGAAATTTGTTGAAAATCTTGTCGCATCCTTGGAAGAAGCTGAAATTAAGTACCAAGTTTTTGTTGTTGAGCATGCAGCACGCACACGCGCACGCGCACGACCTTTTTCTATTTTGTTTATTTAGGGTATCTCAAAATGTGTATTTCCAGTGAAATCTCTACATCCAATATCTTCTCTACCTACTATGTACTGGTAGAGAGAAACAAAATGGAAGGTACGACAAAAATGTTGGTTTTCTGTTATATACAAAATATAACTATCTCGATATCTCGAATATACTTTGGTTTTAAAATGTGACGCCGGCCGCGGGGCACAACAAATGAAGCTTGGGGTCAAGCTACCTCGCACCACATACCAGGCACGGCGCGTATCAAAGGCGCTCAAGGTCAGGCTGCCTCACGCAAGTTTGTGAACACGTGACAATGAGCGCGGCACCTAAATGGGTTTTCGAGATTATTCGAGAGCCATCCAGCGGCCAGCGTATTTGTAGAAGATTAAAAAATTGTGAAGTTCGAGAAATTTTGGTGTTACGTCATTCTCACTATATAAGGAGGCGAGGCAACGAGAGTGAGCGACTTAGACATGAGTCGTCGTAGCAATCAGTTTTGAGTGTATGGGTCAGCTGCGTGTGTACGGTCATCGTGAGAGAACCGTCGCGTCGAAAGGAAGATGGCGAATCCGTTAATGAGTGTTGAGCGATCGTATCGTGAGAGTTTTCGTAAGACAAGGAGAGTACTGAAAGACAGAAAATCGTTTGTTAAGGTACTGGAAGACATCGTCTGTGACTTATATTATCACGAAGGACCGTACACTGTTTTAACGTCAGTAAATGAGAACTGTATTTTTGGGTGTTCCGTTAGAAAAGTATTGAGAAAATAACGAGTGGATTTTGTCGTTTTTGTCCCTATTAATTTTTCGATACCATCAAAACAAGTATACGTGGTACTTGCACATATTCGATATGTTTTAGCATTCCTACTTTAATGCAAAACTTCTGCATTAGTTATGTAACTGGTTCCGAAAGTAAAAGCTTTAAGGAATAAACATCTTTTAGCTCCTTGTTATAAACACAAATTGGGTATAATTTTGCAAGGTTAAGGCAATAAATGTAGTGCACGCTATTCCCGTCTGCAGGAAGAACAATGGAAGCCAGTAAGCATTGTTACTACCGCCATGTTCCACATCCCTGGATAGACGTGTCATGCAATTATGTTGGCAGCAAATGAGGCTGAGCTATTTTTCTCCTGTGCTGATCATTAGTATCATTTTGTGACAGCATTTCCCCATGGGCGAACAGCTACCTCGAGTTACGCAACGTTTAGCTTCCACTTTCAAATTCCCCTTCCTGTATGTTCGGCATGATAAAGTTGGATCAATTACGGCATATGCAACCAGTAGCATTGATTCCCTGGGACTTTGCTTACAATTTCTCCGTTCAGGATAAGAGTGGCCTATGTCTTTATAAGTGTTTCAATAATGCAATGCGATTGCTTCCAGCAAGTGCACAGTATAGGACAGAATAGATGAGTTGCTCTATTATTTTCTAAGGGGGCCGTTGACACATTGATGTTACAGATCGAGCTGGCATCTTTTTAGTGAAGGTGTATAGAAATTAAAAATGCTCGTGTCTGGGCTTGCTTTCCCATAGGCTCAAGTGTGACAACATAATTATTCCCAGTTTAGAATTACTCACCAATAACATATATAATTATTTGCACATAATCGGTATTTAAAAAATATTAACGAAGAAAACTGCCAAAAATGACATTCTCTATGTTCAGTATTTTTCTTGGAGGCACCTACCGCTGAAGCTTAACTACGTCCGATTTTCTCTTCGTTACATGCAAACTTAGTTTATCTTTACTGTGACCTTGCACGCAGACATTTGTAGCTTCGGTGCAGTTCAAAGCTTACTATTCCGTCTCTGGCAACTGATGAGTGCAAGACAGACCTAAAGCAAGTGCAAAACTTAAAACTTTACAGCCGAGAGGCAGCAATGTTTATTTTCAATTTATTTCCATTATAAAAAATCGCAGATCAATCTGCGACATCAATGTAACAATGGTCCCCTATAAGTCACTTTTACCTGTGCTTATTCCAAACCTAAAGCTTTGATTCGCAAATATGGTGGTTTTCTCTTTTCCACGTAGACCTCTTCCAGACTCAACCAGCCAGAGCAAACCGGATGTTGCACTTGGGACGTAGCTCCGGGTTAGAGTACCCGCCTACAACCGCAATTCCTGAAAGGGGGTGTGAGTTGTGGTGGAAAAGACAACTCCTGCTCATGCCTCGGGCCCTTTTATTCTAATCCAAGAGCCTAAGGCCTAACCGAAAGTACCTCAGCTTGTTGCATACCTGGTTGTTGGTGGAATTGTTCCTTATGTACCAATTACAGAAAGACTTCGCGTATTGGATCAGCGTGTAGACGTGCCATATTGGGTCTGGAGATCGCATTATCTCGTGATTCTCAACTTGGTTTGCTTAAAATCTTGCGCTATGAGGCGTCAGCGTTCTGTTAATAGAGATTCTGGACATACCGCTACTTCAACGATTTCGCGACTGTTGCCTCACTTCGATCCCTGAGGCTTGTTCCTTGCCCTGGAACGCTGCAACCCCTATGCTATAGAGAAAGCGAAACATAATAAGCTGATATTTACATTAAACATATTGTAACTCAGGCCGCAGCGCACACCAAAGGACGGTCGGGGCCAAGCTACTTCACACCAAACACCAGGCCGGCGAGCAAGCAAAGGCGCTCAAGGCCAGCCTGCCTAGCGCGACTGTTTGTGCATATATGACTAACAATGGGTGAGGCGCGTATCAAAAGCACTCCCGGTTCAACTTCCCCACACTACACACGCGAGCAAACACGTGACAATCAGAGCGGCAGAACCAAAAGGGGTTTTCTCAGATGATTCCAGAAGTGTCCGGTGGCTAGCTTGTTTGAAGAAGCTCACGAAAGGTCCATGTTGCGTCATCCTCGTTATATAAGCAGGCGAGGAGACATTTCAGAGTGAGTTACAGACATGAGTTGGTCGGTGTGTCAGTGAGTGCGGGATAGATGTGTGTGTGGTAATATCGTGAAAGGTGGTTGTGTCGAAGTGAAAAAAATCTTTAACCAGCGACTGTATGGTCGGAGTTAGAAAGTGAAGAAAGACAGTGAAAGGATTGAGTCAACGCTATGAGAAGAGAGTTGAGAGTTGTAATATCACGAGAGTAGACTGGGTTACGTCAATATAAGAGAACTTGTATTCGTGATACTATTTCGGAGGGAAAATAAAGGGCTAGAAAAGAAACTGGGTTGGATTTCGTGATTTTGTCACACTGGTATCAGAAGTGGGATTTATCGAACGGTTATTTCTCACAATATTATACCAACTAAAATATAACACTGTTTAAAAAATGCCTAAATTGTGAATAACATCAGGATACCCATACCAAATTATCAAACGGCATCGTTGATTCGTTTACTTTCCTAATTACAGTTTAACATTTGTTTTTAAAATGCACGAGAATGTAAGACATCTAAACTTTAAAATACTCCTTTTTATTTTCCCTACTATGTACAGTAGAGGTAGTACTGTATTCCACCCAAAAATTCGATTTCAAGATTTCAGCAGAAATAAATGTTTTGAGGCCCCCCGAATAAAAAAAAAAAAAAACATTTTTAGAAAAAGGTCCGTGTGTGTGTTTGTGTGTCGGTGTGTGTCAGTCTGTGGACAGCATAACTCAAAAATGAAAAGTTGGTTAAAACCTAAGTTGGTATTTAAGTTTAATGTCTTCCAAGGATTCGACACGAAGATTTTGAAGAAAATTCCTCCACCCTAAAAGTAAAAAGCTTACTCCTCTGTCTACTTCATGTTAATGAAGCTAAACATTTGTAGAAGTTGTATTACATATTTCCTTATAGATACAACGGGGATAGGAGAATGTAGTAGGACAGTGAAATCTTTAAGAGCTGGCTACCATGTGATGATCAGGACATAAAGAGGATAACTACTCCCTATTTGAAAAAATTATACGTATTTGAAAGTTCTAACTAATAACTGTCCCAAAAATGGTGCTCTCCAAAAAAAATGCGCGCTTTAACAATGTATATTTTTTGTCCGTCTCTTACTATTTAATAGTTATAGTCATTCAGAACTATGGACTTCAGATACTATTCCCAGAAAATTCAAGATATACATTTCATTTTTCATGAAAATATCTTAAACATGTCGTGTTTTAATCACAACCATTATAGTTATTTTAAAACAAATCAAAATTTTTGAAACTTATTCATGTGAAGAGTATTTTGGGGTGAGTGATTGTCTTCAAATCTTTGTGTGTCTCCGGTAAAATCTTGATTATCGAAGTTTTGTAATCCAATAGTCACCTGTGTTAAATGTCAGAAAAAAAAATAAAATTTAGATTGTTTTCCACTATTTTGCCGAAGTTTCACTCTGATTGCTCTTACAAAATAATGTTATATCTATAGCCTTTTTTGGTATCAGTGTTATATTCATTTATATTAAATAATTGTTATATCAAACTGATGAACAGTTGAATTTTATCATTTTCTTACAATAGAGTCTATAAAGGACTAACGCAAAATCGTATGTGCTTTCTCTGCTGACTCTTCGTGTTATTAATCCTACAAAGACGTATTTTATATCCATTTCTGGACAATCTGTATAAACTTTCATTACATATTTACACGCTGTTTTAGGTATAAGAAGGATAAGCTATACCGGATTTAAAAAAAAAAAAAGATTTCATTGAGAGCGCTTTGCAATTTTGGACAAGAAAAAATTAATTTTTGAATGTTTCGAGCACTTCGTGAGGCAATTCCTACTAATTTTGGGTTGAGAAAAACAAATATGACAATGAAAATTTTTTATTAGCTCTAGTTTCTATGATATACACAAGGTGAAAGTATTACATATTAACGGATTGAAAGAAAAGGATACATTTTAATTGCATTTAATATAATTTTAATACAATTTTTAACCCGTAATTACATACTAAGAGTTCTAAGTTGCTGGAAAAATACTTTGCAGATAGTCGTGTCTGAAGAGAATCATGTGGTGGCCTATTGACTTCGTCGTCTTTTTGCTTGCCTCTTGTGATCCCTATACAAAGACCAACAGTAATCCGCAGAAATGTCCTGATGGGTAATCCGCAGTAATGTCCTGATGGAATCTCTCCCCATGTTCATCACTAACAGCTCCACAACTAGGAGAGAAAAAGTCTAGGTGGGAGTGGAGAAAATGGATCTTAAGAGATATGTTGCATCCAAGGTATTCTTGCAGGAGCACTGTCGCCAAATGCTTGTAGTTGTCATCTCTTTTGTTGCCTAAAAATCCAGGAACAACACCCTTGAAGGCTTCCCAAGCTTCCCTTTCTTTCCCCTCCAAAACTTGGTCAAATGCAGGATCCTTTACAAGTTCTCTTATTTGTGGTCCGACAAAAATGCCTTCCTTAACTTTTGCATCAATTTCGAAAATTTCTCTCTGATGTACTTAAACGCCCGTCCTTCTCGGTTCATAGCATTGACAAAGTTTTTCATCAAACCCAGCTTGATATGCAGGGGTGGAAGAAGAACGTCTTTTGGGTCCACAAGAGGCTTGGCAACGACATTTTTCTCGATAGGGTGAACCAGAAATTTTGCATTAATTTGAGTAGAAACTACATGTAATTCAAAGTCACAGCAACAGTATCTATATTTATGACTTACAAACAGCAGAAGAGCATTTGTGTTTTGTTATTTGACAGGTGTGCCAACTCCCAAAAACAATTCCCCCAAATTTAAAATCTTCACTCTAAAAAATGAAATGTCACTTTATCTTCAAAACAAGAGCTAATCTATCATTTTTATGGTGATTTTTTAATTCAGCAGATGGAAATACATATAAATTCACTATTTTTAAGCCCGAAACATTTTTATTGTTGCCCAGTATAATCTACACAGTCACTAGAAGGAAGTATGAACTCAAACCAATAAACAATTCTCAGTGGTTGATGTCACAAAAATTTTGAAAATTTTGTACCTTACAGAGATGTATACTGTTTGTGTAAGAAGACTGTATTTCTTGAGGTTTACCAACTATATAAAGTTATTCAGACTGAATCGGGCTTCGCAAAATTCAATTCAGCTGCCATGTAGACAATGTTTAAGTAACTATACAATTAACATTATTTTAATTTTACAATGATATAAAATAAATAACACTAAAAATAAAAGATCTGATCAATAACAATCAAGTTCAAATGAAGTATAAACATATCAATATTTAGGTGATTCAGAGAATTATATAAAGTAATGCTAAAACAATTAACATGCAGTAAGACTACTATGGGAATAATTATGAGAATGAGTATGAGAATTGAATAGTGATAATTGATCTCCTGAGCGCCATTATTGCTATTGTATATATAAGGGTTTATCCAGCTAGTAATTAATACAAAACAGGTGTAACTTTTTCGGTATTGCCAATCTATCTCCTATCATTAATTCACTGATAGAGACCTTTTTTAGGTTTTATTTGTCCTCGTAATAGAAAATGGTGGGTCCATAAATGACCTTTTTATCTCGATCTACTTCTTCAGGCTGTTTACAGTAGAACTAAAGCAAACAGTAATACTAGGTATGATATTTAATCAAAATTATTAGTCATTTTTGAGAAATAAATAAAAATAATTTGTATCTAAAAGGTAGCTTGGGGGAAAATTTTCTAGAAAATCTTCGTGCAGCGCCCTTGGAAGACACTAACTTGAGATACTGTGGTATTTAACCGAACTTCTGTTCACATACACACGGGCACACATACAGACTTGAGGGATTCAAAACGTGTATTACCGATGAAATCAGGTTATCTAGTTGTGGAATTCTATAATTTCCCTGCGTACTATGTAGGTTTGCAGTACACGAAGTAAAAATGCCCCTTTCTGGGGAGCATCCCGTATTTATTTGAGTCCGTAATGTCAAAAGTACAGTTTCTGAGATAGTACTCCTTGGGTAATTCAGGAGTTTGTAATACCGAATTGTGTGTGTTGAGCTGTGAAACTTGCTGTAGCTGTCATTCTTAAAGGACTGATGTAAACTAATTGTGAATTCAGTGACAGAACCCATCCTCCGGCTTCATTACAGCTCCTCCAAGTCGAAGCAACACATTGAGGGAAAGCCTAGCCGCGTTGAATCAACCAACCTAGCATACTCTGGCCTATGAAATGTTTACTTGGCTTACGCCTGTATACACAGTGAGATTGCAGCCAATGTTGTCCCTTTGCGGTTGCTGTCAATACTCAAGGGTGAGGAGACATGTTGACCACAATTAGCCCTACTTCCTGCCCTTTACAGGCGGCGTCACATCCACGGGCAGTAAAATTCACATCTCAAACTGAATAACGAGTCTTCTCACAGTAAGCCAACAAACAGAAATGTCGTTAAATACAGCACATAAAAATCAGAGAAACATATAACACATTCTTAGCATCAAATTACTGTACGTATGCGTACCACAACAAAATTAATAAGAAAACTATTTAAGAATCAGCAATTTATATAAGGAATAGGTAACCTTAAAAACTAACACAAAATAATGGAGATTTAAGAAATATGTAATAACATTAAAATAAATCGATAATTAATCAGTGATCACACAGATGTGTTTAAAACTAAGAGAAATTAGGAATACCTACAGGACACCGTTATTTTCTGTTTGTGGCTCTTAGTAGAAGTATTTGAATACAATTTTTAATTTTTAAATTTCAACTACTCCCATCAATTTTGGATCTTTACCTATTTATTAGTGTGGCACATAAATCATCTTGCCTAGTGACTATAAAATAATCATATAAAAGTGTGGTTTTAAACAAAACGCTATATGTGTATATTACAAAAAATAAGTTTACCCTAAAGTATAACATTTACATTTACAAGTTTTGAGAACAAATAATGATTACAAAAAAGTGCAACCTGAGCAAAAATTACAATAAAAACGTAATAAAATGCTATCTGGGCGATAATAGTTCACTGCAGTTTAAACTACACCATGATTTCAAAAAATAGCTTTATAATATTTTAATGACCTGTGTAATTGCATCTAGAATAGTTCTGTTAAGTTTACATCTCCCCCTCCATTACAAAAACATAAGTAATTGTTTTATTACTCTTATTTTTTATCTTGTTTTCACATGTTTTATTTACCAAAGATAGATAAAATATATGTATAAAATACTGATGTATAATATGAAATAATGATAGCTTATTTTTCCTTGCATTTATCGTGTACTGCACGTATTTTTAATATTCGAGATTTCACCGAAAATGTTTTGAGGCCCCCTGAATCCAAAAGAGCATGGAAAAGGCCCCCGTGTGTGTGCGTGTGTGCGTGTGTGTGTGTGCGCGTGCGTGTCAATCTGTAAGCACGATAACTAAAAAATCTGATGTGTTGCACTCGCATGACTCTCTACTTTTGTACTAACCATTCTTACAAACTCTTATTCCTATATCTTCTTCGTGTTAGTTAAAATAAACATTTGTACAAATTATCTTATTGCTTATTTCCTTGTAGGTGCAAGGGGAATATTGGAATACAGTAAACTTTGTGCGATAGTCAAATCTTTTAAAGCTTTGAGATTCCGTTCTCTTTCCACACATAACATATAAAAAAATGAACGATGACCCATTTCACGAAAGCCCTAAGTTTTCCGAAATTCAAACACATAACAAGAAATATCTCCGAAATGGTTCACACTACAAAAAATTTATTGAGACATAAATTGTGTATTTTAGCAAGATATACATTTTTGTATAGTATCATTTGGTCTATCTCTAACGGTTTACCAGTTATGCAAAAGTCGTCCAGAGTAAATACGACTACAGCGGCTATAGCCAGAAAATTCAAAATATACATTTCATTTGTCATCAAAATATCTCAAACATATGACATTTTAATAAATATCGTTAGAGCCATTTTCAAGAAAATCAAAATTTTCGAAAAATTTTCCATGTAAACGGTAGTTTAGGGTGGGGCTATTTTCTTCAAAATCTTCGTGTCACATCCTTGAAAGACATTAAATTTGAATACGAACTTTGGTTTTTAACCGACTTTTCGTTTTTGAGTTATGCTGTCCACAGACTGACACACAGACACACAAACGAACCTTTTTCTAAAAATGCTTTTTTTGGATTCAGGGGGCCTCAAAACATGTATTTCCGGTGAAATCTCGACATCGAATGTTTGGGTGGAATACAATACTTCCCCTACTTACCAGTAGAGAAAGTAAAAATGAAAAATCACTTAAAACATAAGTTGGTATTTAAGTTTAATGTCTCAAGTGTGCGACACGAAGATTTTGTGTTGGATTGGATGTGTTGCACTCACATGGCTTTCTCTACTATTGTACTTAACATTCTTACAAACTCTTATTCCTATATCTTCTTCGTGTAAGTTGAGATAAACATTTGCATAAATTATCTTATGGTTCATCTTGTTGTTAGGTACAAGGGGAATATGGGAATACAGGAGGCTTTGAGTGATAGTCAAATCCTTTAAAGCTTTCAAATTCCGGTCTCTTTGCACGATTAACGTATAAAAAATGAATAGCTGTGATCAATTTTACTTACATTAATAACGAGGAATATCACTGAAATGGTTCACTATACAAAAACTTATTTACACAAATTGTGTGTTTTAGCAAGATCTACATTTTTATACACTAAGATTTGCTCTATATCTTACGGTTTACCAGCTAAGCAAAAGTCATCCACGCTAAATAGGACTTAATGGGCTATAGCCTGAAAATTCAAGATTTTCAACAAAATCAAAATTTTCGAAACAATTTCCATGTAAACCGTAGTTTAAGGTAGAGCTATCTTCTTCAAAATCTTCGAAAGACTTCGAAGGATCTTCGTCAGATCCTTGAAAGACATTAAATTTCAAAACCAACTTCGGTTTTTAACGACTTTTCGTTTCGAGTCATGCCCCCCCCCCCCCCACACACACACCTTTTTTTCTAAAAATACTTTTTTTGGATTCAGGGGTCTCAAAACATATTTCCGGTGAAATCTCGACATCGAACTTTTGGGTGGAATACAATACTTCCTCTGCTTACTAGTAGAGAAAGTAAAGAGTGAGTGAGTTTTGTTTAAGGGCCCGTCGACAACTAGGTCATTAGGGTCCGAAAGTAACGATGTTCCATTTCACGAAAGTTTTAAGTTTTCCGAAACTGACACATTTAAGAAGGAATATCTCCGAAATGGTTCACTCCACAAAAATGTATTTAGACATAAACTGTGTGTTTTAGCAAGATCAACATTGCACAGTTAGATTTTGTCTATCTCTTACGGTTTACGAGTTATTCAAAAGTCATCCAGAGTAAACAGAACTACATAAGCTATAGCCAGATATACATTTCATTTGTCATACAAATATCCCAAACATGACTTTTTTATCAAAGTCGTTAAGAGCTATTTTCAAGAAAATCAAAATTTTTGAAAATATTTTCTATGGAAAAGGTAGTTTAGGTTCGGCCTATTTCCTTCAAAATCTTCGTGTTGCATCCTTGAAAGACAAACTTAAATACCAACTTTGGTTTTTAACAGACTTTTCGTATTTGAGTCATACTGTCCACTGACTGGCACACACACAGACACACACGGACCTTTTTCTAAAACTCTGATGTGCTGCACTCACACGACTTTCTCTAATCTTGTACTAACCATTCTTACAAATTTTTATTCGTATATCTTCTTCGTGTTAGTTGAGATAAACATTTGTACAAATTATCTTATTGCTTATTTCTTTGTATGTGCAAGGGGAATGAGAAAACAGAAGGCTTTGAGTGATAGTCAAATCTTTTAAAGCTTTGAGACCCCGTTTGCACGCTTAACATAAAAAATGAACAACGATGTTCCATTTCACGAGCTATACATTAGCTCATAAACCCTTACATGCTCCACAGATTTACTCTTAGCGAAAAGAAACCAATATATAGGGCGTTTCTGGCCCTTTTTACAAGCTTTGACGAAGATGGTGAAAGATCAATTTGAAAAAGGAATTCCAATTCGGAAACTTTCCAATGCAAGTTAATGCAGTGAAGTTATTTCCTAATCATTCATATCTTACACATAATTTCATACCCTAACAATACTTGCTACATAAGATTTGAAATTTCCATGGCTATGATTACTAAAGTATTACAGTTTGTAAATGAGTATGTTTTATAAAATGTGCCCAAAATGTCTCTCAGCATCAATGCAGGCCTGATGACGTTGCAAGAGGTTCCGTTACATCCAATTGGGACCTCTGGAATCATGCGAAGGATATCATAGGCAGCTTGGCTTCTTAGAATGACTCTCCTGCAGTCTCTGCAGGTGTCTCGCAGACCCGATGTTTCACATGTTCCCACAAGTAAATATCAGTTGGGAACAGATCAAGCTATCCAGGAAACAAGAGCTCTTGCTGTTACTATTTGCTTACCCATAAACAAACACCACAATCATACTTCTCTGCAGTTCACTGAAGTAGACTGATCAAGTAAACTAACTGCAAATACAACCTGTGATTTAAACACTTGTAGATCAAGACCAACCAGTTCAGCACACACTGTGTCACCTTACCTTACGATTTAGGTGGAGTTAATTTTCTCAAGCCTTCTTGTGCACATAGAGCCCACGAAATACCAACATTTGTGCATTAACTCGCAATGAAGGTATTTCTGGTTCTTAATCTCAAATGCATTCATTTACTATTCTGTGACAACCCTGAAAGTTTGCTAACATAACCTGTGTGTGCATGTGTGTATGTATGTGTGTGTGTGTGTGTGTGTGTGTGTGTGTGTGTGGGTGTGTGTGTGGGTGGGTGTGGGTGGGTGTGTGGGTGGGTGTGTGTGGGTGTGGGTGTGGGTGTGTGTGCGTGCGTGCGAGCGCGTATACAGCATAACCCAAAAACGGAAAGTCCTTTAATGTCAAACTTGTTATGGAAGTTTGGGACCTTCCAAGCATGATTCAGCCCTCAGGGAAATTTTCACTGCTGCAATGGATAAAAGTCAAATGGCAGTAACCAGTTATAGAAATTTAAATAAAATACTTGATCATAAAACAAACCTACAACCCGAGCGATGTTTGTTGCTCGCATGCGGGAAGTTGTGAGTTCTATTCCCGCGACCGACCTTCCTGACTTTTCGTGGGTTTTCCCAGGTCACTTAGGCGAATGCTTGTAAGGCTATTTACCTTACATTCTTCGTTTCAGTTCCTTTCATTTTATTCATTTCATTCTCTCTGTCCGGTATTTCTAGGTTGTAAGAGTCAGCGGATTCGCCGAAGACTGCACTGTGGTGATGCTTGCGCTTTGGAAATACGTTGCTCGACTAAGGGGAGGCGCTGCAGTCGGTTGGCCACCATCCATGGCTTAGCCGGAACTGGATGGTTGTGGGCTCTCTGTGGTGACCCTGGAACTCCGTCGGGCTGAATAACTTGGCTACACCTGTTAGGGACCAACCGTAATTTTATTTCCGCCGGGGATGAGGTCTGGCCGCCTATGTCCTCATCTCCTCCATATCACTCAGCCATCCTCATGGGATCTGACGCACAACAAGCCATCGACTGACTTGCAGGAACCCCCACCGTGACGGACACAGACAGGCAAGAACTACAGCGAATGTTGCTGCGGTTCAATTGACTGTGAGAACATGTCAACAAATGACTGACCATAACTTTCATGTTTATAGAATGCTTATATTACATTTATGTTATTTAGTACAATTTAGAGAAGGTTTTATAAAAAGTATTGTATGCATTACGTGCGCAAAGCTTACAAAATATGATCTTCATAGAAATATGATCTTCATAGAAATATGAATATATTAACAAAACATTATGAAATATGAATTTCTTGTCCTATGCATTGAAGTTTACACGGTGTAAAATTAATTATTTATTAATGTATTAATTATTCATTTCCTGGTGACGACCATGGAGTTAAATAGGACCGAAAGCTCGAACAATTTTATATACATTACATGGCTGGTAACCCGAAAAGCGTTGTCGGTCTGGGTGACTCGGTTAGACGCTGGCCTACTGATCCCAAGGTCGCAGGTTCAAATCCGACCCAGACCGATGGTTTTTCAGTGTGCTTAAAAACGACAGCTCCACGGCAGTAGATTTACTGGCATGTAAAAGAACTCCTGCGGGACAAAATTCCGGCACAACGGCAACGCTGATGTGATCCTAGCGTCGTTAAACAAAATAATTTAATTCCTGAAAAGCGTTAATTAGTAATCATAGCCGTGAAAGTTTCAAATCTTATGTAGTAAATATTGTTAGGGTATGAAATTTCATATTTTGCATATCTCTAGCAATGGTACGTCATATCTGGTCATCACTGGAAGGTTACAATACCGACACCAATGAAGATTAACAACCACACCAAAAGGTCTGTAATGAAATCTGTCTGAAAATTTTCGAAATGGCCTAATTTTATCATTGATGACATTGATGCAACGTGCAATTCATCTCCACTAACATGGTATGTGGCCACAAAATGAACACTGTTACTGACATTTTTACAACTCTAAATTAAACAACAGCAATCCGAATGGTGATGAACGCAACCGCTACACGAATTGGGCAGAATGAATTGTTGTTGCAGAAAACGGGCGGTGCGGTTTCAACGAATAGTAAATAATCATTCGAAAATACACGGTCCACCAATCCCCCAATATAAACCATATTAGGGCCCGGTACATACGCACTTGTCAAAGGGAAGACTGCATCCCCAGGCTATTTCCGCATTGTTACGGATAGATATGCATTTACTGTACTGCAGTAACATTTTTGTTGTTCATTGGAATTGCTGATTGAGGCTCACTTTGTTAAATAGGGACCACCTTCATTTTCCGAAATGTAAACTGTTGCGACAGAGATAGAGACTGGAAACAAAGCACGTCATCAGCCTGCATTGCGCCCAGCGGCGGATGTGGTTGTTTGGAATCTCCTGAATGCTATGGAAAGACAATGGAATAACTACAAGAAGAATAGGGTTATAACAACATAGATGTAAAAGGCTTTACAATAGCACAATTACTGACGATATTTTGAAAGCAAAGCATGTTTATGTTGCTTCCAGTTCACCCCTGGACTAGCTCTTCACATTTTAAATATGTTGCCAGTAAGGTCTTGCTAGGTTTATAAACCTATTTTTCTACTGCTAATCAGCGTTGCTTTAGTTCGTAGTTGCTAGGCAATAAAACCTATACTTTGTATTCTAACAAAACATAATACAAAATAAAGGTTCAACGAAATGTAAAATCGTTAACCCTAACATTACCAAAGGTACTTTATGGCCACTTGTAATTTTTAAATTCGGCCCTTTAATTTTCTGATTAACGGCATGCAGTTAATGGCTATTGTCAATCATTGTTTCTACTACTCAATTGCGTAATTGTTTCAAAGTTTTCATTGTTGGTCTTTTTGTGAAACAATGAAATGTCAACGTGGTCGTAAAGTACTGCCCTGTCGGTATAATGTGATTCATGTAAAAAACAAAAAGGAATAGTTAAAGTTTTAAATACTGCCTTTATAAACATGAAAAGATATAATACCCAATTTTAAAATTAACTTGTTCTAAAAATTGCTTAGACATTTTGTTATCAGTGATGGTCACAAAGTACCCCCTAATGTGTATCTTATTTTTCTTGATAATATGTATTAACACAAAAGCTTTCTCCCCTAAGTGATAGTATTGTAATATTACAACCATTACAATTTGTAATGCCTAGTTATTGGAGGTACGCACCCAACACCTGTCCTTGAATTTGTATAACTACATAAACAAACATTCCTGGACTTCTCTGGAAGTACTCGTATATTCATAGTTGTATCTTGGACTGCTTTTAAAATGTTGCATGATGAAACGTGAAAGTCGCCTTCACTCATTTTATTTTCTCTACTGGTAAGTAGGGGAAGTATAGTATTCCAACAAAAATTCGATGTCGAGATTTCACCGGAAATATGTTTTGAGACCCCTGAATAAAAAAAGAAGAATTCAGAATAAGGTCTGTGTGTGTCAGTCTGTGTCTGTGGACAGCATAACTCAAAAACGAAAAGTTGGTTAAAAAACAAAGTTGGTATTTAACTTTAATGTCTTTCAAGGATGCGACACGAAGAAAATAACCTCACCCTAAACTATCCTTTACATGGAAAATTTTTCGAAAATTTTTATTTTCCTGAAAATGGCTAACGATTTTTATGTGCGCGAGAGTCAGTTTAATTGAATTCTAAATTACGGCGTTTCGGTTTGTTTTTCCAGCTAATACAAATTGTCATTCACTTTTGGCAACTTGATCATAATAAATTATAGCAAACACGAACTTAATCAAGATGGTTCTTAAACATTAGAGATGAGAGCAAGCAAGGAGTACACAGTACGTGGTAATACTTGCCTGAAGCTCTAGGGTACTTTTCTTGCTCTACAGGTTCCATTACGTTTTTGTTGATTTCTAGAGTGGTGCTTAATTCCCATTTACAGCTTGTGTATGTGTGGTGCAATATCCCTCTATTATTACCAATTGCGGCATTCATGTTCGCAAACAAGAACTTGATTATCTTTTGAACTCCGTTGTAAACTACAAATAAAATTCAACTGCGGTTTCTTTCGCATCCCGGAATTCTCAAGTTTATGAGACAATGAGTTAAATTGACACCCTGCTAATTCTGCTTAAGTAATCAAACTTCAGCACTACAGGTTGTTTCTCATTATGAAAATCTGCAATTGAGTGCATTGTTGAAACAGGGAATAAGTAACTTTGTAATACAATAAATCATGTATAATTTGTGTAATGTTTAATCTCAATACCTCAGCCTAATCTGATGTTAGTAAAATTTAAAATAGCTGGGGATACACTTCTGCTTTAGTTTAACCAGGTGACAACATTATTGAAAAATTTAACATAATTATGATACTTATTACATTATTCAGAAGGAAAATAAAAGTACACAATCTTGGCGCAGGTACATTTTGATCTTGTGGAAGTGTTTAGAATTGGTGAATTTTTTCCTCTTTCGTCTAATGGAGAACAAGAATTAAAAGTATACTAAAATATACTTACGCGCGCGCTGTGGTGCGTGCGTGAGTGTGGATGCTTGCTGAGTCGATAGTCAGTTCCCCTTTTAACCTTGAACTGGGTCTGTCTCTGTACGCGCTTCCGGTGTACCTTTTGGCCGCCAAGGACGTGGTGCTTCATCCGAGCTTTTTTAAGAAGTGCCTTGTTCGGGAAAAGTCATCGTGTGCTGACTCCTGAATGGCTACTTGATTGGGTAAGATTTCTTCCTTGGCAATTTGTGCCATTACTAGTTTCAATTTATCTGGACTTTTCTGATCCCTCTGCGGACCTGCTCGAAAGTATGGGGAATTATATAGATTTACTTTTAAGGTTACCAGAGCCAAAGGGGGCACAGTGGACGTTACAGCCATATTGTATTACCTTAGCCTTGCGATTTGTATTATTTTACTGCTTTGGAGATCTAAGTATTGTTATTGTAGGATTTATGTTATCTCAATTTGTTCAGGGTTGAATATATTTAGATGTTCTGTGTTACGGGTTGGGTTTAAGGTTCCGGTCGAATTGGGCAACGCAGCATACTAATGTAAAGTTGGCGTTGGACACGCCCGCTTAAAAATCATGTATTTAAACTGGTCCGGTTAACCGATATTAGTGTTACTTTCAAATCAGTTGGCTATCACATGTGTGAATATATCTGAATTTTGCTTCAACAAAGCTAGTGAAGATTATCCCACTGTAATCATTATAAAGGGGAGCCATCCTCTCACCTTATGGGTTTGCTGAGTACCATTTTCCCTCGTGATCCGATCTTCCACCTACATTGGATATTTCTATCTTGTGACTCGAAACTCAGACACCACGAGCGGAAGGCAGTGCTTCAGTGCATGCATGCATGCATGCATGCATGCATGCAAAGGGTAATCTCGGAATAAACTAAACACGTTCTAATAACTCATTCACCATTGGAATGTTCTTTGCTTCCTAGTGCACATGAACTCTAGTGCAGCTCGTAATTTCAACTTTTAAATAAGACGATGCTTAACTTGGAGTCATAATAGAACATGCTTAAGAAGATTTAAATTTTTCTTAAGAATGCCTTGGATTTAGAAAATTATGTTGCTCTACAGAATATGCGTGTAAAATAACAAAAACCATGAGCATTTTATTCCAAACGTTATAAATAGGTTAGAAAACAAGAAGAGATCACAACTGTTCATAACGGTAAGACATACATGTGCCAAAACATTCTAATAAGTTTTGTTTACGTTTTCTTCTGTTTCCTCTGAATGTAATCGAGTTCAATACCGCTGTTTGCTAAATAATTACATAAAGAGAAATATTCCTAGCAAAAGGCTTGTGAAACAAATGAATAAGGCCGATTGAAGTTTGAAAATCCCCATCCATAATTGTTACTCGTATTTGTGAAGGAAAATTACAGATTGCACGGCAAAAAGTAACAAATTTTCTTAGATACCAAGAGCTAAATTACAATGGAGCTCCATCCTGGAGCAAAATAAGGAAGTTCAAACTTTTAGTTTGTCCTTATTCATGCTTGGAGAGAAAGTGTGCATATTAGTATAATGCCATGGTAGGAAATAGAGGGTGGAGAAGCAGAGCAGAAGACACAAGAACGGAGGGCCGTAAACGCAACATAGCACTAAGATTTATATATAAGGTTTTATATCGCAGGGGGACACCTAGCACAATGCTACCTCCATAGATCTATTGTAGCTACTACCCGTAGGAGGAAGCGATGAGGTGAAGGAACCACATGTCGCAGGCAGATATGTCACATAGATGCACGTACAGAGGTGTTTTTACACATGGTGAATGACCTTGCTAGGATCTGTGCGAGTGACGTCATACAAATGAATGATGCAAATAACGTGTTTCTTTCCTTGAAATAAGCAAGACACTGCTGATAATGCGCGCGGTCTCTGTACTTAATCGCAGAGTTATGGAATGTTTGTTACGCGTAAGTCGGAGAGATACTAACCTGACACCCCATTGGTCTTATACAAAAGTGAACTCCCTCATAAATCACTGCACAACTTGCAGCTATTCGCCACGTGTTTTAAAAGTATCTCTGTAAGCCCCTGAACAAATCTAGGCTCAAAGTCCGGCCACACGTTAGAGCTTCCTAGAGAGAATGATGAACGACCTATCCACCAAACAGCCCTCTAGTGTCTACGGGGAGTACTCGCTCCTTAGAGCAAGCCACCGCTATACGCCACAAAACATAAAACATCTGAAGGATAAGGAAACGGAATGAAAGGGAAATTATTGATAGGAAAACATGGTAGATGAAAAACCACCCCGGCATTTGCCTACCAACCAAGGAGAACCACGAAAAACCCTAGGTCAGAGAGCAATCGACAGGAATACTTCCCGGATATGAGCCTCTTACGCTACAGCAGAGTCATCTTGCTTACTAGTATTAGTAGTACTACAATTTAGTTGTCGATGTCAGTGGCACTGGTTGGTGTCCTGTGAAGCAGTGCTTTATTTAAAGTGTTAACCTCGTAGTACCTCCGAGAAGGCTGAATTTTTCAACGACAAGGTCTAAAGAAGAGAAAAACAAAAAATATATTCCAGAAGGTAACGCTATTTTAGCATTTATGTACACTTAGAATCTGATACAAACCAAATATATCAATATATTATGCGAATTTTGAACGAGTGATTTTATACGATGTTTTGACATGCTGCAAAATAAATACCGGTTCAGAGCCCTTTGCAAGTAAAGGTATACTTTGTCGTATAATTAACACAATAACTCAATCAATGCATTACCTTGTAATCCCCTTTGGCTAATAAAAGCACAAAAGCCATACGTCCTACACACAGAATGATACAAAATGCACAAAGCAATATCCACGGTCCATTTATCCCACACTGACATTTACTTATGTAATAAAGTAATTGTGTTTAGGTCTATTACCATCACACATGTGTGTTATATTAGTTCGATTGTATTAGTCTCCTCAACGCGTTCGTTGCTGACGTCAGTTTTTAATGCAGTAAATTCGTCCAGTGAATATAATGATATATTAGTTCGATTGTATTGGTTTCCTCATTGCATTCATTGACGTCAGTTTTTATTCTAGTGAATCCAAAACCAGTGTTACTTTTCTTCATTTTGTTTTCTGACTCCAGTTCCAAAATGTTCTTCTTTCACTTATGGAGGACTTGCGCCCCCCAGGACTTACAAGCGGACGCCAGGGATAAGTTGCCTGTCCACGAGCAGACAAACTCTAGATCAGAGAAAGTAGCAAGTATGGGTGATTAGCCCGAAGCCTGTAGGTAACGCAAAGCAGGCTTGCTAACGAGATCTGCGTGAAACTTCGGTACTACTCAGTTAAAGTCGAGTTACCTTGCTCAATTGAAGGCCATATGCTACTTTCAGTCCCCACATTGTACCTGTCGCTCTCATTGTCTACTGCCCCTCAAGTCATTCACTGCGGTCTGCACACCTCGAGACATTATTACTGGAGCCCGTAAAAGGATCTTATCACCCTGTATCAGGCATAATGGTGCGTTTTACGAAAATAGTCCTCTACACATCCAGCAGATTGGTAAGCTTTCGTTGCACCAGCTCTATGAGAGTGAGGAAGGAGATGGTATTGTCGTGCCGGCCGCGCAACAAAGAGGGGTGACGTGACTTATCTCACACCATGGCCTTTGTAATCGCCGCTATGCGCCCGGCTACGATGGCAGCTCAAAACTAACGCCGTTGCAAGCATTTTCTAGGAGCGTTTGACATGCAGGGGTTATGTTGAGACTTCGAGAAATTTCGATTTCCAGAAAAATCGCCTGTAATTCAGAGACTATATAAGCTTGGTCCGACACAGACCAAGAAACTTTGTTGTACCGTGAGAGCTGAGTTGGGAACAGTGCAATTGCAAGGTATGTAAATTGTTACGAAACAGAACAGTTGTGACTTGTGATCTGTAAGTGTTAGCGTTTTTCCAACAGTTTTAAGAAATGAAGTGACAAAAATCATCTGAAATTTGTCAAACATTTGTAATGAAATGTGGGCGAAGTGAATATAACGAAAAATGATGAAACAGTTGGTGGGATTAATGGCGGAGAAACCGAAGAAACCCAGAAACCCCGCCCAGATTCCGCTTTGTCCACACAAATCCCATTACTGAGCGACCCAAAATGTTTAGTTAATTGTTCTACATTTACCTATATACTTTACCTACGTTAATTTTCAGTATTGTTAATCAGTTTGAGATGCTATCATGCCTGATGAAATAGTCATGAGATTCAAAACATCACGTCCAAAAAGCTAAAAGTTTATAAAATGAGGACATACCAAATGAAAAGTTTTCACCCATGAAATTCTATGAAGTCGAAAGAATGTTATACAATGAAATATATTTCCATAAGGAAGCATTCTTTGTGGATTCCATTAAAGGCCATTCACTACAAACTCAGTTTCTCCATTCTTCCTTTGTCCGTTCCTCAGTTTTTCCCTTCCTCTTCGTATATGAACAATATATCTACACAGTTTTTGAATCGATGTCCCTTTGTTCCAATAGGTAGCACAATGAGATCATGGATGATAAAACATCTTTTTCATCAGCAGCAGCGAGATTCGACCTCTTCCCTTACTAGCTAATAGCACCATATCATTTTACCCCACCTTCTTCGTTTTGTATTTGTAGTCATCCATAACAGTGCTTAAAGCATGTCCTCCTCACACACTCAGTGACTGACGGCTGATCGCAATGGCATATTGTAACATAGTCGAACATATTGTATTGTAGAAAGAATCAGTGAAAGAATATTTTCTGTTGAAGAAAACACAGTGAAATGTCTTAACTGTAAACATCATTTATTGTGATTGCCGCATATAGTGTGAAATGACATTTCAAAAAATGCCATCATAGTGATTATGGCAAGCATGTTCTATCGTATGTGTAATCAGTAAAAACACACGTTATAATTTGAATATATTAGCTAAATTGTGTAATTAATACACTTCACCTGTAGGTGAAGTAAGATTACAGAAATTAAAAAACATGAATGCACCGATTCCTGACGGCATTTGTTCTGACAATGTTGCTTTCTCATAGAAAGCTAATAATTCTTTCACCACATAATCACATAACCTTAATGATGAACATACATGGTGAAAATAACTCTTGAGAAGTCATGTAAACTAAATAAAAATATATGTAACAGTCTATAAATAGACCGCAGGGCATTAATAGGTTAATAGCGTCTGCTATAAAGCTTATTACCCAATAAGTATAGTGGAAGTTAGGAGTAGTCAAATGACGAGACCTTCAGTAACTAGAGCACGGCACCCACGTATGTCACAGTGGGTCCTTTGTGCTTCCAACGTGATCCCTGAGAAGAGTTGAAGGGCGGATCTAAAGGGCAACCAGGTTGGCATAACAATTTTCAGCATGACACTATTCTGACGGCGCTCTCCCTTAACCACCCCGGAATAGACCAGATATCTTTCAGGAAAGAAGTGTGCCAAGAGCCAGGGAGAAGTAATTCAACCGTCCTTCCACAACAGACAAACCGCCCCCTGTAACTCAAACAGATGAAGGGAAATGGAGAGGATAGGACATTTTGTGACAGTGGTAGAAAGGGACCACCCCACCGTTCTGTTTGTTTGTAGTGTTTAACGCCCGCTTTTACTACTACGGCACCGCAGGCGGTGACCACCCCACCGTTCTCATCGACCCGGGGAAACCATAAAAAAGTCAATGGCCAGTCCTACAGGAAAGAACCTCAGACAATCTAATTTTGAGGCTCCCTTCGGAGAAATCTCGCTCTGTAAAGCCTTAACATTTCTATGAAACAGCTTTTAAACATAACTTCCCAGAATATTGTGGTAAAATCCGCCCGGTTACTTTTCTATCTCTGTCTTCTAAAATTTTATCACAAACACGAGTACAGTTTTCTTCTCGTCGTTAACAGACTACAGTCTTTTGTGCTATCACGACACTCAACTTCTACTTCTCGTAAGCTTTACCGAGTCCTTTCAGTGTCTTTCTTCACTTTCTCTATCTCTCGTACATTAACTACGACGTTACAATCACTCAACACTTGTTGAATCTTCTTTAAGACGCACTCGATGTAAAACACACACACACACACACACACACACACACACACACACACACACACACACACACACACACACACACACGTCTCGCATTCGCCGACATACTAACCAACTCATGTCCCTTACTCTTCTCTCTGCTGCTGCCTCGCCTGCTTTTACAGAAGGAATGACGTCACATGGACGTTTCTCGATCCCCACAAACGCGCCGCCGATGACACACGCGGATTTTCTCGAAGGCTCCGCAGAAAACCCCTTTCGTGTAGCCACTTTGATTGCTGTTAGTAACGTACACACGAACAGACGCGTGAGTCAGCCTTACTTTGAACGTCTTTGCCCGTTCGTCGGCCCGGCATGTGGTGTGAAGTAGCTTGGACTCGCCCGTCCTTTGTTGTGTGCCGAGACCGGCGTTACTATATTAATATAGAACATTGAGATATTTGAGACGCCCTGTATAATTCTACGCTTGAAAAGCTTTATTATGCCACCGTCATGGTCCCGCAAAAGTAAATTTAGGTATAGCTAATATGTTAGCATTAATAATCATGGAAAGCACACTAAAACTTTGAAGAGTATAATTTAAGGTACCTCCAGTGTCACAACTTCACTATTCATTAAGATAATGCTATTAGCTACATGTGAAACCATAAGTTACTTTTAAGTGGTTCCTATAATTATAGTCATTATTGTATTCTCGCTTCGCTTACCTCAGCCAGCTAGATACGATGAACAAGAGAGGTTTTAATTCTACAGGAATTTAACATACATACGCTCTCAACAATCCTCTTACTTTAGTGAACTGTGTACGTTGCTTCTAGTTGATTTAATTAGGTGTTTCCAGAATAGTGCTTCAGAGAAGCCTCACTGTATTGTAACCCAAAACCTCTTCTACCTTCATCGTATCGTAAAACCCAGCTAATTAGAGTGAGGTATAATGTAACCTTAATTGTGACCTATATTAGGTAGACGTTCAATCCTTTTGGTGTAATTAGATGAGACCGTAGTTTTCGGCGTTTTCCAATACAAAAAGATGCATTTCAAATTTAGTATGGGAATAGTACTACGAAAGTTCTGCTGAAAAGAATTACCCATATTTCAATCTTATCATAAATGGCAAAAAGAAGTCTAAAAGATAACAGACGATGCACATAATGTGGCTTGTGAAAGGACGAAACGAACATATAAGCATCTAACGAATATAATTTGCTTTAGGTAATGTTAAAATTATACAGGGTGCTTCAAAAGGTTACTGAAAAGGTTAAGGAACAGAAAGAGCAGACAGGATAGAGTAACTTTCGACTAGGTAGCCATGTTCCCAGACACGATTCCGAAACAGTACCAATTATATTAACGCCACCACATTTTGATGTTAACGTGCAGCGCTTCCTAGATCACAAATTTCCTGAACGTTGGATCGGAAGAGGAGGACCACTTGCATGGCCACCCCGTTCCCCGGACTAAACGTCACTTGATTATTTCTTTTGGGGGCATATCAAAGCTGTGGTATATCAGATAGTGGACGATTCAGAAACCCAAGTAGCCAGAACAATTGTGGCTTCTGGCGAACTTTTGGACATGCCTGGTTTATTTGAGTGAGTGCGCCAATGCTTTATTCGACGGTGTAATGCCTGTGTTCAGTATGGTGGTGGTGTGTTTGAACATCTTTTGTAACCTATTACACTGAACCCTGTGCATAATAAAGTGTATTATGACTTAACAATATAATTGGGGCTGAGTGTGGTGGAGGTGGTCTCGAATTACCTTAGAAACAAAACACTACGATTCCATGCACTCGATTGCACGATTAGGGGATTATTTTCCTTAACGTCCAATAAGGACCAGAATATAATGTGGCATATATTATTGCAAACTCACATTAAATGTAACGTTATATTACATGTGCGATATTGTTGCAATTTATTCACGACGTAGTTTTAACATTGAAGGTCTTATTTTGAAACATCTATAGTCAATAGCGCACAATCTTTGCGGAATGAATCACCTTGGTATAAATGACATCTAAATTAAATGATGAGTGACGATTTAAAATAAAAGTATCATAGACCACAAATGTTCCCCAGTCACATTCATTTTGGGAGAACACAAAATCATTAAATAATATGTAATTAACAACCTGTAAGAACCAATTGAACACACTATACGACAAACTCTAGAAAATAGCTGTCAAATACAAAGATTCTATTTGCTTTTAGAAACATGGCTTCTAAAAAATGTTAGTATCGCTCTCGCTTTAGCTCAAAGTATTTCATTTGTTTGGTTTCTTTACTTCTGTAGTGATGTTGGGGCAACTGAGTCTTTTGACTGTATATTTATGTTGGTTTTCACCGAGAATTACATTCACATTCAATACTGAAATCATACTTCCAGTCTGCCGGGGATAAAGGATCCTGGGAGTGAAAAATGACCGAAAAAGTATCCAATTGACGATTTTTGGGTTTGTACATACAAATATTCCCCAAACCTTCAGTCGGTTGGTTGACACTAACATTTTTAGATTCCACCATTTTTAAAAGTCTAGCCATGTGCACTATATTTAAACGCTTTTTCCTGTTTAAATTTTCGGTAGTATTTGAACAAAATATGGGCAAAAAAGGGCTCAAAACAAATTCAGAGGAAATTGGGTTAAACTATGAATCTTTTGAATTTGAATTTGATTTGGTTTAAGGGCGCTCAACTTCTAGGTCATCAGCGCCCTTAAAAGATTAATGGCAATATCCAGATATAAATTTCACTCAAAAAATAAAAATACTAGCAACAAGAGAAGTTTACAAAGGTAAAAATCAGTGGCAATAGCCAGATATGAATCAAGGTGATAAATATGTCCAAAATCAGAAACAGATAATTAAAAAAAATTTAAATCCTCAAATTGATATTGCACTCCGCTAAAAAATTAAAAACTATCAACCGCTGTTTTGTCGTCCGCTAGGACCTCTGCAAGTCTGGCAGGCAGCTGCAGAGAATCCCGAAGGTGCGCTAGAGAGCAACACTCTAGCAACACGTGGCGAACTGACAAAAGGTTGTCACACAGCGGACATAGAGGCGCAGGGTCCCTTTTAAATAGGTAACCATGCGAAAAATTGCAGTGCCCTATTCTTAATCGAGCCAAACTAACCTCCTCGCGACGAGATGTGCGACAGGACGTTACCCAGTTTATCGGAAGTTCTTTCACTTCTCTAAGCTTATTACCGCGGAGAGCTGACCACTCGTCGTGCCAGGACGACAGCACCGCTCCCCGCACTTCAAGCCTAAAGTCTTCCGAAGTAACACGTGTTTGGTTTGGTTTGGTGTGGTTTAAGGGCGCTCAACTTCTAGGTCATCAGCGCCCTTAAAAGATTCATGGCAATATCCAGATATAAATTTCACTCAAAAAATAAAAATACTAGCAACAAGAAAAATATATAAAGGTAAAAAGCAGTGGCAATAGCCAGATATGAAACAAGGTGATAAATATATCCAAAGGTAGAAACAGATAATTAAAAAATTTTAAATCCTCAAATTGATATTGCACTCCGCTAAAAAATTAAAAACTCTATCAACCGCTGTTTTGTCGTCCGCTAGGACCTCTGCAAGTCTGGCAGGCAGCTGCAGAGAATCCCGAAGGTGCGCTAGAGAGCAACACTCTAGCAGCACGTGGCGAACCGACAAAAGGTTGTCACACAGCGGACATAGAGGCGCAGGGTCCCTTTTAAATAGGTAACCATGCGAAAAATTGCAGTGCCCTATTCTTAATCGAGCCAAACTAACCTCCTCGCGACGAGATGTGCGACAGGAAGTTACCCAGTTTATCGGAAGTTCTTTCACTTCTCTAAGCTTATTACCGCGGAGAGCTGACCACTCGTCGTGCCAGGACGACTGCACCGCTCTCCGCACTTCAAGCCTAAAGTCTTCCGAAGTAACACGTGAGATGGTAATACTGGGTTCTGTAGTTGCCGTCTTTGCTGCTAAATCTGCCATTTCATTCCCCGGCAAACCTACGTGACCAGGAATCCATGCACACACCACGTCAACACGAGAAGCGTGTAAAACATGCAGGGCATCCTGGAAGTAACACGTGAGATGGTAATACTGGGTTCTGTAGTTAAACTATGAATCTGAGAAGAAATCTGATTCATGATCATGATACATGCGTATAGAAAGATTGGTTTTTCCCAACTTCACGTTTTTAAATACACTATGTGCCCCATCGCATTAAATCTTTTGCTATGATCCTAGACTTGTTCCAGCATGTGCTCCATTTATAAGACTTCAACTTTAGTCTTTAGTTTCAAAATCTGAAAATTTGTTTCGCTTTAAAAAAGCAAATATACAGAGAAAGCTTATAAAAATATTTACAATATCCATCAAAGGAAAGAAGTTAATTGCTTTAAAAGTGTTGTTTCTTTCTGCCAGACATTGGTTATGTGTGTTGGGTACTTAGAGTTTATAAAAAAATAAAATTGTCATATTTTAATTTTTGATGCGCATGGAGTATTGTGAATGTTAAAATATTTTCGTATTGTGAATATATTGAGTAATTCCCTCAAAACTATAAAATATTGTGCTGGAGCTTTGTGTGTTAGTTTATAATATAAACACCCTTAAGGGTGCAAAGTATTGTCGCCCATCGCATTATTGTTGGCACTACCGCAAAGGAGCCGAAGGGAAGAGACAGAGAATGGCCGCATTGTTGGGGCGCTTGCCGAAAGAGAGCAAGGGATAGAGACTTCTGGAATTTTCTGCTTTTTACTTCACCGCAATAATAACTGAACTTTCCTGAACTTTCCAGAATAGTGCCTGGGAGATACAAATAGCGGTAAAGTGTGAGAAGGGACAGTTTTTGTGACGAATTCGGAGCCGTGCTGTTGGTGAATCGGAAAAGACTTTCTTGCTGTTGCAACGAGTGTACAAAGTTACTGTTTACGGAAATAAAAGTGTTTCTTTATCTCGACTACATCTGTCTTCTTTACTTTACACCCACCAAAGTCACAGTATTATTTCATACCAATAAGAACATAGACAATTTGAAAGTTCCACATTTCTTGATAGATTTTTCTGAAAGTTTTATTCTGTTTGTATTAACATGAGAATAGTATGTACACAAAATTTCATTAAATTTGGATAATTCGTTTATGATATAAATTATTTTATGAATTTAATAGGCATATTTTCAAAATGTAGCTCGCGTCTATCGATTTTTCAAAATTAGTTTATATTCCCAGAACTGGTGCTCTAAAACATGGGTAACAATTGTATGAAGATATATTTCAAATACGTTTGCTGATTATGCTGTACATCTTTTTTTTTTTTAAACAAGAAAATTTTATCTTAAAAATTATTGATATTTTTCATACAAAAAAATGTTTTTGGAATTCATGTTAATGATAACATCAATATTGAATCACAGTTTTGTTTAGCTGGTATTTATGAATACTTTTGGAAATTTTCATTGAATTTGAAGCAAAACTCAGCCGCGACCTTCTTTTGGAATATGCAGAAAAGTAGTTTTGAGAAAAACAGGCTTTCATATAGGAATATACTGCGTGCGTTAAGGGAAGAGCACTATTTGAAAGGGCCGTAATGACCACATGGAGTGGGGGATATGAAAAATGTTAGCTAATCCAAATGCAAGGTGTTCCAGGAACACTAAGGTAAAAAAAAAAAAAAAAAAAAAAAAAAAAAAAAAAAAAAAAAAAAAAAAAAAAAAAATTCGACTTTTTGACAACGAAGCAAGTTTTGTTTAGTGCCATAAATTTTATAATGTGCGCTAGACAATGAACTTTATTAGCCGTTTTCTTTTTCATTTTACAGACTGTTCAACGTTTCTACGTTTATACTGCTCTATAAAGTGTGCGCTCATAAAAATATATTGTGGCACATTGGTTGTGGTATGTGGAATTTCCTTCGCAAACGTGCAATGTAAAGCAAATTATACTTGATTTCAAATGCATTACGCGAAGCAGCAGTCATCCTGCTTGTTTCCACATCTGAACAACATGGCTCGCCTTCTATTACGTAATCATTGTTCCGTCCTTGTCTTAGAGCAAGGCTCTAAATTTAGGAAATGCCTTAAGTATAGCACAATTTTAGAACAGTAGTCCAATCTGTAGAACTCAAATCCCATGTGCAGGCCATTCTGGTTTCTCAGTTGCTAAGAAAATACCACATCGAATAACTTCCATTAAAATAACGTTCATATTTAAAGCCGATAATACTAGACACCATTCTGACTAAGCTATTTTATTTTCCCTACTACGCACTTTACAGTAAGTAGAGGAAGTATTGTTTTAAGCAAAAATTTTACATCAAGATTTCATTGGAAATACATGTTTTGAGACTCCCTGAATCCAAAAAGGAATATTTTATTAAAAAATCTGTGTGTGTTTATGTGTGAGCAGCATAACTTGAAAACGAACAACCAGTAAAATACCTAACGTGCTATCTAGGTGCAGCAACATCTAATGATGTGACACGAAGATTGTCAAGAAAATTCTCGTCGTCATGGTACCAGCGGCGTGATATTTGGACATGATGTGCGGAGTAACAGCATTACTCCCCAGGAGATGATGGTAAAGAGCCTGAGTCGACAGCGAGTTCAAGTCATATAAAAGATCTGTCTGCACTTTCGTGAGACTATCTCTTATTCTGCTAAAATGGAATGTTGTAATTTGGCAGAAATCACTGCAACAGGGTTCGGGACATCTGTTAAGGTCGTAGATCACAGAGACGTTTTAAGAAATAACGCCTTGAATTTGTAGCTGACGCCAATGAGGCCGAGTCCTTTTGCAGCTTTCCATAATTGAGCCCTTGCAACTCAAAGTGTTCCGTCAATTCGGCAGCACCCAGACTCAACCCCCACAGTGCCGACCAACCTGACCGAAGGATTTTTTGTGGTCTCTCGATGAATGCTGGGTTGGATAATTTGACTGACCCATCCTGAATATGCTATGACCCACAGTTTGCTGCTCCTCGACAGGCTACTAACCCAGAGAATGTCTTGGAAGTACTACAACGATGAGAGTAATCGAAGAAGCAGCAGCACTGCACTGTATAAGGTTTCCTTGTTTTCACGAATAACAAGAAAGAATAGTCCAAACATTCTATGCGGATGATCAAATTTTACTGTCAAATTCTGAAGACAGCTTACAAATAGCAGCTTACTAACTGTTCAAAATCAACAGCAAATATGACATGAAAAATACTTCAAAATCTAAAACAACGGCAATGCGTGGAAATATACAACGGTAGAAAATCGAGATTGATGGAAAAATTCTAGAACAAGTATCTGATTTCTCCTACCTAGGAAGTGTATTTGTAAATCACAAGTGATATTGATACAAAATTACAACAATATAATAAATTGAGGAATGAGACATTTTGGTAAGCACATGACGACCGATTCAAAACTAAAACTACATAATATATCAAAAGCTTCTCTCAGACACGGAAGTGAAATTTGGATTTTCAATGACAGAAATTTTCATAAACTTGAAGTCGCCCAAATGCATTTCTTGCGATCACTGTTAGGAGTGGCTAGATTGGACCACCAAAGGAATATGTACATCAGAGAAAACCTTGGAGTTCCAAGGATATAGAAAAATACTAACAAGAATGGAAATATCATTTGATGAGAATGGAAGGAACTTTATTCCCAAAATTGGATTCCAGTATGCTCCAACTGGTCACAGGGATCAAGGAAGACCAAAACAGCGGTGGAAAGACCAAGACCATCTTCACTAGGTTCATCATTACAGGCCACTAGGCCTAAAACGAACTGGTTCGTGATGATTTATCTGCTAAATAAAATGGCGTATTCCCTTACGAATGGGCTGGAGCAAGCTACAAGCAATGCATAAATTTAGAAAGCAGGGAAAAAGAACCGTTTCGAAATCACAGTATTTGATTAAATATTAGATATGCATACTGAATATGTAGACAATAACACCTGCATCATGCCTTAGAACTTATGTTCCGGAACCTTAGATTAACTACTCTCTCCCTCTCACTATCTATCTATCTATCTATCTATCTATCTATCTATCTATCTATCTATCTATCTATCTATCTATCTATCTATCTATCTATCTATATCTATCTATCTATATCTATCTATCTATATCTATCTATCTATATCTATCTATCTATATCTATCTATCTATATCTATCTATCTATATCTATCTATCTATATCTATCTATCTATATCTATCTATCTATATCTATCTATCTATATCTATCTATCTATATCTATCTATCTCTATCTATCTATCTCTATCTATCTATCTCTATCTATCTATCTCTATCTATCTATCTCTATCTATCTATCTCTCTATCTATCTCTATCTCTATCTCTATCTCTATCTCTATCTCTATCTCTATCTATCTCTCTATCTATCTCTCTATCTATCTCTCTATCTATCTCTCTATCTATCTCTCTATCTATCTCTATCTCTATCTCTATCTATCTCTATCTCTATCTCTATCTATCTATCTATCTATCTATCTATCTATCTATCTATCTATCTATCTATCTATCTATCTATCTATCTATCTATCTATCTATCTATCTATCTATCTATCTATCTATCTATCTATCTATCTATCTATCTATCTATCTATCTATCTATCTATCTATCTATCTATCTATCTATCTATCTATCTATCTATCTATCTATCTATCTATCTATCTATCTATCTATCTATCTATCTATCTATCTATCTATCTATCTATCTATCTATCTATCTATCTATCTATCTATCTATCTATCTATCTATCTATCTATCTATCTATCTATCTATCTATCTATCTATCTATCTATCTATCTATCTATCTATCTATCTATCTATCTATCTATCTATCTATCTATCTATCTATCTATCTATCTATCTATCTATCTATCTATCTATCTATCTATCTATCTATCTATCTATCTATCTATCTATCTATCTATCTATCTATCTATCTATCTATCTCTTTACGTCTGTCCAAAATGCTCTTTCCTATTGATTTAAAAATCAAACTCTTGCTCTAACAGCGCATGTACTTTAACTAATCCAACCACGATTGTCTTTCACTCCTCATTTAATCTTTCTCTTTTTAATTACTTTCTTTATTGTTTAACTTTTGAGTTCTTTGCTCAACTTTTAGTTCCATTTAGACAGCTCTTTATAGGCATTACTTTATAAAATTTAATTTTGGACCCCATTATCGATTTAGCTCCGCTTCTATAGTTTAGATTTTGTGTACATTTCCGGATTACATGATATGTTTAATTGTTTAGCCTGTTCTATTAATTTTTTATTCTTAATTGAGATCTTGGCGATTTATCTCTAAAGTCCATCAATTTGACTTCCTCCGCAGAAGTTTTAAGATACGTTAACTCACGAAGTACTTTAGTAAGCGATTTCCATTATTAGAGATTAAAATTTAATCATCGCGAACATAAATTTTCAGGCATTGTTTCGACGTATAATTATCCTTTATATTAAAATGTATGAGGGTCTTTCTTGTGCTCTTAAATCATCTTCAAAAAACTTAAAATTTACGCTTAAAATTTACACCGCTGTTCTATGTTCCAAAATCAAAAACCAAATTTACTTTAAGTTCGAATGCGAGGCTCTGGTAAAGGTTTCAACAATTTGTCTTTTTACAAATGCAGAAGTGTCAGCCTACAATCCAACCCCCAACCTGAAGCACCAGGTGACTTTTAATCAATCTATTTATTGCAGTGATACACGCCTCTAGATGCCAGGATTTTTTCAGGGTTGATTAAAGGCTTTGAGAATACGTAAATGGGAAGTTTAACGGCGAATTTTTCATTGAGCATTGATTCATACAATAGAATATTGTGTATTCAAGTGAGAAAGTTAACATTGCCCAGAAATGTTACTATATTGGACATTTTCTTGCTCAAAAGAGTAAGGTAAATATTTCTGCAAGGTTGTTCATTACACTGTCCTCAGTTGCCAATGCAAATATCTGCAGTTACACTCCTGACTTCCTGTTTATGTAATAGTAAATAATATCCCCTAACGCAACAGCCCTTCGTGGGCTAAGACTTACCGCCCGGCCGCTGCGTCCCCCACCTCTTCCCACTAAAGGCGTCATAAGTGGGGTGCAGTACTGGAGGGTGGGACGTGGTCAGCGTCCCGATCCCTCCCAGTCACCTGGGGTCGCTACTTCTTTACTCAAGTAACTCCTCGATTGGTCCCCGCGGGACCTAACGAGGCTTAGTGCATCCCGTGCCAGACCTCCCAGCGGAGGAAAAATCCCCATGCTGGTACCGGGGATCGAACCGGAGCCCTCCGCGCCAGAGGCAAGCGCGCTACCAACTGCGCTAAGTAAGCGATAGTACGTAGAAATTATTTTGTTGTTTAACGACGCTGTCAATTGCCAGGATCACACCAGCGTCACCGGTGTGCCGGAATTTTGTCCCGCAGGAGTTTTTACATGCCAGTAAATCTGACATGGAGCTGTCGTTTTTAAGCACACTTAAAAACCACCGGCCTGGGTCGGGTTTGAACCCGCGACCTTGGGAACAGTAGGCCAGCGTCTAACCAACTGAGCCACCCAGACCGACGATAGTACCTAGAGAAAATGCATATGAATTAGCATTTATACACCATTTAGTGTGGTACATTCTGCTATGCTGTTATTTTCTGATTCATTTTATATGCTGAATTTAAATAGCTCCATTATCTGAACCCACAGCTTTGGAACTAAATAAACGGCATAGTGTGAAATAATAGTATGTTGCAATATAACGACGGTAAGTGATTTTTACTGCACTGAGCAACAATTTGTAAAGACGAGACCAGTAGAGTCTTCAATTTCCGACGATTAGTAAAGACAACACACGTATATTGCACACAAACTTTTGGAAGTTAATTAGTAATTTGATATGGCTTACGAATTAAATGTGAACTACCAACCTTGAAGACACCTTTGCACGGTGTCTTGATGGTTGAACTTAATTAGCATATATTAACTATGGCATCTTTCGTACGAGAGAAGTACAGCCTATTTTCCAGTTTTCTTCGACTTCGGAATCAACACACTCGTTCAAGTTAGCCGCCATGATTACCATGGGTAATTACTGATTTGAGCACGGCCTACTCTCTTTATCTCGTGGAACGTGTATTAAGATTCAGTGACTTCGATCATCATAACGAAAGTTGGACTAATTCCAGTGATTTATTCTTTTAAACTATAACGTATATAATATAAACAATAGGAGAATTATTGAGGTGGTAAGAAGGAACCATTAGATTTATTATATTTTATATCTGTATTAATCAAAATATTGTTAAGCTTAAGGGTGTGAAAATGCTAGCTGCTTAGGCCTCAAAAGTACGTAATAGTAGGACGTAATATAGGATAGTAGGTTAAGTTGGAAGACTTGAATATGGGATAATTAACCTACGTGCAATGTCAACATAACCGAAAATGCCATGAAATCGTACTATCTCCCAAAAAATTCATTTCATGATTCTCTTACCTTGCCAGAGTATTTTGACGGTAATACTCTTGGTATTATACCGGTCGATAATAATCGAATCGAAATCGGAGCGTAGCCATTGCTCAGTGGTAAACTAAGCGAGAACAAGATAGGCAACACATAATGCGGTAATTGAGATGCTCGCTCAGAATCAATTGCAATTTACATCAAAAGGGAGCAGTAATGGAAGTGCATTGGCAAGTCTTCTCTCGCCAAATCACGGGGGTTCATTGGAACGTGTGCTAAGTGGAGCATCTGGGGCGAAATACATCATCCCGTTGATGTACACAGAGAACAAAGAGATTGCCTGCCTACTGATCGATGCACTGTGTTTGAAGTGCATTTCGGTCAGAAAGGAGTTTATTGTTCAACAGCTTTTATCATGCCAGTTTTGTGTTAGTCATATATTAAACTGTTTCTTTTCTCCAAAATCAAATTCCTTTCAAGTTAGCATATTTTATTCATACATCAGATAACTTCTTGCACTATTTAGTTGCGTTCTTCCCTTGGGCTGAGTGTCAGGGTTCCTATCTATTATAATATTAGAGTAAATGTATAAATAAATATTAATTTCAAAAGTAAATGTTTATCTACACTTAGTGGAAACCAGCAAAGCTTAGCAACTGGTAACCAACTACTGTCTACTCCTATTAAACTACATTCACTAGAGACAATTGAAAACAGTACTAGTAGACAGCACAAAACTATGAACTATTAATCATTTTATATATCTTTATGCCTTTATTTATACATAAATTTATCATTTTAATCTTCATATCATTTCTTCTATTTTGTTTACTTTATTTTATATGTAAAAATGTATTTATATTCTTCAATTGCCTTTCTATACATTTTATAAACATGTTTACATACTATTTATTTACATTTTATTACGTCTCCGGATTATTTATTCTGTTTTAACCTATTTTATGTATCAATTTAAAATTGTGTTGCTATATACTAAACCTGTATCTCATTTAACCAATACGAATATTTCTTCCATCAGTACAAAACCACTCACTTTCCCTTCCCCTTTTCATTTACGCCACATAATTTCACTTCACTAACAACTTCCATTTTTTTCCACACACACACACACACACACACACACACACACACACACACACACACACACACACACACACACACACACACACACTTTCCAGGGACTTCCCCGCATCTATGTGTCCCCTCTGCCTGTGGTCTGTAGTCTCCTGTGATTCCGTTACTTCATACCTTCCTCCACAACACATAGTTTTGGCAGTAAGCCAGTGAAACCCATTCTGACAATTTAAGTCCGGCAATTAAAGTTAAGAATAAATATGATGCAATTAAAATAGTAATTATATTGATGTGTTGGTTATATATTTTTAACAAAAAAATTGTTAGATGTTAAACAACTTTCTAAGGCCTTTCCTCGAATAAAAAAAATTTGCTCAAAAAATTCAATTTCAACTTTTCTTAAGAACATTGGTTCATTAAGTTACAGTTAAAATGCCTGATTTAAAAGGGTTTTCGTGATAGGATAAAGTATGTAATTCTCACTACTTTTACTACTATGGCAATCTTTAAGTGATGCAGACATTCCCACTCGCATACCTTTTTGAGCTGTCCGAAGACGCTGTTGCCGAAGACGTAGCAGGGCCTTCCATGTGTTACGCAGTAGTACCCTAAATTACATCGTAGAAGGCAGCGAGTTGTATTTTCGCCCATTGTTTTTTCCTGGCTGGCCAACGGCTGAAGCAAAATTATGTCCTATAATTATTTAACATTTTAACCATCATCTATCCGTCTTCGTTTTCTTCCAGCTGTTACCGCCTTTCCATGTCAAACTTCCAAAGTCTACGATTCGTTTGGTATTTTACCATTGTATGATTTTTCTAACGAGAAGCTGACCCATAGCACCAACCCCTAACCCGGAGGACCAGGATATTTTCTGTCTGTGTTTTCCTTCCATAGCCTTTGATGGTCCCTCTTCACTGCAAGACAGTGTTTCTCTATTTCCCTTAGAGATAGGATCGCCTCTTCCGCCAAATTCACCTGTTGAAGGACTCCTTCTGTGCTGACTCTGACATTGTCTTCGCTGTAACCCTGACTCGGGGCCCTTACAGCGTACTGGTAATCGGAGATTTTAACCATTACGATTTGGATTTGTTTCACCGACTATTAAACCGCGCTTTAAGCTTATTATGTGATCCTCGTTTTTCAGCTAGAAGGAATTAATAGAAAACAGTTCATTTCCAAAACTGACTATAAATCCATACATATGCGAAGGTATAAAATGCTGTACAAAATTACTGTCTGAATTGATTAAAGACAAAAGTAAACCGAAATGAGGTTAACACAAGAGAACAGCAACAAGAGTGAAGCGATACAGTGAAGTGCATAAGTGGTACAGTCGGTTCCATGCATGCCATCCCTACTGCTTCACAGGGCATGTTACCAACCTTCTCAGCCAGCACGTACATAGCAGGGAGAGGGGTGTGTGTGGAGCGTTCTGCCTTTGTTCGGCTAAGCAGTCATGTTATGAACTCTAGGACTACATTTTTAGGTTAAAAAATTACACTTTCGGTTTTTTAATTATATCATATACATATTCTATAGGCACCTGTGAATCATTTTGGCACAACATCTGTTCCAACCCGCCATTTTTAAAAGTTCAGCGACTTGTTTGTCACCCGTGCTGCTACAATTTACCCATACTGGTACTTTTTTCTCGGTTTTGCATTTTGTATGAAATGTATTCCTTACATTTCAGTTTTGCTCTGATTTGTATGTAAATGTATATATAATAAGTGTGTTATCTAAAGACTCACTATACATTTTCTGATTGCCTTACTTATTGGGTCACGAAAAATAAATTATGCTGCAAAGAAAAGGAATTTAGTACTAACAACTTCATAAAAACAAAAGTGTCTTTCTCTGTAAGTATTAAAATCAACTTCAAATAATTTTATTTGTTTTAGGTTTAAGTATTGCAAAATGCATTAGTATACTTCTCTGCAAAATTTGAAACAGAATTGTGCGTATGTGGGAAGCCAATTTACCTTTTGTACACATTGTTCGAAGTTAAATATTCATACATATGTGAACAATCTAGAACTATGTATGTAAATCAGGACGCCAATGCATGCCTGTAAAGGTAAACAGATATATACCTGTGAAGGCCAGTAGAATGGGTTCCAAACCTGCGAGGATAGCATTAACGGAAGTGAGTACCACTGAATCATGAACAACAATGCTTAGTTATTCCTTTGACAAAGCGTAGGTCTTCTTGACTCGAGCCGTTCCTACTACCAGAGTCCAGCGTTCAAGTAAAGATGTGCAAATAGTACAACCTTGCATAATTTCTACGTCCATTCTTAAATATAAATTCTATGTCCTCTCTTTTAAACTCTTTATTATATACAGATGTACTTTTCCCCTGAAAGTATACATGTGTTAGGTTTCCCTATAAGCGTAGTGCTTAAAGCCTCAGGGTATCTATTTAACAAATAGAGGTTAGAACCGCAAGCAGCAGTTACAATTTTGTCTTTAGCACACTCCTAAGGGATTATGTGGACCCGTTAAATCTCTTTCACCCAGGGCGTAAACTTCGATTAAGAGATTGGAATTGGGTTTGCAACTGAACGATACTCAGGAGACTTAAGAGATCTTAGCAGCTCTAACTACGTATTTGCCACAACATGCCCTTTCACAATATACCTGCTACCTCTTTAACACATGGCTTTGTTCAGCAACGTCTTAGGAATTCCATAAGGTAATCCGTTTTCTTGGAATTCAAGAAACCACGAAGTGTTTTCACTTAAATGAAATTGCAGATCTGAAATCTTTAAATTCAGTGCACTAATTTAAAATAGCAACTTTACTTAAAAGCACAGTCCGGATTCTGACAAGTATATAATAATTTAATTATTGCGTCGTGGGCATTAACATATAATCCTCATCGTGGGTGCCAGCCGCATAAATGCGCTTTTATTAGATCTGTTATTTTAAGATATTTTCCTTTTTATTGTGTTTTTTTTTTAATTTCACGCCATTATTTTGTTATTTTCTTTGCCTTGGCGTTCTTATTTAGTCATTTTATTGCACTTACATTGAATACACAAATTTTATATTATTGACATTTTACATAGGAATAATTTTTCAAGCCGGCACCATGACCGAGCGGTTTGCTTATCAACGAGGCGACCCGGTTTCGATCCCAGGGATCCGTATGTGGTATTCGTGGGGGATAATGCGGCTTCAGGGCGGATTTTCTCCTGGTTCTCGGGCTTCTCCCGCTACTCATTCCACCAACTGCTCCATCATCACCTTTCCGATCATACTGAGAGGATAGTCAAATGAAGATAAATTTTCAAATATCAAAACTTCCCTATTAACGGAAAAATAAAAGTTTGATACATGCTTTGCCTGCGTTCTTGGAAAATAATTATTCCTACTTAATGTATAGTGTGAGTGAGTGAGTGAGTGAGTGAGTGAGTGAGTGAGTGAGTGAGTGAGTGAGTGAGTGAGTGAGTGAGTGAGTGAGTGAGTGAGTGAGTGATTGTCGGGTTTAAGGACCCGTCTACAACTTGGTCATTAAGGCCCCGGGTCCAAAAGTAAAATTACGGACGGTAAAGTGTTAAAATATCACCCATACATAAAAACTAAAACTCTAAAGTTAAAATAGATAAAAGCAGCTAAACAACTATTAAAACGTTCCATTTAAAATGATAAAAACTGAAACTTAAAGTTGCTACAAAGTAAAAAACGCTGAAACGTTAAAACACCCAAAAATAAGGCAACCTAAAAGGCTAAAATCTCTGAAATAAAATAACCTTACACTTGCTTCATAAAATCAATTGTGGAACAAAACCGCAGCACTGTATTTACAGATACTGGGTCGTTGCCTAAAACTGACCACAGTGTAAAGCCCAGGCCAATGGACTGGCGCTGTATAGTGTGGAAAGTGTTGCTTATGCGTGGAGGCGTGGTTATTGTTAGGGTGGTTTATACTATAAATTCACAAACTACGCATGAGAGAAGTCAGTTTTAATTGTTTGCATTAATGAGTGCGTTCAGTCACGTTACTGTAGTCCTTGGCCTTGTATGGAGTAATAGATTACGTAATCCTCCTCATTTGCTATGAATTATGAATAATCCGAGAAACCAAAAACTTAAATGGTACAGTTTTGTAACTCCTGGTTTAAAAGACACTATTTCCTTTCCAGATTCCTCAATCAAGAACATGGATTAAATAACTAAATAAATAATTAAATAAGTAAATAATAGACCCCTTGCTAACTAGAAACAGCACAGTTTTTTAAAATAAACCAAGGAGTGAGACAAGGGTGCACTTTATCACCTATTTTATTTAATATTTATATTGACGACATTCAAATTGAATGGAAAAAGCATTTTAATAAGGAAGGAATATTAATTGACAATAAGGGTAGAATAAATGCCCTGTTATTCGCAGATGATGTGTTACTAATGGCAGAATCTGAAAGAGATCTACAAATGTTAGCTTATAAGTTCCAAGTTTTGGCCAATATCAGTAAATAAATAAAAAACAATGGCATTCATAGGTAAATATGCAATTAAGAACAAATTGTTTTGGAAAGTAAAATAGTGGAACAAGTAACACACTAAGTATTTGGGGTGCGATATTACGTACAAAGAAGATAAAGACATAGAAAACAAAATCTACAAATTCCAGGCTATATGTGGAACCATTAAAAGAACTTTAGGTCGGAAAACAAGAAAAGACTCTAAACTTAAATTGTGTAAAACATTGGCTGTTCCTTCTTTGTTATATGGAAGTGAAAGTTGGATAATAAAAGCAAAGGATAGTAGTAGAATACAGGCAGCAGAAATGTTAATTCTGCGGAACGTGAAGGGATGCACAAGAGCAGATAGAATAAGAAACGAGTCAATAAGAGAAGAACTAAATATTTATAAATTAGAAGACAAAATCAAAACAAATAAGAAATGGACAGAACATTTAATGAGGATGAGTGAAGAAAGGATACCTAAGAGGACCTTTTTATATAATCCAAGAGGAGCACGAGATGTTGGCCGACCTGGCAGAAGATGGACTCCACTGATGACTTCGCCGGAACGGGCTGCATAGCCTAAACCATGTAGAAGAAGAAATAAATAACTAATCAAATAAATAACTAAATATATATGTATATAGATATGGATGTATGGGATGGATGAATAAATGAATAAATAATATATTTAACTAGATGCTAAATTGGCGCATCGTGTTATACCCTCTTTTCCTGCAGATGTATCAGTTTCAGCCCTGCATAAATTAATTTATAATTTTATTTCCCATTCTAATAAACTTAAAATGTCATTATGCAACGTTTTAAAATTTTACGGTTTTTTAAGCGTTAATTTTCAAACATTTTAATGTGATCGAAATTAGGCCCTGCTTTTAAGTATATTACATTTTTATATTGGTGAGTTTATTTCGGAATCAATAGGATTGCAGGTCAATCATTTATTCAGGTTGAATGTTCTTATTAAGAGTGAAGAACATGCACTTGCAAGTTTTAAGTACCTATTATTATAGAAAAGGTGATATTGTTTTTCAAGCTCTACAAAATCATCTATGCAAGCAAATACGACAAAACGCTGTGGAACTGGGTCTTTACATACAGAATAACTGTACAGGAATGAAAACACTGCTATTGAATTCTCATACTCCAGGTTTGGGGTAAGGATATAGAATTAGTCCCTTCAGAAAAAAGGAAAAAAAAAGTCGCTAAGACTTCTATTAAGAGAAAGTCGAAGAAATTTAGAAGTACGAAGAGGATCTAAAGTATATGGCAAGAAAGTTGAATAAATATAAAAGCATGACAGCCATTCCCTTTTATCTCCTTGTATTGGCTGTCCATTTCAACGTGCACCATATCATGCACACAATATAGCCGTCGAATCTTGAACCCAATTCGCCTAGTACTTCTGCAGAGTAGTTTAACTCGTGCGTCGGAGAAGTTGCCTATATAACAGGTCAATCACTCTGACCGTGAAAACCTTCCATTCGTAATTTGTTCGGTTTGTGTTCCCATTGTGTTTTGTTTGGTGGATATCGAAGACCTCTGAATGCTCCAAACGGAATACTACTTATTATCATCGCCAACCTAAGGCAGTATGAATTTGTCAACAGTGTGTGTATTGCAGCTCCACATTCGTTATCTATGTGGGATGAATGGATGTTGGTAGAATTATGCACGAAAGATTAGCATGTCTCATTGATCATTGTACGAATTTTATGCCTTTGCGCATAACACTGCGAGATGCGTGTTACTTAGCTGAAGTTTTGTCATTAATGCCGTTACTGTATTAGTACTCTTCGGAATTAACGCCGTGCTTGCCAGGCAACTTCCCTGCCACACGTGTATTACGTTACACAGTTCCTCTTAGAGCTGACACTCGCTTCAAACAGTTGACTTAAAATCATGAGGTCTTAACACACTTTGAAATTAAGTTATTAGAGATTATATGCATCTGAAGTTATTAACAGTGAAGCAATATAATCCACAAATAACACAAAGTATGTAGAGACTAATAACTTCACTTCAATAAAATTGCGTTAAACTCAGTACACCACCAACGTACGTTTCAACACACCTCTTGGTATTCGCGGTGGACGAAGCGGCATCAGCGAGAGTTTTCTTCGGGTACTCCGGTTTCCCCCGCCATCTCATTCCACCGGTTCTCCATCTTCATGTATCATCAGTGTCACCGCCTGCGGTGCCGTAGTAGTAAAAGCGGGCGTTAAACACCACAACACCACACCTCTGTGCCATTATCAAGGCAACGTGACCTTGGCCACCCAAGCTACGAACCGTTACAACCTAGCGCTGACGTCACATTAACGTCACTCGCCCTGATATAATGTGATACATCATTACCCACCCCTGCTCTCAAAACGAACTTAGTAACAAAATCATAGGAGGTATTTCAATTTATTAGTCTCTACATACTTTGTTATTTGTGGAGTTATTAGAGGGTTCATTAAAAGGCATTCTTCCATCCATGTTATACTGAAAATACATTTTTTCCAACAAGTATTTCAAATTAAACTATGATGCAGTATTATTAGTTATGGTAGGTGTTGTGTTGGAGTGTTTTGTTTCCCATTGTTTGATTGTTTGCATTATATCGTTTGCAGTTGGCCTAGTGCGATTATCTTTTGTCTTCATTGTAAATGTTATATATATTAACGAATAAAATTGTGATAATAAATACACTAATATTTCAATTGTGGCCTCCAGAGCAAAGAAGACTATCTCATTAGAAAGACTAAAAGTTAATACATCGACGTAACATATAATTTTCACGGGGGTCGCGTCTCAAGGAAAATTATAAGCTGTAAATTGTGAACATACTTCATACCCGTACCACGACCGAGATAGGAGAGAAAGAGTCATCGCAGTTCATCGAAAGAGTTAGCCGGATCTTTTATTCGAGAAAAGAATTCATCATACCGACCCTTCAAAGTGACGACGAGCAGAAGATTCCCTTCATACTGGTATCTCCCGTCACCAGTATGAAGGGAATCTTCTGCTCGTCGTCACTTTGAAGAGTCGGTATGATGAATTCTTTTCTCGAATAAAAGATCCGGCTAACTCTTTCGATGAACTGCGATGACTCTTTCTCTCCTATCTCGGTCGTGGTACGGGTATGAAGTATGTTCACAATTTACAGCTGATAATTTTCCTTGAGACGCGACCCCCGTGAAAATTGTATGTTACGTCGATGTATTAACTTTTAGTCTTTCTAATGAGATAGTCTTCTTTGCTCTGGAGGCCACAATTGAAATAATATTAGTGTATTTATTATCACAATTTTATTCGTTAATATATATAACATTTACAATGAAGACAAAAGATAATCGCACTAGGCCAACTGCAAACGATATAATGCAAACAATCAAACAATGGGAAACAAAACACTCCAACACAACACCTACCATAACTAATAATACTGCATCAACTAAAATTAAAATGTCACTTTCTCTGACAATTATATCACTTAATCCCTTGCACACTATACTATTTATATAAAAATCTGATGTGTTGCACTCGCATCGTTTTCTCTACTCTGATACTAACCATTCTTACAAACTCTTATTTCTATATCTTCTTCGTGTTAGTTGGGAAACATTTGTACAGATTATCTTATTGCTTATTTCCTTGTAGGTGGAAGGGGAATATTAGAATACAGTAGGGTTTGACAGATAGTCAAATCTTTTAAAGCTTTGAGATCCCGTTCTCTTTGTACGCTTAACATATAAAAAATCAACAACTATGTTCCATTTCACGAATATTTCAAGTTTCCCGAAATTGACACAAACAAGGAATATCTCCGAAATAGTTCACCCCACAAACAAATTTATTTAGACATAAATTGTGTGTGTGTGTGTGTGTGTGTGTGTGTGTGTGTGTGTGTGTGTGTGTGTGTGTGTGTGTGTGTGTGTGTGTGTGTGTGTGTGTGTGTTTTGTCGCACGCCACTCTCTCCTTGTTTAACTATCTGCTACCATTACTTAACTTGACATTTGCTAAGCCTAGCCCCATGCTTTTTCTGCTACCCCACTTGACTTGGCTTAGCGAGAGTGAGTGGACATCTATTTGCGGAATCGTGTTGGGAATGGATCGGTGGGGTATATTGTGGTTACATATAATACCAAATGCCTTTTCCTTGAATATATTTTGAAAACATAAAATAAATACAGGACTTAACACTGACGGTGTTAAGTAACAAAATATACATAAGAACATTGAAAGTATGGTGAATAATATATATATTACGAAAATGTAGTAAAAATAAACAGTTACATAAAATAGACATGAATGTAAACTATTGTTTGTACTAAGTAATAATTCCTTCCTGACTATTTGACTTCCTGAGCAACACTGGTCGAATGGGCCTGACTCACCAATATAACTTGCCACACAAAAGTCATCCCTTTTAACCACACTCAGTTGATTGCGTTAGTCGGAATTATAACTATTGCCGTTTAGGCTACAATAACCGTGATACAAAGATCATCTACCCTGCTTTAGCATAAAAGCCCTAAAACACTAAACACATACATCTAAATGAAATACAGAACTGTTTGTCTCACCCAAATGTCTGGTGTGTTTTTGGAACAGGTCCTTATCCAATTATGTTGAAATGAACATGCACATGGACTGTGGCACATTCCTGCATATCAACCATGAAGAATAAACGCGTCGTTCCTGCTTAATTCCGCGTATGCCCAGTGTATGCCTGAATTAGCATACATCTCGAAGAAATGGTGGTGAATGCCGACGTTGCTTCTCTACGGAGAAAAGTTGCTCACTTGCTTGCCCCCTTTGACAAGCAAAACCAAGAAGCATGACCCTGTTGACTTCGATGCGTGCTGACGTCACTGTTGGTGAACTGCTTGGCTCGATGAAGAGGAGCTTGCCGAGTAATGTTAGTAGAATTGAGAATTGCTAAACCTATCGGCTCATTACTGACGAACATGTAGGCAAGTATGTAAGATACTAATGCTGAGCGCCTCGGCTTGATGAAGATTAAACCATAGTGTATAAGGCTCATACATTACGCTTGGTCGAAGCTGACCATACTTTGACTGACGAAGACAACTGATGGCAGCGCCTAACGGAGCTCGACTACTTGACGAAGACTGGAGGCAGCGCTGAAGTAAACATCGAAGACTGCAGGCAACGCAGTTCGCGTTGAAGTGAAGATCAAAGACTGCAGGCAGCGCTTCGCGCTGAAGTGAACTAACGACTGGTCGGGCAGCCGGATTTTATACTGTGTGCGGGGCGTAGCGGGGGCGAGAGGGGTTACGCTTACCAACCTGACGGCTATACACCTCTCTAAGCTAAGGCCAGTCGATATCTCGAAGTGACGACCTTCCATGACGTCACAGTGTGTGTTAGTGAAATCTACGTTTTTGTATACTACGATTTTGTCTGTCTCTTACGATTTCGAGTTATTCAAAAGTCATCCAGAGTAAACAGGACTACATAGGCTATAGCCACAAAATTCAAAATATACATTTCATTTGTCATAAAATATCTTAAGCACATGACATTTTAAATAAAAATCGTTAGCCATTTTCAAGAAAATCAAAATTTTCGAAAAATTTTCCATGTAAGGGGTAGTTCAGGGTGGGGCTATTTTCTTCAAAATCTTCGTGTCGTATCCTCGAATGAAAAACTTAAATACCAACTTAGGTTTTTAACCGACTGTCCAATTTTGAATTATGCTGTCCACAGGCAGGCAGGCACCACGCACGCCTTTTCCTAAAAATGCTTTTTTTTTATTCAGGGGGCTCAAAACATATTTCCGGTGAAATCTCGACATCGAATTTTGGGTGGAATACAATACTTCCTCTACTTACCAGTAGAGAGTGTAAAAATGGGCCTTTCGTTCACGTTTTACTAGAAATACTCACAAATTAATAATATGAACTCGTTTTAAGCATTCTACATGAAAAAAACTCATCCCTTCGCGAATGGGAAAAGAAAATGATCGGATAAAAAACTTCAACCTAAATAACTTAAAACATAAATATTTCAAAAACGACTAAACGTACACAAAAATAATTTGACACAGATCCTTTAGTTTAGCTATCACTACATTTTTCATGTGTAGTGCTAATATATGGTTAACCAGCTAACTATTCAAAAGAAATTCAGAATGACGGCTTCACTGGCTATTCACAAAAAATTCAAAACGTAAATTTTATTCGCAATGAAAATGTCTTAAACGTAAGATTATAAACAAAACTCTTAGATACATTGCTTATAAAATATAAATAATGAAAAATATTTGTATTTAAAGCATAGTTATATTAACCACACACGCGCCAAATAGCGTCTTATTCTCAAAATCCTTCGTTTTTTGGATTATAGACTCTCAAACCATGATACTGCATTTTTGGCTAACACTAGTTTCTTCTGGCTACCAAGTAAGTAAACGACATATAATGTATAAAAGAGATTCACATATTTCTTCACTACTTTATCAGCTAAGTAGTAAGAAATATCATACCTTAACACATGTTAGAATTACCACATCAACATTTCTGAGAATCTTAACTAATAAAAGCTAGTGTCTTCACAGTCTTTATTATGTAAAAAAACTAAGTCACCAAATTACTGCCTATAAAATAATTCTTTGGAAGTAAACATTGCATTGCATCATAATTTGATATTAATATTTCAAAGCAATATACATTATGAATCCCCTCCAAATGTTTAACAAAGGTATCTGTCTGATTTTCTGTCTTATTTACCTATGTTTAAACAATTTAAAACGAAAAGTCGGTTGGATGCCAAATTTCGTATTAAACTTCTCCCAGAAAGTCGATGACGTGATTTCACCTAAAATGTATGTTTTGAGGTCCCCTGAGTCCAAAGAAAAACAGGTTTAGAAAAAGGTCTGCGTACACTTATGCATGTCTATGTAAACATGACTCAAAAGCGAAGCTTGAACTTGTTATTTAATTTCAGCACCTATCCTAGGATGCAACACGAAGATTTTCAAGGATATTCCCCACCCCAAACTACCCTTTAGATAGGGGGTGAGTGATTAGGGTTTACGGGCCCGTCGACAGCTAGGTCATTAGAGCCCCAAGTCAAAAGATAAAAAACGGATAAAACTCAGCACCACTTAAAACTCAAAGTTAAATATTAAAACGCAAGCTAAAGCAGCCAAAAGCTAAAACAGTTAAAACTTAAACATTTGTCCAAAAAGTATGCTCAAACTAGTTAAAAGCGTGTAAAATGATCTAAAAAGGTGAGCAGATAAAATGTAAAAGGTAAAAAGTAAAACCACGAAATAAAATTTAAACTTGCTTACCAAAGCCAATGCTGCCGACGAACCGCAGCACTGAATCCACAGCTACTGGGTCGTCGCCTAACATCGTCTTTAAACTAGAACCCAGGCCAAACAACTGGAGCTCACGATTGTAGCGCGGACAATCAACTAGGACATGGGCCACAGAGAGCTGAACGCCACAGGGGGAACATACCGGCGCCGGCTCACCACGCAGATAGTGTCCATGGGTGATGCACGTGTGACCTATTCTCAGGCGGGCCAAGATGACTTCTGCCCACCTGGTATCCCTTGAAGATGTTATCCAAGGTTGCACCGTTTCCTTGATTGTCCGCAGTTGGGTGCCAGTGATGTCTAACGCTTCCCATGATTGTTGCCAGACAGATAAAAGATGGCGACGGAAGTACCGTTGTACATCCGTGTAAGGAAGACTGCGTGTAAAAATCTCCGGCAAACGGCAGACAGACTTAGCAGCCTCATCAGCCGCTTCATTGCCGGGAATGCCCACGTGGCCTGGGGTCCAAGTAAAACCAATCTGGTATCCACGCGAGAGTAACTGCGAAACGAGGGTCTGAATTTTCATAATTAGTCCTGACGTGCCGACAAACTGTTGCAATGCCTGCAGTGCGCTCAGAGAGTCGCAGCAGATGATAAAACTTCCAGGATCGGAACTGGAGATAAAAAGGACGAAATAAAAGATTGCAAACAGCTCGGCGGTAAAGACGGAACTCAAATCTGGAAGACGGTATTTGTTGAGTCTCGCCGTTATGTACAAAGCTTCACCCTGTAGCCCCATCCACCTGGGAACCATCGGTAAATACAGGAGTGTAATTCCGGTAACGTCCCAGGATCTGGGTGAAAAACTGACAATACACCGATGGAGGGCCTTAGATAGGTTTTTCCCCTCCATTTATATATGTAGCCTTTAACATATAGGGCATATTGGCGGTTTTGCTTTTGGAACAATCGCTTACGGCAGTGACGTTCACCTGTTTACTGCTGGTTTTAATATTTTGGCTGTGTTTATACTCATACCAATTCACACTCATACGCCTACTTTTAGACTCTAGGAACGGTGAAAAATAATCCTGGCTAAAGAAAAATTTCCACCCTCAACCGAGAATCGAATCCGGTGGTTTGGGAGCTGGCAAACTAATCACAACCACAGATGCAGTATTGAAAATTTTGATTTCCTCAAAAACACAGCACTATTTTTATTCAATTAGCAAGAGTTTAATGTTTTGTGACAAATGTATGTCTAGAAATTTCTGGGGATGGACTCTGAGGTCCCCTTCTTTCCAGATGAATATTGTGTTACTGGTAGACAGCAAGAGAAAATGTAGGGTTCGTTAAAGCACACAGTTTAAGTCAAAACAGTTTTGTGGAGATAATTTTAGATATTCGAGGTGTGCCTACTTGTTGGTTTAAATTTTGTACCTTTCTCAAATGGATAGTATTCGATTTATGTCTTGGCTATATGCTTACTGATCCCAAGGTCGCGGGATCAAACCTGGCCCAGACCGATTGTTTTTAAGTGTGCTTAAAAACGACAGTTCCATGTCAGTAGATTTACTGGCATGTAAAAGAACTCCTGCGGGACAAAATTCCGACACACCGGCGACGCTGATGTGATCCTGGCAATTGACAGCGTCGTTAAACAACAAAATTCTTGGCCATGCAAAGACAACGGACATAACGACCAGCTCTGAAAAGATTTTACTATCGCTTAAGCCTATGTATTCTATTTTCATTATGCGTACAAGAAAAGATTTATAGAAATTCCTATCTTGATTAATGTGAAGTAGATAGAAGAGAAGCGCTTTAAGAATAGTGAGTAGAGAAAGTCATGTGACGGCAAATTCCTACTTTTTAAGTTCACTAAATACCCATTTATTTTACTTCCCTGTAGCAGCCGCAGGGTGCCTGGGAAGTACCGTGAAGCATAGCTTGTGATCCCTGAACTAAATAATTAAAATTCCTAATTTTATCCCAGAGTCCTCTGTAAAAGAGTTGCCTCATTAAACGAATTTCTATTGGGATTACTGTGCTTTCAGGGAAAAGATAGCTTGTAACACCCACAAGCTAAGCTTCTACTCCCTGTATATAAAGTAAGAAAAGAGGGGAAACGCAGTTGAGCTAAGGTGCACCGATATAAATATTTACTCAGAGCACCGCACTAAAATATTCCGCTGAGATACGTTTGATAATAAATAAAACTGCAAGAAGGATGCTGAGGCATAAAAGTTAAATGTGAGGAGCAGAAAACAAACCTTATGAACCCTTAAATATCTCCCGGAGGAGCAATAGGAAGGGAGAAAAACAAATTCGAAACTCCACTCTATGGAGAAAACGAGAAAAGCTCTTCCGTAGCTGGCACAAAATATTGGAACGAGCTGGACAAGATTGGACTGCATGGCCATTGGTCAGTACTCAGATGTTACCTGGCTTGCATAATGCAGTAGGAAAATATGCACACTTGTGTGAAACTATAACAATATTTCAAGCAAATTTTAGCTTCTGTGCAACTTAGATACCCAAGGTGGAAGCATTCCAATCGTCCCAATATTTTATATAATACACGGTTTGAGGTTTCCTGAATAAAATATCTAATATGTTGCATTCACAGGGTCGTCTTCTTCTTCTCTCTCTCTCTCTCTCTCTCTCTCTCTCTCTCTCTCTCTCTCTCTCTCTCTCTCTCCTCCATAAACTATTCTTATAAAAGCTTGTTTACTTATACACACCTTAAATATACACTACTTGTTAATCCATATAAACCTTCATTTAATAGTTACACATTTCATCAACCAAGAGAAATGACTCCGCGATAACGCATTCGGGAAGGCATGGGTTCGATTTTCGCAGCTGTCCTTTCTGACCCATAGGATTTTTCGGGGATTTTCCTGGGTCACCAGCTAATACTGGGAAGGATGATTACATCTCTTTTCATTTCAATTCACCTTACTTTCAAACCGGTCTTTCAGGGTCGGAACTGTTGGCGATGCGTGCGTTGGCGCTGATGTGTGCGGACTCTGCGAGCTATAACTGCTTCAATGGGTGGCGTTGTAGTCGCCTGATTCACATTAATTTCTCATATCATTGTGCTCTTTCTTTGAATCATACAAGTCACCTTTTTAAATTTTTCTATTTTACTAAGCCGTGTCTTGCTAACTTGAAATTGAAGCAGTTGCTTTAGTCTATATACCTCTTATATGGACGGGTAGCGAACTTTGTTCTCTTATAATAGGAGACAATCTTGAACTATCATATGTAGTCCGTGATAATGGAGAAGAACAGTCTTGGAATATTTTCCACGTTACTTACAAGGAGTTTATTTTCCAGGGAATAAACTCCTGCTGTATATGCTGCTATTGTCTAACATTACGGATTAAGGATTGTGAATTTCCGTAATAAAATCCATATAAATATGAGGGCACGTAATATTTCATTGATATTTCGCTATAGAGATCTCCGTAAAACGTCACCATCATTCCTTTTTGTCCCTAATATGCGTTTCCCGTGAACACATATCGTCAAAGGGCCATGACATTCAACGTTAGTACAACTCTTAAATGCAATAAGAATCAGCGGCGTGTTCTGTTTGTTTTCCTTGCTTTCATGCCCTGGTGCTCCCTATCCCATCCGCTTTATCCTCTTTCCTCCTGTATGAGACCTCTCGTCAGGGTGGTTTTTCCGTTGGAAGATATGGGCCTCCTTCAGCAGTCATGCATTATTGCTTCATTGGTTTCCAAATAGGTTTCATTCACATCTACGAGGCCAACACTGAAATGTTTAGAATGACAACACTTCTAAAACAGATGAATGTGCTTCCTTCAGCACCCCCAATATTCCTTCGTTGGTTTCCAAATCAGGTTTCATTCGAATTTAATCGAAGCTAACGGAAGCAGCTGCACTCAGTTGCCTTTCACATTTGGTTTTAGATTAACAAAGAAATGAGCATGTGACTCCGACTTTTCCTGAAAAATCAGATGGGATGCATACACATGTATTTCTCCACTCAGTCTTCTATAACTTATTCCAACAAAAGCTTATGTACATCCTGTGCACAGAAACGTGCCGGTATGAGGAACATCTGATTGTTCAATATACACAACGTATCGAATATACAAAGCATTCCTAAAGTAGACAAACATGAGGGAGAAAACAGAAAAACAATAATGAAAGGTAAGTCAGACATTCTATTAATTAATCCATTACAGCATACATTCTTCGTGGTGCTAAACTGATTACATTATGCATAATCGTGCCTAAAATTAACATATTAGATAATGCACGAATCTATATGTTCGTCCCAGGAAGTTTCCATCATTCTCCATAGTTTGGTTCAAGAATACAACACGAAAATGTTCAAGAAATCACCCATCCCAGATTAGTCTTTACGCGGTATATTTTTAAAATTTTAATTTTCTCAAAAATGACAATGATTATGATTAAAATACCATATATCTTAATATATTATATAATTCATCATCCCCATCATCCATCATCATCACTTCAACGTGCTTTTCTCAAAGTCATTTGAGTATAACACGTCAGATTTATTAATCTGTTTTTCTGATTCTAAGTTTACGGCAGTATTTAGATTTTGAATTATACGAGTTCGTAAGTTCCTATCTAACAGGGTTACTTACAGCTTCCCCCAAGTCCTTAAAACGTGTAATGGGAATAGTTTGAATATTTCTCCAAAAATGTTTGGACAAAGTATACTACAGATCATCTCCATGGTCCGGGAGTATCATAGCCATCTCACTTTCAAGAGATTCCGAGTTCAAATCTTGGTTAGGACGAGTTACCCGATAAGGTTCTATTCGGGATTTCCTCTTAACTATAAATATGAATGTCGGGTAACTTATAACCCTAGGTAGAGGTAAAGTATGTACGGAGATTTCACACTGAACATATGCAGACCCCGGTAGGGAGTACCACAGGCGTAAGGGAACCGGGCGAGCACCAAACCGACAGGAGAGGGGGGGGGGGGGGGACCCTTAACGTGTGCTGGAGATTCATCTCGACACCAGGATTCGCCAAGCAGCCACCAGCCACCAGGGTTTCGATAGCGCCCTCTTCTGTCTAGCAACTATAAGGCCACCCAACCGTCATAGCTGCTGTACGAAAATCCCCCACACGGCAGCACTAACTCGTTCATCGCCAACACTTCATACCCAGAAAGATCAGATTGAAAGGAGGGCGAAATGAAATCGAGCGACAGAAATTCGGGGATGTAAAGTATCGTTTCCAACATTTACCTGGTGAGCCGGGGAAACCCCGAAAAAAACCATGGGTCAGAAAGGTTCGACCTCTCGAATGCGAGTCTGGTGCGTTACCACAGAGCTCTCTTGCTCTGTGGTAAAACTCTAGGATTCAAATTCAGTCGCATATTTTAATCACTCATTGTCAAATATGATCTATCCGGTTAGAGGACGTTAAAAGTAATTTATATGTTTTTCTCCCTGGTATTCGAGATTTTGAATTTTCATGTGTTTTATACCCTCATCACGTCGTTATCCCATGAGCCTAATTAGTTAATTTCCAATTTAGTAATTTTTCTGGATATCTTAACAAGCTACAAATGAAGATACCCTTACTGTTTTAATTTTAATAAACCTGTGAGATATAATCAGCTACTCGACGAGTTTTATTATAAAGCAGGCCTATGCAACAAACCGTGCCATGATATCGATATTATTAATTAGAGATCAAACTGTGTATGATGAAACTGCTATTTCCAATTATGGGATTCTTATTTGGATGTTGTGCTGCCGAACACAAAGCTCATTTTGTTCTCTGTGTTGCAGGTACTAATTAAGTGTCCTGCCTGGACATCGTTCCCTGATGGAGTTCCCACAGGAATCGCACCGCAAGGCTCACGACAAGGGTATGTCTCCAGGGATTTGTGGAACAGCGTTACCACTGGACCGTTAAAGGCAGCAATGCTAATTGGCAAACAGTGGCTATTTGTCCATGTCTGCAAGGATGTAGCCTAAACTAAGAGAAAATTAGGTGCAGGTACTAACTTCTATAGAAACGGCATTCTATAAAGGGAATACTTATCCCTTTGGAAATTACACTACTCTCTGCTTACAAGTATTTTCAACTACAAAATGGTGTTATCCAAAGTTTAAACTAAGAACTAACTTATATTTTAAAAAAATAAATAGTTAAAAAGCGTGGGGTCTCGCAACAAATGTTATAAACAGTTCATTGGTAGTTATTTACACAAATAAAGATATGATAAAAATATCTAAAAAGTTCCCCACGCTTTTTAAAATAAAATTTATTATTCTTTAACATAAATTAATCTTATTTTCAGTTTATTTCAAAATTCTGCAATATAATGAATTAGTTGACTTTATATCGCTATAGAAAAAAACTCTTCATACTTAAAAATTATTTTCTGCTTTTTAGTTCTGTTTGTTATAAATGCGTGTTCACTAGGATCGTTCTTCTAATTATGTATTTTTGTGATCAGTAATATCCTTTCGTATGGTATGTAACACAATGTTTTTCATTCGATGCTTTGAGCCTTATTCTCAGATAGCACGATATTTGTGTCGCATTACTGCATAATAAGTGTAAATGAATGTAATCATGCTAAGTTATCACATTTTCTAAAATAATTATTTTCGTTTCTTGTGCCTGTAACATTTTAGTTTCCGTGCATGAACAAGATTAATGCTTTCTTATATCCATTATAAGTTAAGTAAACAGTGCATGACGGAAGTAAATTCTTTAACTTGGCAATAATCTTCGATATTTATAGACAGATGCCTATGAATGTGGGTATTTAAGAGAAAATATTTAAGAGGACATATAAATAGGAATTATTTCTGGAAGAGTGATATAGAGTTGAATTACCCGTACTCCCTGTTTTATTTACAACAGTTGTAATCAATATCTTATAAAGCTTTCATTTCTAAAATTTCAATCGTATTGCAGTAATATATTTTATCATAGTATATTAGGCACGGATTATATAATTACGAGTATGTTCCTGTTAAGACAGAAAGGGAGGGAAAAAAACACATGCGTCTCACGGGATTCGCTCCACGTTCAGGACATCTTTGTAGGTCAGCGGTAGCACACCTTAACAGGTTCGGCTATTACCGAATATAGAAATGGTGTGTGTATGATAAAGCTTACGTTGGTAAGCGAAGTGTCCAATATTCGCATCTTTGTTACATTTAATCAAAAGGCAGTAACATATTTTCTGCAGGTACACTGAAGTTAAATTCGCAACGTTTGCCTGTTAATGTAAAAGGATTGCTGAAATATTACTTTTCTAAACTTCGAGGTGAGCTACGAGGTGACGTGGCTGCCATGTCCTCTGAACAGCAAGGGAAGCATATGGCAAATTCAATTCTCCTAACATCTATGTAGGAGCGCTTGAGCATTAGGTGACCCTTCGCGCAGGTATTTACTTTTGTGAAAAATAGTACATGACTAGTTATAGTAATTTTGTAAGAGTCTAACGTCCTTTAAGGAAAACAACAGTATAAAATGAAACTGCACACTTATAAAGTTTGACCTTGAAAATTACTCGAGTTACTTGCAAAGCAAACTACGCAAACTATTGAGTTAGTTTTACACAACAGATGAAACGCAAAAAACAAAAGTAAAATTTAATAAGCGTAAGTGATAAAGGATGCGAAATAAACCTGGAAAGTTTCTTTTACTTGACTTTTACGTAACTTGGGTTATTTCAAAAATGCCCAAGTTTCTAACGGTAATTTGTACAATAGATATGATAATTGTTTACAAAATCGGCAGCTCGAGAAAACGAATGAAACACGGTGCAATGGATGCAGTTTTTATTGCTAATTACGATTTTGAAAGTTCTATTTGGCGCTCAAGCTTCGTTTTTTATATATGAGCAAATTTTGTATGTGCGATGCAGCGGCTTTATTTCGCTTATGCGGCGGATATTTAGCAAATAAATGTGTATAAACGAGTATAGTATATGATAGACTGATTAAGACATTTACGTTTAAATTGTTGCATAAACACTATCCAAGTTGCAAATGTTTCGATAACACAGGACCCTGTTACCCCACTCGTATTTCATTCGTTTTCTCGAGCGGCCGATTTTGTGAACATTTACCGCAAATATGCAGGTCATTAACACAAAATCTGATTAATCGTTCAGAGTTCAACTTGTAATAATCACACACTTTAACCATTCAAATGTCAAAAGTGAACAATAAAACAGGCACCATGGTCGTGGCCAATTTGACAAAGTAATGGCGCCCAAATCTCTCAGTTCGCACAAACAGTAATACGGCCCAGTAATACGGCCAGCGCATATATTAAACAGAAATAGAAACACCCAATAAAACCGGCGTTATAATGATTTATTTCCAAGGACAAGTGCCTTCAGCAGAATAGCTTATCAGATTCGTTCCCCAGAAAACGCACATTCAATTAAACACAAATAAGATTTCCTAGAAAATGTATCTCAAATGTAATACGATTTATAAGGTCATCCAAGAAAACGTACACCCCAATAAAATATGAATTATAACATTCATTTCCTAGAAAAATTTCCTACAGTGAAATAAGAGTTATACGATTTGTTTTTAAAACTGTCTTCAATGTAATACCAAATAAGATTTATTTCAACTTCAATAAAACAGAATCCTAAGGTTTATTCCCAAGAAATAAATTAAATAAATTCCGAGTTATTTCCGAGAAAAAGTATCTTCAAACAAAATAAAATCATAACGTTTATGAAATACGAATTAGAAAACGTGGCTTTAATCAAATGCGAAGGTAAGGCAGAAACACAACACTGCCAAGGTATTTCTCCAATTTCAACGCACTCAAATAAAAACAATGTTATCAAAACTTGGCAGTGCATGCTTTTCATTAAGAAATTCAAAGAATCTGCTGAATGAAAATACCTTAGGAACAGCACATTTTGCCTAGTTCCACTCGCTAATGAAGCATGGAATTATTTTCTGGCGCAATTCAGCACACAGCAAGCAACTGTTTGTATTACAAAACAGAGCCACACGTGTTATCTGTGGTGTTGCTTCCCGTCATTATTGTAGGCCATTATTTAGAACCCAAAAGTTCTTACACTTGCTGGTGACTGCAAGTTACTTAAAGCTATTAGGTAATCATAGTCAATATAAAATCTTTAAGAAGAGATTTTAAGTCATTCTTATATACTCATTTCCCATATACTGTTGAGCAATTCTTTAATATCTCAACAGGTAAACATGACATATAATGGTGATTTATGGCACGTTGTGTAGTTCACTCTTGTAATGCTGGTGGCTTAAAATATAATAGAAGTTATATTTTTTATTCTATTTTCTCTTCTTTCTTATAAAGATAGAAGGAAATACTCGTAATATTATTCGTGCTGGGTATTCTACTACTCATGATGCATTTTCCAATTGTATGACATTTTCAACCTACCTGAGCTCTGCTCGCAATGCGACCAAACGAAAGAACAAACTCAGGGAAAATAAACCACAATTTGAAACAGCAAATGGGGGCACCATCCACCATGACGTGCATCTTACAAAATTACCTAAAATTACATAACAGTAGGTGAATGCTCAAATGACCGCATTTAACCCTAAGTCGTCTGATACAGCCAAATACAAAAATATTACTAGGGATACCTAGTCCATTTTACCCTTTCTGCTGATTCTGAATGGTCTTCAAGGAAGACAAATTCTCCCTAGTTTATAGTGAACTCTGCGTCTTGGAAACTAATCACATGACCCACTATCGTTATTAAGTACACGCTCAAAAATTATTGTAGAAATGTTAGCGTGAATATACTGTACCTTGACAGGAAAACTGTTGAAAATCGTTTCTGTAGAATGGCAGAAGACGTCACAGCAGAATTCCCGTCTCGACCCGCCGTCGGGAAGTGTCATCACACGCCTTCTTGGGCATTCGAAAAATGCCCCGCCTAACCAAGAAACACGCGAGCTTACACACTTCTTCACCGAACCAAACGCGACTGACTCCTCACTCACCAGCGTACACCACTTAGGAGCAAAAACAAAAGCCCATCAAGCAGAGCAGGCAACTTCGAAACTAACCATCTCTCCTAGCTTAACCTATATCTCCCTAACTCAGGAATTCTTAGATGAGGCTTAGATTGCTCACAGAATCACGCCCAAATTTTCAAACAACTGGTACAATGAAAACAATGTTTACACGCTTTATATTAGCTTCACCTGTATGTCTGTATGTATGTATGTAACGGAATCTTTCGACGTAATTTTAACCCACTTAAGAGTCGTCTGACTTGAAATTTTGCACCCATGTCAAGCACCGATCACAATACAATAATATCATAACTTTATCCTAAGGTCCTTACTAGGGTCATTAGGAAAAAACAAAATTAACTAAATTTATCCATGTAATGGAACTTTCGACGTAGTTTTCACCAACTTACATTCGTCTGATTGACTTAAAAATCTGCACACGTGTCAAGAACCAACGACAATACACTAATATTGTAACTTTACCCTAAGGTCCTTACTAGGGCCATCAGGATAATACAAAATTAATCAATGTAACAGAATCTTTAGACGTAATTTTCACCCACTTAGAGCCGTCTGATTGACTTGAAATTTTGCACTCATGTCAAGCACCGATGAAAATACAATAATATTATAACTTTATCCTAAGGTGATTACTAGGGTCATTAGGAAAAAACAAAATTAATTAGCTAAATTTATCAATGTAATGGAATTTTCGACGTAGTTTTCACTAACTTACTCGTCTGATTGACTTAAAAATTTGCACACGTGATAAGGGTCGATGAGAAAACGATATCGTCAGGACTTTGTACCAATGTCCTGACCAGGATCCTGAGGATAAGGAATGATTAAGCTAAAGTTATAGGAAATAATACAATTATGACATCTTAGATGTCGCTAAAGCACATTTCTACATGCACCTGATAATTTCTTTAGTTAAATAAATATATATTTATATATTAGATGACATAGATTCCCAGAGATAGGATCTGAAAGGAACATGAGACCCAGGGGAAATATCGTGGATCGAAGTTCACACACGGCCAAGACACCCCACAATAGCTGATAGTTCAAAAATCGACACAAGTTAAACTGGACAAAGAAATTAAATCGCGTGAAAATATTGAAAGACAGAGATGCCGGAGGTAGGAGCTGAGAGGGACACGAGATTTCGGGGAAAGGATTGCGGATCAAAGTTTGCCCTGGGCTAGGAAGTCCACAACATCTGATAGTGTAGTTAAAACAGTAATTATCTCTTCCAAAAATGTGATTTGAAAATTAAAAAAAAAAAAGTTGGAAGAAATTTCGAATTCAGACATTTTAAATCGCTTTCAAATTAAAAATTTGGAAAAAAAATTGGAAGAGAAAAACATGAGACTAAAAAGTTATAAAAGTAAAGTTATGACAAAAGTATCGTGAAAAGCACCCCACGCTTGTTACAATAACATTATTCTGTTAATATAAATTAATCTTTATTTAAATTTCTTATTTACAATAACATTTATTATTTTGTTAATATAAATTAGTTCTCATTTTAAACTTATTACATGTTCAAATATAATTAACTAGTTGGCTTTATATCGCTATAGAACAAACTCTACATACTTAAAAGTTATTTTTTAGTTTGTAATTCAGTTTGTTATAAAAGCAGCGAAGAATACTACTCTCATCTCTAGCTGTGAGGATTTTAGGTCGACCACTTCTAGGTTTGTTTAGGCAGATTTCCCGGCTCCTACCTTTTTTTTTTTTTTTTTTTTTTTTTTTTTTGTGCCCCTGTTCGATAGTCGTTCCATTTCTTTTTCGGCCCATTTTACTGTACCTCCGCAACCCATTGTGCGTTGATACCGGTGCATGCAGCTCGCTTGTTCTCAGACAAATGAATGCAGGCTACTAAGAAGGAAGGGGTAGCATGTGACGTAATCACTGTTTTGAATGTAGTTCCCTTCAGGGTACGAACACTATTTGTGCTTGGGAAATTCACAAATTAGCTTTATGTTAATACAAGTGACTTTTATTTCTAACTTATTTCATTTTTGTTATAATAAATACAATCTCCTCGAGGTTACTATATGTTAATCGAATGAATGTCGCTATATCGTTTAAATATTTTCAGAATGTCTGTTTTCATTAAAGGATTAGCAGCGTACGAATACTTTCCATTTTGACTCCACCTCTCGAAGTAGACACTCTGCACCAGTAGAGTGGGTTAACTATTATCTTTTCCTCACCCTAAGTGTCCGCATGGGTATATAAGCCTTACCCTCTATCGGAACTCCTGTAGTGTCCATTGCTCATGGGAACTACAATGAAGAACGAAACTACAACACAAAAGAAAAGGAGATTGGCGAAGAAAACACAAAAGTTAATAGAAAAACGAACAGAATTCTCAAGCAATGAAATGTTAGAGAAAAATAAATTATAGTTTAAAAAAACTAAAAACACGCTTTCATAACAAACCGAAATAAAAACTGGAAAATAAATTTAAATATGAAGAGTTTGTTCTATATCGATATAAAGTCAACTAGTTCATTATATTTCAAAACGTTGTAAAAAGTTTAAAATAAAAACTAATTTGTATTAACAAAATAAATTTTATTGTAAAAAAGCGTGGGGTGGCGGATATTCAATGCTATAAATAGTTACATTGGTATTTATTTATATAAGTAAAGTTATGATAAAAGTATCGTGAAAAGCACCCCACGCTTTTTTACAATACAATTTATTATTTTGTTAATATAAATTAGTTTTTATTTTAAATTTTTTACAACTTTATGAAATATAAGGAACTAGTTGACCTTATATCGATATAGAACAAAGTCATCATATTTAAAATTATTTTCCACTTTTTAGTTCGGTTTGTTATGAAAGCGTGTCTTTTTAGTTTTTTTAAACTATAATTTGTTTTCTTTCGTATGATATGTAACACACTAAATGTTTTTCTTTCGATGATGCGAGTCTTATTCTCAGATAGTACGATATTTGTGTCGTATTACTGCATAATCAAGCAAAAATGAATGTAATCATGCTGAGTTATTAAAGTTTCTAAAATAATTATTTTTGTTTCTTGTGCCTGAAACATTTTAGTTTCCGTGGATGAACAAGATATATCCATTATAAGTTAAGCTAACATAAACAGTGTATGATGGAAGTAAATTCTTTAGCTTGGCAATAATCTTCGATATTTATGGACAGATGCCTATTAATGCGGATATTTAAGAGAAAATGTTACGTATTTATTTTAGTTATTATTTCTGGAAGGTTGATTTAGAGTTCCAGTACCCGTATTCCCTGTTTTATTTACAACAATTTTAATTAATATCCCCTAAAGCTTTCTGTTCTAAACTTTTGATCGTATTGCAGCAATCTGCTATTGTATAATAGTATATTAAGCACGGATTACATATTTATGTTCTTGTTAAGACAGAAAGGGAGGAAAAAGAACATATGCGTCTCACGGGATTCGATCCAGGTTCAGGGCATCACTGTAGGCCAGCGGCAGCACACCTTCGGCTATTACCGAATATAGAAATTGTATGTGTATGATCATGCTTACATTGGTAAGCAAAGTGTTCAATATTGGCATCTTTGTTACTTCTAGTGCACTATTTAATCAAAATCCAGTAACATTTTCTGCAGGTACACTGAAGTTAAATTTACAATGTTTGCCTGTTAATGTAGAATAATTGCTGAAATATTACTTTTCTAAACTTCGAGGTGAGCTACGAGGTGACATGGATGCCATGTCCTCTGAACAGCAAGTGAAGCATATGGCAAATTTAATTCTCCTAAAATCTATGTAGGAGCGCCTGAGCATTAAGTGACCCTTCGCGCAGGTATTTACTTTTAGGAAAGATAGTACATGACTAGCTATAGTAATTTTGTAAAAGTCTAACGTCCTATAAGGAAAACAACTGAGTATGAAATGAAACTGCACAATTATAAAGTTTGACCTTGAAAATTACTCGAGATAGTTGCAAAGCAAACTGCGCAAACTATTGAGTTACTTTTACACAATAGATGAAATGCAAAAAACTAAAAGTAAAATGTAATAAGCGTAAGTGATAAATGATGCGAAATAAACCTGGCAAGTTGCTTTTACTTGACCATTAAATTGATGCACTTGCGTACATAACTTGGTTTATTTCAAATTTGCCCAAGTTTCTAACGGCATTCAGTACAATAGATATGGCAATTGTTTAAAAAATCGGCCGCTAGGGAAAACGAATGAAACATGGTGCAATGGATGCAGTTTTTATTGCTAATTATTATTTTGAAAGTTTTATTTGGCGCCCAAGCTTCGTTTTTGAATGCTGAGCAAATTTCGTACGTGCGATGCAGTGGTTTATTTCGCGTATGCGGCGGATATTTAGTAAATGTTTATAAACGAGTATAGTATATGCTAGAATGATTGATTAATCTATTTACTTTGAAATTGTTATTCCTGATTACGATTTTGAAAGTTTTATTTGGCGGTCAAGCTTCGTTTTCGATTTCCCTGTGTTAGGTTAGGTTAGGTTTAGGTTAGGTTTAGTGTATATATATATAAGTGTGGTAACAGGGTCCTGTGTTAGGTTAGATTAGTGTATGTATGTGAGTGGTGTGACGGAGTCCTGTGTTATCGAAACATTTACAACTTGGGTAGTGTTTATGCAACAATTTCAAAGTAAATGCATTAATCAATCATACTATCACATATTATACTCGTTTATACACATGTATTTGCTAAATATCCGCTGCATAAGCAAAATAAAACAGCTACATCACACATACGAAATTTGGTTACAAATCAAAATAGAAGCTTGAGCGCCAAATAAAACTTTCAAAATCGTAATCAGCAATAAAAACTGCATCCATTGTACTATGTTTCATTCGTTTTCTCGAGCGGCCGATTTTTTAAACATTTACCGCAAATATACAGTTCATTAACACAAAATCTGATTAACTGCTCAGAGTTCAACTTGTAATTATCGCACACTTTAACCATTCAAAGGTCAGAGAAGGGAACAATAGAACGGATACCATGGTAGTGGCCAATTTGACGAAGTAATGGCGTCCAAATCTCTCAGTTCGCCCCAGTAATACGGCCAGCGCATATACTAAACGGAAATAGAAACACCCAATAAAATCGGCGTTATAATTATTTATTTATTTATTCTAAGAACAAGTGCCTTCAGTAGAATAGCTTATCAGATTCGTTCCCGAGAAAAAGCACATTCAATGAAACACAAATAAGATTTCCAAAATGTATCTCAAATTTAATACGGTTTATAAGGTAATCCAACAAAACGTACACAGCAATTAAATATGAATTATAACATTCATTTCCTAGAAAACATACCTCCAGTGAAATACGAATTATAAGATTTGTTTTTAAAAGTGTCTTGAATGCAATACCAAATATAAATTTATTTCAACTTCAATAAAACTGAACCATAAGGTTTATTCCCAAGAAATAAATTAAATAAATTCCGAGTTATATGGTTTATTTCCGAGAAAAAGTATCTTCAAACAAAATAAAATCATAAGGTTTATGAAATACGAATTAGAAAACGTGGCTTTAATCAAATGGGAACGTATGGCAGAAACACAACACTGCCAAGGTATTTCTCCAATTTCAACACACTCAAATAAAAATAATGTTATCAAAACCTGGCAGTGCATGATTTTCATAAAGAAATTTAAAGAATCTGCTTAATGAAAATACCTACTTGCACTCGCTGTTGAAACATTGAATTATTTTCTGGCGCAATTCAGCACACAGCAAGCAACTGTTTATATTACAAAACAGAGCCACACGTGTTATCTGTGGTGTTGCTTCCCGTCATTATTGTAGGCTATTATTTAGAACCCAAAAGTTCTTACACTTGCTGGTGACTGCAAGTTACTTAAAGCTATTAGGTAATCATAGTCAATATAAAATCTTTAAGAAAGATATAGTCATTCTTATATACTCATTCCCCATATACTGTTGAGCAATTCTTTAATATCTCAACAGGTAAACATTACATATAATGGTGATTTATGGCAGGTTGTGTAGTTCACTCTTGTAATGCTGGTGGCTTAAAATAAAATATAATAAAAGTAATATTTCTATTCTCTTTTCTCGTCTTTTCTATAAAGGTAGAGGGAAAAATATTATTGGTGCTGGGTATTCTACTACTCATGATGCATTTTCCAATTGTATGGCATTTTCAACCTACCTGAGCTCTGCTCGCAATGCGACCAAACGAAAGAACAAACTCAGGGGAAAAAAAACACACACACACACAATTTGAAACAGCAAATGGAGGCACCATCCACAATGACGTGCATCTTATAAAATTACCTAAAATTACATAAAAGAAGGTGAATGTTCAAATGAGCGCATTTAACGCTAAGTCGTCTGATACAGCCAAATACAAAAATATTACTAGCGATACCTAGCCCATTTAACCCTTCCTGCTGATTCTAAATGATCTTGGAAACTAATCACATGACCCACTATCGTTATTAAGTACACGCTCAAAAAATCATTGTAGAAATGTTAGCGTGAATGTATTGTATCCTTACCTTGTAAGAAAAACTGCTGAAAATCGTTTCTGTAGAATGGCAGAAGACGTCACAGCAGAATTCCCGTCTCGACCCGCCGTCGGGAAGTGTCATCACACGCCTTCTTGGGCATTCGAAAAATGCCCCGCCTAACCAAGAAACACGCGAGCTTACACACTTCTTCACCGAACCAAACGCGACTGACTCCTCACTCACCAGCGTACACCACTTAGGAGCAAAAACAAAAGCCCATCAAGCGGAGCAGGCAACTTCGAAACTAACCATCTCTCCTAGCTTAACCTATCTCTCCCTAACTCAGGAATCAACTCAGGATTGCTCACAGAATCACGCCCAAATTTTCAAATAACTGGTACATTGAAGACAACACTATTTTATAAATTGAAACATATCTCTAAAGATTATGTCTAACCACGTTCAAGATAGTTGACTGATAGAGCTACGAATGCGTTACGTTATAATTCAAGTTTTCAATCTCAAGGTTTCAATGACAGAGTGAAGCACACAAGTTACATTTATAACATCATTCTCAAAACTTTAATCTCAATTAACATCAATGTTGTAAGCAAGAATTATGTAAGTATCTTCTGACGAAGTGTAGTAATAAAAGCCAAATGAACGTAGCACTGATAGTAGTCATGCAAACACTAGAATTTCAGCGCGTCAATTCACCGACCAGCTTTTGAAAGATTTTACTACCAACAGTAATGTCAGAAGCAGATAGTTTTCGATAATTTTACTCAACGCAAATGATTATTTTTTGTGATATGTAAGAAATATTTCAAATGAAAAACCACATTCTTAAAAGCAAAATAAAATTAATTTAGAAAACTAACATGAAATTCGGCTACATATTCTTAACAAGTATCTGACATTTTTAGACATATGATAATTCTAAGTAACTGGAGCTCAAGATAGAATGGAATGGAATAAAATAAATAAGTAAACTGTGGCCGGCGACCCATCCGTTAAAGAGACGGTCAAGCTCAAGCTACTTCACACCATCGCTGTAAATATGTGGCGTGGCGACAATGGAGCGGACAGAACCAAGAAATACAATTCCATAACATTGTGGTATCGAACATTTTCAGAAATAGGTTCTGTGAGAGAAAAATCAGGCAGGTTGTCGCAGGCAAAACCCAGTAAGAGAAGAACTATCATTGAAGCTAATTATGACAAGGAGTCCTACGAAAAATTTGAGATGGCCGTTAGCAGAGATAAATGTATTCTATACGTAATGTCAGCGCACTGTTTGAAAGTACCTAAAACTGATATCGAAATTATAGATTAAAAAAGTTAATAATTTAAAATATAATCTTAATAAATAATAACTATTAAGGAATGGAGAAAACGAAGGTAAAAAGATTAGCTTCGCTAGTTTAAGAGTTGAGAATGGTAGGTTGTAACGGTTTAGGAGAGGAAAGCGTCGCTCATTGGTTCAGAGAATACACACACTCTTGGGTTGTCTATCGAAGCGCACATCTCGTAATTCCTTGGATCGTCTCGAAACAGTCACAAACTTATGTCATAGTGATGCATCATCAGCTGCAGGAGGTTGGACCAAAGGAATCTGAGACATTTTTGAGCAGCGTGAGACATTATTGTTTCTAATGACTCCATCAATAAGAGACACATTGTAGCTTCAAAATTGTCTCACCAAGTGTGACGTCCAACAGTACACGTAGTAGAAAAATATTATATTAACTACTTTGTAATGCGTTTCCTCCAATGCACTTGCACTTCTACATATCAAAGTACAGTAACACTATTTCACCATTAACGATACAACCCCCAAAGGGCATTTGCACCTCTCAAGTCAATGCTGTAGATAGGGTCCTTTATACGTGACCTGCATTATTTATTTTCCTTTCATGGGCTCCACCGCAGCAATTGTGTCTCGCACGGCCCAGTTCTAACAAATAAATTATTACATTGTTCAATATCCCGGGAAATTGAAAGGAAATTGCACGTGAAACAACTGCCCTACAGTGTTATATAACACCGTGATCAAACCTCCGTAACGTGTCGAGGACCTTACAAGGAAACTTCGATATGGACAATGCACTGAAATATAACCTCTGTGTCTGTGGCGACATTGAAGGTTATGCAGTGCACTAATGTGTGGTGATAACCTAGCAAATTAAGGGGAATCGTTATTGAGTTTATGGCAAAATAGGAATTCTTTTGCAATCTCTACTAAGCATAGTAATAAGGGGAAGTATCGTATTCCACCCAAAAATTCGATACTGTGATTTCATCGGAAACAAGTGTTTTGAGGCTCTCTGAAAATGCATTTTAAAACAAGGCCTGTGTCTATCTGCCTGTGTGTGTGTGTGTGTGTGTGTGTGTGTGTGTGTGTGTGTGTGTATGTGTTTGTAGATGGGTATTTCGGAGGGTCTGTGTGATGTCTGTAAACAGCATTAACTTAAAAACAAAAAGTCGGTTGAATATTAAACTTAGTATTTTTTAAGTTTAGCAGATTTTCAATCAACTTGTCCACCCCAGACTACCGTTTACATGGAAGATGTGCGGAAAGTTTCGATTTTCTCAAAAACGACTTTAAGATTTTCACTAAAACGTCTTTAAATCTTTAAGATATTTTCGTGACAGAGGAAACGTTTATCTTGAATTTTCTGCGAATAACCACTTCATTCTGGGTGACTTTTGCGTAATGAACCGTAAGAGATGGACAAAATTTTACTACATAAAACATGTAGATCTCGTTAAAACACAGTTTATGTCAATATATTCTTTTGTAAAGTGAACCAATTTCGGTGTAGTACTTGCTGTTTGTTTGAATTTTCCAAAAGTTATGCTTTTTTTAAATATAAATACCTTATTCATTATTTTTTCTCCTCTCACCATACCTACAGAACGGAATTCCAAAGCCATCATCTAGCGACCAGCTCTTAAACTTTAACTGTCGCCTAAAGTCTCCTGTATTCCCACATTCCCCTTCTGTGTTCCCCTTGCACCTACTAGAAATTTAGCAATAAGATAGTTTCTGCAAATGTTTATCTCACTTAACATGAAGTGGATAGAGGGATAAGCGTTTGTAAGTATAGTTTATGTAAGAATAGAGAAAATAATGTGAATTCAAAATATCATATTTTTATACTTATTACACACTTTAAGAATGAAGTCATTACGCTATAAGCTGTGCATTTAACACATCCAGCAGACCAGCTGCTTATTTCAGCACTAGTTTGGATATCTAAACTTGCACGGATAACTTTTCGAAATCGAATGACGAAATTAGGGTAATTGGAACAGTTCGAGGGCAAAAAATGGCTGTCATGCGTGATCTAAGATCACTAGGTAGTGTCAGGGGACGCAGAAGCAGTCTCTGGGGATTATTTTTAAGGCATATATAGCAGTATATGTATATGTTCAGGCACGTTCGTGGTAGTTGAGTACGTTTTTCACTGTATCGATGTATGTTGTCTAACGCAACAGCTTTCTATCTTGATTGATTGAATATATTACCCTAACATAATGACATCTCACCTCGCAACGCCGCAGCTAGCCTAACCTAACACCTCCTCTAATGATTTATTCTTCCTCCATATTGCTCAACCTAGCCTATGCCCTGTAATTCTGCTCGTCTAACATAACCTAGAGTTACTTAACATAATCTAAGCGAACTTAAACCATCCTATTTATTAAGGTATTTTAACCTATATAACCTAACCTATCTCGTCGTATTTTATTCAAGCATCCTATTCTGCCATAACCTTTCTAACCTTCACACCATACCGTTTTAAGCTTAGGCATTTCGTTTGATTTTAGGTGTTTTCCAGCGATTTTAAAAACTTTGAAGGCATTCGGGCTCCCTGACATGCGAATCCTGAGCTTTTTCATTAGGTTTCAAAGTATGTTAACGCTATTTTAGGAGTTTTTGTAGGTATTTTTGAACACTTAATGTGTATTCTGAACATTTTACGACTATTTTGGATGTTTTCTCTTTATTTTGACGTGTTTTCATGTTTTAGTATGTTTGGATACTTTTAATGAGCATATTGACCCTTTTTCAGTGATCATGTGTTATGTTTTCACCAGCCCATTACATCCTTTGGTAAACTTATAATCGACAGTGTCTAGAACATTGCTTAGAGTCTCTCTAGGCTTAACCCGAGCTAACCAGACGTTTCTTTAGAGATGTTCCATCGTTGCTATTTGACACTGTTCCTCTTTTTCTACTACCCTCCTCTTTCTTAACCTAACACTAGAAGACGTTTTAACCTTTGATATTGATGTATTTAGTACAGATATTATTCCTTGTACCAGCATGTTATGCATGTTAATCCCGTTTAACGATCCTTTTGCATTCTTATGTATGTTCTAATGGGACAACTGCAGCAGAAAAAGAATGAGTTTCTAATAGAGTTAGAAACATGCTTTTACCAATATTTCATCATTCGCCCCTATACATGAGGCTAACATACTAGATAACGTCAAGCAGTGCAGGAGACCTACTGTATACCCATGCCTATATACAACACGTTCAAGCAGGCTAGATGACGCATGCGCACTCGGCACCATTATGAAAATGGTGCAGTACACTTACAGATTTTGGCACAGTCACATCTTTAAAGAGATACAGACACCCAGCAATGCTTTTTTGACGCTTTGAGCATATTTTTCTCATAATTTATACATATTAATCAATCGTACATTGCATTATACAATAACTTATCAATCACAATACATAGTCCTCTATGTTGTTACTTGGAATGTTCAGGATTTTATACTCCTTTAATTATTTAAATTCAATATTTCTAGTCTTCATCTGCTTCATCTTCTTCCTCTTCTCCTCCTCCTCTTTCTTCTTCTTCTTCTTCTTCTTCTTCTTCTTCTTCTTCTTCTTTTCCTCCTCCTCATCCTCCACCTTTACCTTGTTCCTCCTGTTCTCATTCTCCTTAGTGATGTCAGAGAATATGTGCTTAGTTCAAGGTTATTAGCTTAAATATCAGAGAAAATCGCTTCTTCAGTTATATCTAAAGTGAGTATTCCCGAGTCATAGAAATATTTAAGCTTTTAGAATCAAGTCAAACAATGTTTTTTTCAATAAGAAAATTTCGTAATTGATTTTGTTTAATAATAACAGCAATTAAATCTTTATCGCAGATATTTAAGATTCATAGTTCGCAAGAGATTCAACGTAGACCCACAGGATAAAACTGTCAATAGTTCAAGACTGGGGCATTTATTTAATTTTTATTTCATCGCTTTACCTTTATTAGTTCGGGAAAAATTAACTTGAAGTAATTGTCTCCACCCCGGTAATCGAACTACAAGCCCTAGGGATAAAATTGTCTAAAATGTCACTGTATATACTAAGAGTCCCTACTTCCACTTTACATTGCTATTCCAAGTGTAACAAATCGTGATGTAGACCAGGGTAGTTGGGGTAATATATTCAATCAATCAAGATAGAAAGATCTTACGTTGGGCAACATACATCGATACAGTGAACAGCATACTCAGTTACCATGAACGTGCATACACTGCTATACGCCTTAAAACAATCCTAGAGACTACCTACAAGTTCTACTTCGCCTATCACCTTACCTATAATCCTTAGATCACCCATGACAGCCACTTTTGCGCTCTAACTGTACCAACTACTGACAAATTAATTTCATTTGTCTCCCTCGTCACTTAGAAACGTATTGTGCAATAAGCTAGAATATTCTTACGGTCATTCCTACCCTTTAAGACTTTATCATTGTGATTTCGTATAGTCGCAAGTAATTCCATTGTAGTTATTCTAGAAACTTCCACAAAACATTAATAGTGCCATGGTGGCGGAGGGCAAATTTAAATAACAGAAATAATATAATTAAATTGTTCTTCCACACTTAGTCTTTTATAGGACAAGCTTTGGAAAGGTAGATTCAAATTCAGTGCTATAACTGGGATTTCAACCACAGAACTTCCGTTTTCTCTAACCACTGAGCTACCAAGGCAACATGACGCACAATATTGATTGACTTTATAATTGGTTACACTATAAAGCCCGGGAATTAAAGATTTTACAACACTGTAACTTGCCATTAGGGTTTGTTATTTCATGTGAATTTGAGAATACCTTGTGGTTTACCAGCAAAAGGCAACTCGTTTTGGGGAATTAAATTTTGTGTCGGCATATTACCACAGTAGCTTAGAGGTTGGAGCAACCGAACGGAAACCAGAAGATCCGCGGTTCAAATCCCGGTTATGGCATTGAATTTTTCAGTTCTTCTACCTTTGCAAAACAGAAATAATAGATACAAACTAAACCCCAGCGCAACAACCCATGAAGGGCCAAGGCTTGCCGTCCAGCCGCTACGTCCACCACTTCTGCTCACTACAGGCGTCATTGGTGGGATGCAGTACTGGAGGGTGGGACGTGGTCAGTGCCCCGAGTTCTACCGGCCAGTTATAAGGCCTTCTCAACCTGGGGCCACTACTTCTCCATCAAGTAGTTCCTCAATTGGTCCCCCCGGAACCTAACGAGGCTAAGTGCACCCCGTGCCAGAACTCCCAGAGGGGATAAAATTCCTATGCTGGTACCGGGGATCGAACCCGGGTCCTCCGCGCCAGAGACAAACGCGCTACCACGTAGGCGATCAAATAATATATATACATAGTTAAAATGTCATAATTCATACACCAGCACATGCTCTAAAATTTTAAGGGTATCGATGCCTAAATATGCTTAGTAACTGACCTTTCTGTATGTGTACTCGCGTGTATGAGGGGTGACAGTGTAACGATTGTGCATACGTGTTGCAAGGTTAAAGATTGAGCAAATGAAGATGAAGGGAGACGCAGAATCTACCACTTACACTACTGATGCAAATTCTCCATAGTATTGATTAGTGAACCTAATCCTAAACCCAATTCCTAGAGATCCCCGCTGTATGTCGACCGCTATCACTGGATAACTGATTCTGTTTGTACTGGCAGACCACAACAGAGGAAGGAGAACTGCTGGAGTAGAGAAACGGGTAACCACAACCTTTTCTGTTGCGTCTTGCTAACTCTATCTTCCTTCCTCTCTATCTGGATCATACTCTCAGCCTGTGTACAATATATACTTCGTCGTTATAGCACCGTAAAAAAAAATTCTGATACAACATACCTGCTCCTGAGGAGGTTCCAGCAATGAACAAAGAAAGATTTTGCTTTGTCTGTAAGGAACTTCCACATTCATAAGCCGCTGTTTTCTTTAGAATTCACAGACGACAAAGCTGGTATTATAACTATTAATTTCATGGGTAGTTGTCCTTTCCTGAAGGGCCAAGACTTAGGGAGGGAATTTTTACCAAGTGTGGTCCCGAATTTCAGAGGAATTCTGCGAGTAGGGAGGCGAACACCAACTGCGCAATAATCAAGAAATTCGCGACCCATAATGTGACGACAGAGTGCAAAATTAGAGCACTTAAATATTGGATGAGGATCGATCATGGAAGGCATCTCTAATTAGGGCGGTCTGCTACCGTGAATAGCTGAGAATATAAGGAAGTTTGACATGGGCATCAAAGTTAAAGAAAAGTTTGAAAACCATAGGGATGGGCTACGTTTGGGTGGCGGGTCAGAGAAACAGAGGAAGTATGTGGAAGAAAGATAAAAAACAGCAACTGTACAACGCACGCGGAGTTTCTTTGGAAGTATATTCTGGGCTAAAATTTGAGTGTGTTATTAAGCAATACAGAAAAACAGGCACCAAAGTCACTAGACAGGAGATGTGAGGATGGAGCATAAAACATGCCATCATGGCCGGTGACAACGGTTAATCGTGAAAAGTTTTGAGAGTCTATACCGATCGCGAGGTAGAGGAGTAATGTGTCATACTTGGTAAGGTATGAGGATTCGGAGGAATGGAGGGAAAACATTTACCGTGATCCCTTATCACCTCAAATGAAGGGTTAACGGCTAGTTGGGCCCAGGAGACAGGATAAGTAAACTTCTACAACGCGAGACATCTGAGAGCTGAGAAGGCTGATAGAGAAGGGACATATAGGCAGATCTAAACACACCAAATATGTGTTGGTGCTTTATTTTTATGCTACTCTGTGTTATTTTTCACTTATTATTAGTATGTTTCATTTACTTATCTTTCTTATCTATTTCCTGAATATCTTTAACCCGCCTTTTTTCGTGTTTCGTCTTTTCTTGGTGATAATTTTCCCCTTGCATTTTCTGTTGTGTTTACTCTTGCTTTAGTATTCCATGTTATAAAGGTATGTACGGCCTGTGGATCACGCGATTGATAGGAATGTACGTATACATTTATTTAAATAAAACATTCATTCATTCTACTTCTTAACTTGTCCCATACGACAGAGATGAATGATCCAACTGGTACATGGATATGATGTGGTCAGCATCACACCTATCAGCCTCGTTTTCTCCACAGATAGAGCCCACCTACCACAGGTCTCCATAGTCTTCACTAGGGGAAAACAAGTTCGGGCCGTGTGACGTATTTAAACGAAGAGCCAGCTTGTACGTTAGTGTGACGTCAGGCGAGAGCGGCGTATTGCTATGCTGCCTAGATCAGCGGCGCTACTTGCACGAAACTGAATGAATATCAAAAATGTTATTCGGGCATGTTTACAACTTGCCCTGGCTGTTTAGGGATAACCCTCTTCAGCCTAGTCTGAGGGTGTTTAATTGTTGTTTGAGGGATCTTAACGGCGTTAGTGCGAATTTTATTTTTATTTTGTGTTTTTGTTGTCATTATGTAGTGTGGTATGTAGTAGTTTTGTGTTTGTGTTCAGTTCCCCGTGTTTCACACTAGTTGGAGACCAGGCTTCAAGATGAAACATTGTCAACTACGTTTCAGATCTTTGCGACCCTGTATTCATTGGATATTAACAATGTTTCTTGCAGATTGCAAATTGAATTGATAAATTTACAGTGCGACGATTTGCTGAAGGACAAATATAACCACAAGGAAGACTCGGCTGATTGTTATAAGAATGTTCCTCAAACCAGATTTCTGAGGTATGCCCTTGTCGCACGGATATTCTGTATGTTTGGTTCCACGTATGTGTGCGAACAATTTTTTTTTCTGTTATGAACCTTTCTAAGTCAAAATCCCGAAGTATATTGTCAGATCACAATCTAACATGCAGTCTTTGGTTACAAATGTGCCGTACATTACGCCCTAACATTAACAAACTAGTTAAAGAAAAGCGAAACGGCAAATGTCGGCAAATTTCCACTTAATTGTTCTTTAAAGCTCTCCTCTTGCTCAGGTAAAATAGCTGTAACTTCTGTTCTATTTGCGTTATAACATGACTGTTCACATAAACTAGAATTTGTATATATATAAATTATATAAACATACATATATACATACATACATATATATATGGCATAAAGCCGAAATGTAATTATTTATAATCTGTGATCATTCCGTAATTGAAACAACCAGTATTAAAATTACGATGTCCCGTATGCCATTACCTCTTGCCCGCTGTGACGTCACACGTTCAACTGGCTTTCGCTGGGAGCATGCCAGCTGAGTGAGCTGACGTCACAGCAGCGTTATCTGTCTTCCCCTAGTCTTCACGGTGATAAGTGGGCACTGGCTTTATCAATAGGCACCCCCATCGTTGTATTCGAATTCAGGCGCATTCGGTTCGGGAACCGCGCCACCCTCAGCTCAATGCGACACGCACAGAACTGGGCTTTCTTTTTTTCTTTTCTTTTTTTTTTTTTTTTTTTTTTTTTTTTTTCTGCTGTTTAATTTTCAGGTAGCGAGGAGGATTCTTGCTTTTAAATGTGAAATTTACCTGAGATAAAGTTCCCATTATGGGCCAGAAAGTAAAGGGTTAGTTCATATTAGGTTCGTGTAATTAAAATCCACCCTATCCAGCCACGTAAGAATATTAGGGTGGTGTCCTTATGAAGTGGAATATAAATAACATTAGCTTTTAGTTTCAGGCCTAGTTAAAAACATACGAAAATATGAACCATACCTTGTTTTCGTATCAGTTCATCAGTGGAACTAGGAAAACAATAGCAGAGCCCTCCCTTTACATCAAATACGAAAAGCCACGCCTACAAAAGCTGTTAGTTGAATTAATATGATTTATTGTCTTCTGAGAGTTGTTTATTTTTATTTCCTTTCCTTATATTTAATATTATGTTGTAGAAAAACTGAAAAAGTATTGTAACAAATTTAGCAAATCTTTTTATTTGCTCAAGCTTCAAGTACAGCCACACTACTCGTTTCTGTCTCTTAATCTTTTTCCAAACTCTCACACCATGCTAGTTTCTGTCTCTTCATCTTCAACAACTCAAACTGTCTCTATGGCAACCTCCTTGAAAATCAAAGAGTCTTAATGACATGGAGAAGCCATGTCACACTGCTCCCTCCTCAGAGCTGGTCGTCCCGACCAGCACTATCACTGCGGCATCTCCCTTGCGCCCCGGTGGATTAACCCATCGAACCTCTTCTCCTGGTGGTCCACGAGGGCCTGGTGGTCCTGGTATACCTTGAGGTCCTGGGTTTCCATCTCTTCCAGGCATACCTTTAGTTCCAGGTTCACCATCTTTTCCCGACAATCCTGGAGGTCCAGTCATGCCTTTGTCTCCTGGAGGTCCCTGAGGTCCAGGTAACCCTTGTAGACCAATGAGACCACGGTGTCCTTTTGCACCCTTTGGACCTTCTTCTCCTCTATCACCCTTACCTCCCTCTGGCCCTGGAGGTCCTGGCTTTCCTCTAGCTCCCTGTGGCCCTTCTACACCCTGTGGTCCAGTTTCTCCTCGAAGACCCCGTTCTCCTGCTGGTCCTGGAGGTCCATTTGGACCAGGTGGCCCTGGAAGACCTGGTGCCCCTGGAGTTCCCGGAGGTCCTGAAGGTCCTACAGGTCCCTTATCTCCCGGTCTTCCTGCAATACCAGGTGTTCCTGCTTTACCTGGTGCTCCCTCTGGTCCCTGTTCTCCAATTGGTCCCGGTGGTCCTAGAGGTCCTGCAATACCTTGTGGTCCTGGAGGTCCTTCACTGCCTGGCTTCCCTGGTGGACCTGTCTCACCTTGTGCACCTCTCTGACCTCTGAGGCCAGCAGGTCCTGTTGGGCCGGGTAATCCTGGAAGTCCTCTGTCTCCTGGAGGGCCCTGTGGACCAGGTTGTCCTGGAGCTCCATGTTGTCCTTGAGAGCCTGAGTCACCCTTAGGTCCTTCAGGTCCTGGTGCACCAGCTTGTCCTGGAAGTCCTGGATTGCCCTGTTCACCTTTCATTCCTGGGAATCCACGTTCACCCTTCATTCCAGGCAAGCCTACCAGACCCTGAGGGCCAGGGAATCCTTGTAAACCTTGAGGGCCAGTAGGACCTCGCTCTCCAGGGGGCACGATCCTAGGTATCGCTGTTGGATAGTGTCCCTTGGTCCAGGTAGGACGATGTATGCCATCCTGCTTCGAAATTCTGCAACAGTACCGCCGGTCTTGACGGTCCCTCGTCCAGTTGCCCTTCTTCCTGGTGTGTTGACGGGCCATCCTGCGCACTTTGAAACGGCTCACTGGGTACCATGTCCGCCGACCTCTCTGGCGCACCTTCGCAGCCACCTTGCTTCCGATGGGTCCGGCAACAAACCCCACCACATCCGCGCGAGTCGCGTCCACCGCTGCACTCGTGTTCACTCGTGCTCGGCACGGCCTCTCCTGTATCCTGCCGTCCACGATGATGTCCACCATTCTTCCGTTCACGGCACTATGCGTCAGGTGATTGGATGGCCCCGACGGTCCCCCCATGTCACACGCCAAGTCGGTTCTCGCGTGTTGCTCGTTTGCTTGTGCGCTTCCCTGCTGATCGTCCGAAACGGGCGCAACTGTCGCCTCGGCCACTAGGTGCTCCCTCCCCGGCTCCGCGCTATTCCGTCTGCCCCTGGCATCCAGTACTTTGACGCTCTCGTCAACTCTTACTACCAGGGCGCCAAGACGTTCCCCGTCGTCCTCCACGACGTCCACGTGCTGGCAGAGGTCTTCCACCTTTTCGCCGAGTTGTTCCACGTCTTCCGTCACGCCAATCCGTTCGCCGAGTTGTTCTACGTCTTCCGTCACGCCAATCCGTTCGCCGAGTTGTTCCACGTCTTCCGTCACGCCAATCCGTTCGCCGAGTTGTTCCACGTTTTCCCTCATATCATCCGAAACGGGCGCAACTGTCGCCTCGGCCACTAGGTGCTCCCTCCCCGGCTCCGCGCTATTCCGTCTGCCCCTGGCATCCAGTACTTTGACGCTCTCGTCAACTCTTACTACCAGGGCGCCAAGACGTTCCCCGTCGTCCTCCACGACGTCCACGTGCTGGCAGAGGTCTTCCACCTTTTCGCCGAGTTCTTCCACGCCTTCCGTCACGCCAGCCACTTGCCCGTCAATTTTCGCCGATAGCTCCGTCTTCATCTCTTTCAGCTCGGCAGCGAGGTTGTCGTTTCTCGTTTCCATTTTGGCAAATAATTCTTTCATCATTGCCATCATCCTGGTTTCCGAATCCCACTTCCTGACACCAAATGTAACAAATTTAACAACTCTTTTTTATTTTCTCAAGCTTCAAGTACAGCCACACTACTCGTTTCTGTCTCTTAATCTTTTTCCAAACTCTCACACCATGCTAGTTTCTGTCTCTTCATCTTCAACAACTCAAACTGTCTCTATGGCAACCTCCTTGAAAATCAAAGAGTCTTAATGACATGGAGAAGCCATGTCACAGTATAATGTATTCATTAATTGCGTTTATACCTGAATTTTCCTAAATAGTTTCCTGCTTTCTGCAAATGTTCATTAGATCTCGAGTTAAAAATCTTCCTAGCTTTTAGCCCTGTGGGAAAATGTACCCATTTCTCTATTGTCAATTCCATGCCAGAGTTCCCTCTGATGTAAACAAATGCACGTGATTCCGCTTGTCACAAACCTCAAACACATTCTTACGCCAATGTAAATAGTTCCTTAATAAATGTATTGTATCATGAAATATCCGGGTAGTAAATGTACAGAACTGCAGTTTTACTGCTATTATCATAAGAACTTATTGCCATAGGTAACGGATATATACTGACTGTTAAAGTATTACAAATATAATTTTGTTAATACCGTCTGCTGTCGCCCTAAAGCTGAGAGTATCTTGCTTGTTAATTAACATGCATGACTACCACTGTCTTACGTATACAAGAAATGCAACAGAGTTGCTAGAGGTGACGCAACGAAAGCTTGCCAACGAAACCTGCGCGAAACTCCCATGCTACTCGGATAAAGTCGGATTACTTGTTCGATTGAAGGCCACATACAACTTCCATTCGCCACACCGTACCTGCTGCTCCCACTGTCTACTCTCCGTCTATTCATTCGCTGTGATATGCGCACCTCGAGGCGTTGTTAGATACTTGAGCCCGTAATAGAGATACTGTGGCCGTGCAACAGGCGCAACTGCATGGTGCGGTGCGTTTACGAAAACAGTTTTCTGCGCATCCTGTAGACTGGCAAGTTGCCCCAGTTCTACCTGATATGATAAGCTATTTTGTTCATAACTAGAGGGCGGAAGATTGCGCAAAAATCCATAAGTTTAGTTCACATGAGTTCTACTGTTGCTACTCGCGCATGTACACAGTTGCAGGCGTCTACTGATACGGCGGGTAGCGGCAACTCCGCGCTCAATTCATAATACCTGACTCATAATCATGATGCATGTGTGTGCAAAAAATGGTTTTTCTCGACTTCACATTTTTAATACACTACCTGCTAGTTGCGCATTAAATTTTGCGCTACGCCGCTAGAATTTTTCCAACATGTGCTCCATTTATGTGACTTCAACTTTAGTTTTTAGTTTCAATATCTGAAAATCTTTTTAACTTTAAAAAAATTAAAGACACAAACAAGTTTTAAAATATTTTCAATGCCCATCAAAACAAAGAAATTAATTACTTATTTTTTCTTCCTGCTGGGCAATTAGAGTCTATAAAATGATAAAACTTTTGTGATAATTTAGTTTTCGATGCGCATGGAATATTTTAAATGTTAAAGTACTTTCGGATTGTGAGTAAATTAAATAATTAATTCTTTAAAAACTATAAAACAGCTTGTGCTCTAACTTTGTGTGGTAGTTCATAACATAAACATCATTAAGTGTGCAAAATATTTATTTCACACCTATAAAAATATAAAAAATTCAAAATTCAGCCCTAAGCACCCGTAACTGAGATTTTAAAGTAATGTTCTTGTTGTCATGATGAGAGTATAAGCAAGAGGGGAGATTTACAAGATAATTACTACGAGAGAACCATGCCTTTTTTGTTTTTTGGTGTTATTAGTATATTACTCAAGCTATTATAATGAGATATCTGCAGTTTTTCATCGTCCCTTGTTTGATCAATCTCGTAATTTCGTTCCACGTAATACTCAGAAAACTGATATCGTAACAACATCCTCCGCCCTCCTTTTGTATCTTGCAGCGTTAGACCTTATATTGTTTATTTTCAAAGAATTTTCCTTGTTAAATGTGCTATTGTTCTTAACAGGGATTATCCCATTATTCAATGTATACACGAAAACATAAGGAGAGCGTACTCTGGTAAACAAATCCTTATTTTCTCAGGTGATCTGGCTGCACTTAAAATTCGAAAGTGGTCATAAGGTAATGTCAGGACTGGTTTTAATCTGCTTAAATATACTCACAGGCTAGATGAAACAGAAAGAAGCACAATTCATTCGGGTGCCGTGTCATAGTGGCAGAGGGGGGAAAGCAAAAGCTAAGTAACTTGCAAGACAAGGAGCACTTCACTATTTATTGCACTAGAGACGGTTTTAGGAACATTTCGAGGTTTAGTAAGAGAGGCAATTAAGAACTAGTCCAAAGTAGAACACCATAAAATCTGGCTCACAATTCCAGTAAATAAACCTGGTAAACTATTAGAAAACCATACAATAAAAGAGCTGATAGCTACTTAAGTGTAAAAGACTTCAACCGAGAGCATTTACTGGATTTCCAACAGGATATGCTCCTGTGAAACAGCATCATAACACGATGGGAGTGTTTCAGGATAACTTCAATTGCAGAGTATGCAAGAAATAAAACTGTCACAACCCGGCACATTTTATGCTGCTGTGAAGTCTTAGCTTAAAGGGAAATGTAATGATTTTGGAAAACAATTTTAGAACCAGAAGAATTGTAAATCACATCTGTTATGCGACTGTGCTTCTTGGTAACAGGTGTAAAGAATTTGCTTTAAAACGATCCAGGCAGCTCAATAAGCTCAAGGCTGAAGTGCATCCGGAGCAATGACGGAAATCTGTTTCGAGCAAGACAAGACCGCTTCTATTATGTTTTTAATTCGCTGATCACCGGAGCTCACTTGTGCCAAACGGAAATACTGAAACACAAAATGCATAACGATAGGCGTGTTGAATACCTGAAAAAATAAAATATAGCAATTCAATGTCTAGGTATAGGATAAAAATTATTAGTTATTGACTTTTAAGTACCATGCCTAAAAACTATCGATTAAGTTCGATTCTGATTGATTATAAGGTATTACTGAGACCTCACATTGATTCAAATACACTCCCGTGTAATTATCTTAAGAATTACTTGACCACTCTGTTAATTCTTTCACTGCCAAAAGGTGTTTGCAGAGTAAAACATTTCCAGAACTTGTCGACGGGAGATTAAGGAATCGAAATAAAACATTCGCAGCAATTGCACTCCCATTTGCTTGAATATTAGGGAATGCTCCATCCTTTATTGGGAATATCACGAGACTGCAACAATAACAGGTAATGGGGGAAGTTTTGCCATAAAATAAACTTTTAGTTCGTTGTATAATAATTTAATTTAAAAATTATTATTATTATTATTATTATTATTATTATTATTATTATTATTATTATTATTATTATTATTATTATTATTATTATTATTATTATTATTATTATTATTATTATTATTATTATTATTATTATTATTATTATTATTATTATTATTATTATTATTATTATTATTATTATTATTATTATTATTATTATTATTATTATTATTATTATTATTATTATTATTATTATTATTATTATTACTATTACTATTATTATTATTAATACTATCATCATTAAGGCACCCATAAAGTAATTTAAGGTAATGCATCTGCGTAATTTGACCAAAAATTATGAAAATTACACAAATTAATTTGTTAATGATAAAATAACACGAAAGAACACATTTAAAAAACATTTTCCCATGAAACCGAATAAAAACTACCAATTAACTGAAGTTATGAAGCAACTTTGCTTCGGATCTTTCCATACTCAAAATGGTTCACACGATTCAATTTTTACTTTCTCTACTGGTAAGTAGGGGAAGTATTGTATTCCACCCAAAAATTCGATGTCGAGATTTCACCGGAAATACATGTTTTGAGGCCTCCTGGATCCAAAAAATCATTTTTAGAAAAGGTCCGTGTGTGTGTGTGTGTGTGTGTGTATGTGTGTGTGTGTGTGTGTGTGTGTGTGTGTGTATCTGTGTGTCAGTCTGTCAGTCTGTCAGTCTGTGGACAGCATAACTCAAAAACGAAAAGTCGGTTAAAAACCAAAGTTGGTATTTGAGTGTAATATCTTTCAAGGATGTGACACGAAGATTTTGAAGAAAATAGCCCCACCCTAAACTACCCTTTACATGGAAAAATTTTTGAAAGATTTTATTTTCTTGAAAATGGCTCTAACGATTTTTACTAAAATGTCCTATGTTTGAGATATTTTGATGACAAATGAAATGTATATCTTGAATTTTCTGGCTATAGCCCCTGTAGTCGTATTTACTCTGGACGACTTTTGCATAACTGGTAAACCGTTAGAGATAGACCAAATCATACTATACAAAAAATGTAGATCTTGCTAAAATACACAATTTATGTCTCAATAAAGTGTGAGTTTCGGAAAACTTAAAACTTTCGTGAAATGGATCATCGCTGTTCATTTTTTTTATGTGTCAAGTGTGCAAAGACAACAGAATCTCAAACATTTGACTATCGCACAAAGCCTACTATATTCTAACATTCCCTTTGCACCTACAACGAAATAAGCAATAAGATAATTTGTACAAATGTTTGTCTCAACTAACAAGAAAGAAGATATAGGAATAAGAGTTTGTAAGAATGGTTAGTACAAGAGAAGAGAAATTCATGTGAGTGTAACACATCAGATTTTTACTTTCTCTACTACACCTAGTAGGTAGGGGAAGTATTGTATTCCATGTCAAGATTTCACCAGAAATTAATGGTTTGAGACCCCTGAATACAAACAAAAAGGATTTTTAGAAAAAGGTCCACATGTGTATGTGTGGGTGGGTGGATGGATGTGTGTGTGCGTGTGTGTATGTGTTTGAGTGTGATCTGGTCTGGCTGCCTTCCTGCCCGCCCGAATTAGTACATAACTCCTTTATTTACTTTAGCTATTATGAATGGCCATCGGAACTCTCGACGGATTCCCAGATCTAAATTTAATGTCTTAATTCCAAATACAGCTATCACTGTATTGTTAGCTGCAAATAAGGTGAAATCTCTGCTAGGAACTTCAGCTTTGGATTTAACTGGAATTATGAATACATCCGCACCACTATCAACAAAAAACGCAAATTCGTGTTTTTGTCATGAACAAATAATCGGAATTTGCGACTCTCATAAATCTCCTGAGCAGCAGAACTGGTCGCTACTTCTATTGCTGATTGAAGTTTTCCAGTTGTTTCCATATACATGGCTGTTTGCATTTCCCAGGCCAACATTTATTTCCAAACCTGTAATGAAAGAAGCAGTATTTACCTTGTGGATTAAAACATTTTCCAGAGCGAGTCCTAGTCCTTCAGATAAACTGCTAGAGATACGACTTCCGGATCTTGAACAACTAATCCCTGAGATTTGTAGTTCTAATGAGCTTATTTTAGCTAGTAACTCTGTTATTGTAGGATTAGTTCTTGCATTAAATGGGTCACAAGTTGCTGTCATTTCCGCCACTCTGTCTGCCATCATTGCTACCTTACCCAATGTTTCCTCGTTAATCACTCCAACATTTTTAATAGAACTGGGAAGTTTCTATAGTCATTGGGTACGCAACACCTTTTCTGCTATGCCATCTCCTGCTAAGGTTTGCACTTTGCCAACAAGCTCACTAGGTTTTATATCACCTAGTTCCAAGCCAGTGACAAGTCTTTTAACTTGTAGGTTATCACTTTCCTTAAAAACGCTTAAAAGCCTTTCTTTTGCTGCAGTATATATTTTGTTAACCTCACTAATTTTAACAATATCCCAAACATTTTCCACATATTTTGGCTCTAATTGTGAAATTAAGCAGTTGAATTTAGTTCTTTCTTGTGTTACTCCTGCAATTTCAAACTGAGCTTCAATTTGAAAACAATAACACATTTTTGGCTTTTCTACCCAAAAAATGTGGGATTGTATTTAGCTCACTTGATGACAAACCAAAATACTGTGAAGAGTCATTCAATCTGCTACTTACATGATTACTTTTTTCTTCAGTCATTTTGCTGTAGCTTGAATGCTGTATTACTTATTAATGCCACACATCACGCCGGGATCATCAATTATCGTGCAAATATTTTCTTCAGCACATTAAAGAATTTCAATCAATTTATTGTGCAAGATTTTTATTGCATTTCTTAATTTATCTTTTTTTTTTTTTTTTTTTTTTTTTTTTTTCAACAATTCTCTCCTAGTCACCAGAGAGATCTTAACACATAAATACAAAGAATAATTAACACATTTTTGTTCCTACAGCTGTATTTACGCTGACAACATATTATCTAACCTTATTTTTACCAAATAATAGACGTAATTGGCATTGAATAGGCAACAAAGTAGGGGACTAATTGTTGACCCTACAATCCGATTTGAAAAAAAAAAAAAAAAATCTAGACCAAATTAAAGAGATCGATAAGGGAGCCTTGTATTCCTTATTTAAGAGACAAATACAAAATTTCGGACTGGTTTTTGGTTTCTCGTGAAGTGATTATTAAATTTACTGTTAATTACTCCGACGTTTTGGATTGCAATTAAGTGTTTTAGAAGACATTGGTTAACAAATTATTCGTGATTCTTTGTACATTTTACAGAATCATCTGTATACTACACTAAATTAAATAAATATAAAATTGTTAGCTGTCCTATTTACAAATTTTATAATAAATTTGAACATTATTACGCTTTATCTATCAAATGCTTTCACGTTATACGATTTTTTATCCTTTATCATTCATATTTAAAGTGGTCTTCTTCTACATATATATTACCAGGCTGGATTTTCTCTCATATTCCCCTTGCACCTACAAGAATACTGGTGATAATTTCTGTAAATGTTTATCTTGACTGACATGAAGAAGATAGAGGAATAAGTATTTTAGGAATAGATATTAAAAAGTAGAGAAATCTATGTGAGTGTAATGCACCAGATTTTCATATATTAGATGTTTAATAATTAGCCCAAATTTCAATAAGATATATCACATATTGTGGATTTTTCCACGTCACTGCTGCATTTATTAACCTAAGAGACTTGGCAGAGCCCCAGTACCCAGCTAGCACTAAAATCTGTAAACGCTTGTTAAGGTTCCCTTCTCAGGGTTTAGTACCTACTCTTGAGGTCGTGGCACTGTTTTTGGGCAAGAGCTGAATGCCACACAAAAGCGGCAGTTCCTCTGCAAAGTGAAACAAACGCCAAGAAGCCCATTAACAAGAACAAATAGTCTCTCTGTGACCTACAGTGCCATCTGCGCGTCGCATTCTTATTACAGTGAAACAAATGCAAGCTCCAAGAATCAGGTGGCTAAGCCAAAAAGCAATTTTCTTGCTCCAAGAGAGGCTCACCTGCTCCCAAGAAAATTCACATTCAGCTAAAACTTGCAAAGTTAAAGAGGATGAAACTGCGGCACAAGTGGCAATGCCTGTTCCTTTGCCAGAAATTCCGTGAGTTGGTTTCGCTTTCACATTCGATGATACTGGCATCATTGAGAGTAAGTTTCATAAGTTTATAAATAAATGATAGGGAGATAAGTAACTATTTGCAATAAATAATTGCACACGTTAACATCAATGCATAATGTCATACGCATGTGTTACAACTAGGCTGTGTAATATTGTGTCATGAGGTCATTAATGAGTTCCTTAGTGTAGGGCTAGGTTAGTGAGATAATTAGATTCATTAGCTTAAAGATCAGTTCCTGGAAATTCAGAGTCATGGCGTTACCAAGGCACGTAGGGAAAATTCTGAAAATTAGAGGAAATACAATTCTCAAATTTTAGCATGGTATATAGTAACAATCGCGTTTCAGACTCGAATTAACAGTTTAAGAGTCGGCAATATAGGAAGAGTGGATCTAAGTGGCTCAGTTGGTTAGACGCTGGCCTACTGACCCCAAGGCCGCAGGTTCAAATCCGGCCCAGACTGCTGGTTTTTAAGTGTGCTTAAAAATGACAGCTCTATGTTAGTAGATGGATGTACAGAACTCCTGCGAGACGAAATTTCGGCACACCTGCGACGCAGATCCTGGCAATTGATAGCGTCGTTAAACAATAAAATAAAACTATAGGAAGGTAATAGGAAGTAATTTTATGAGCGGGACTTCAGTTAATAAAGGAGCGAGTAAAAATACCTTGGTTATTATTTACGTCCTTTTTGTCTTATGTTTACAGCCATAGAAAGCTTTCTATTGTGATTATTATTGACCGCTACAGTACTTAAAGACCGCGCTTGAGTATTTAGGTTTAGCAATAACTTCAGCTTAGCATTTCTGTGACTAACGCCAACAAATACTTCACAATGGTGTTGTTATTGTCATTATTATTATTATTATTATTATTATTATTATTATTATTATTATTATTATTATTATTATTATTATTATTATTATTATTATTATTATTATTATTATTATTATTATTATTATTATTACTACTACTACTATTATTATTATTATTATTATTATTATTATTATTATTATTATTATTACTACTACTACTATTATTATTATTATTACTATTATTATTATTACTATTATTATTATTATTATTATTATTATTATTATTATTATTATTATTATTATTATTATTATTATTATTATTATTATTATTATTATTATTTTTATTATTATTATTATTATTATTATTATTATTATTATTATTATTATTATTATTATTATTATTATTATTATTATTATTATTATTATTATTATTATTATTATTATTATTATTATTATTATTATTATTATTATTATTATTATTATTATTATTATTATTATTATTATTATTATTATTATTATTATTATTATTATTATTATTATTATTATTATTATTATTATTATTATTATTATTATTATTATTATTGAAACAGTTCTTCTTAAACTATTAAGTCTAGATACGTCAGAAGTAGTAGTTTTAATTTCCTGTGTTGAGATTCAGAAACAGTTAATTTCTTCAAACTCAACAATAGGCAACTCATTTCAAGCAAGAAACTATTATACTACATTAATTTACTATTACTATTCTCGCACCCACCCACGCATACCCGGATATAAAGACCTTGTAGTTCTTTACTAACACAGCTAGCAGCAAATTCTTCGGAGAGAGTGTATAAAATATTGTGGCTGGGAACAAAATATCTATTAAAAGTACTTTAACATTAATGGTTGGAGCCGCATCTAGTGATAGTCTCAAAACTCTATAAAAAAAGGAAAGAATAGGAAAATCAAGAACAAGGGTGAATAAAAGTGTAAAGAATACTTCAAAAGAAATGCAAAGTTAGATCAGGTTAAGCTAGGAGCTCTGCTTGAAATGTTACCGTTAGAGCATACGAAAGAACAAATTCAGAAAAATGGCGTTAAACGTATACAAAATACTGGAGCAGTATACAGAACGCTCGTAAAAGTACTTCAATATAAAAGGCTAGGCATATTGTAGTGTTACTCTTGAACTCGATAAAGAGCAGAGGAGTAGAAAAAAATAAGAATAGAAACATACTCAAAATAAACGCTCGTTAATTCAAATTATGCTTCTAAAGTAAGAACAAATTAGAAACTAAAAACTTCACTTATCTTAGTAATGTTGCATGTTCTCCTTGAACAAGCTAACCTAGGGTTTCAAGTTGTCTCCAACTCATTCTCAAAGAATGAGCTTTGAGAATGAGTTGCAGACAACTTGAAACCCTGGGTTAGCTTGTTCAAGGAGAACATTCGAATTTGTATAGCTTTGAGAATGAGTTGGAGACAACTTGAAACCCTGGGTTAGCTTGTTCAAGGAGAACATTCGTTACCCAACGAATGGGTAACGAACTTGTTTGTACAGCTTTGAGAATGAGTTGGAGACAACTTGAAACCCTGGGTTAGCTTGTTCAAGGAGAACATGCAACATTACTAAGATAAGTGAAGTTTTTAGTTTCTAATTGTTCTTACTTTAGAATCTTGTTGCTTCACTGTTAATAGCTTCAATTTTCCTTATCAAATTATCCTATTAATATATTAAAACATGCGATTACACTGTACTTTGGCTTGTTTGTTTGTCTTGACATGAGAACTTACATCATGGATACCTTGTGTTTAAGTGGCTAGGTTGTTACGTTGTTAATTATGTTGTGGGTAAGTTGGGGTTAGGTTGTAGTTAGGTTTGGTTTGGTTGTGGTTAGATGGTGGTTAGGCTTTGATTAGGTTGTGGTTAGGCTACACATTGCGACTCATTGAAAATAAATTTAAAATTAATAAACATTGAATATGCTTTGATTTCAAAATATCAATTTAAGGACTAGACACAGATTTGGATGCATATTATGACGTCATGTATTTTACTCAACTCCGATAACTAAGTACAGAACATGTCGAAACCACTATACGAACTTCGAGAAGAAATTAGGTTATTTTTGACAAATCAAGACTAGGGTGGGGGAACTGAACAGCAGTAAATGGTTATCTGACTTGAAATTTCTGGTTGATATGATGCAGCACCTTAATGAACTAAATACCAAAATTCAAGGCAAAAACCACGTGATCTGTTCAGCCTAACTAAATATTTGTTGTTTGGCAGACTCAAATAAAATGTGGTGTATTTGTCAATTTTCCAACGATGGGCAAACTGATGAAATCTATGAGAGGTTATAATTTTGGGAAATACATTGACCTCTTGAAAAATCTATCAGGAGAGTTCAACACCCATTTTCATGATGTTCGAGAGCTCGAAAAAGCATTTGAATTATTTTCCCTACACTTGTAAGTTATATTAAGACAGTGCCTGCAATTATTTAATTGATATCCAGAACAACACAGAATTGAAAGCAAAATTTGATAATGTATCACTCCCTGATTTCTACCAGGCGTACTCCTTTAAAGAAATGTACACTCGCCATGACCAATTTAAAATGGTGACTATTTGGTAGCACATATGCCTGTGAACCATCATTTTCAGAGGTGAAACATTGAAATCCAAAACTCAATCCAGACTTACATATGAACATTTGGAAGCAACTATACGCATTGCTATTTCAAACATTGAACCTGATATTAAAAACTTAATATAACTTAAACAGTGTCAAGTTTCTCACTAAGGTGAATAACATTTGTAACTTTTTCTTTTATGACCAGTAATTAAATTAAGAGGTATGACACTAAAATTACTCATATTATGAGGATCCTCACTATCATACCTGGCGCTTGGCTCACCACCTGCTTCCAGGTCTTCACTCTGGTCCAGACAGACGTCTAACCCAAGGCACTGGCTTGTAAGTCCTACATAAGGGGAGGGTAATCAGGGAAAAAAGAAGACAATAAAATTACTATTATTACCATTAAAGAATTGAATATTAGATTATTAAATTAAACAAAGAGAAGTCCTAATCGAAAAGTAAGATGTAATTAGACCCACGATGGAGAGTTGGATGATGGATCACTACCCTCATGGCCCTTGGCTTAAATTAAGTTGTGCACACCTGCTCTAGACACTATCATCAGAAATGTACAAAAGGCTGTAGTGCAACTGTGCAAACATACCAGATCACTGAAAAAAGAACTATAAGCCCATAAAAAGTATCAAAACATGCCGTAGACATGCAAATACTGGAAAAACAAGAAATATTATGATGAAAGCAAAAACGGGAGTTGTTACCGTAAAGTCATAGCAAAATGTTATAAAAGTATTTCGAAATACCTTTAGAGTGAGAAATGTTTGTATTAGAAGTCTAAAATCCCTTTAAGGAATCCTAAAATATCGGTGCCACCGTCCGAGGTATTCTAAAAGATGATTAGAACACCGGTCCCAATGTTCTAAATACCGTCAATGCGCTCTAATATCAACATCAGAGCTCCAAAACAGTTCCGAAATGTGCGAAACGCTTTTAAGGTGGTAGAGTTATGAGTGAGTGAGTGAGTGAGTGAGTGAGTGAGTGAGTGAGTGAGTGAGTGAGTGAGTGAGTGAGTGAGTGAGTGAGTGAGTGAGTGAGTGAGTGAGTGAGTGAGTGAGTGTGTTGGGTTTAAGGGCCCGTCGACAACTTGGTCATTAGGGCCCCGGTAGAGTTATGTACATCTAGCAATCCCTGAAATTGCTGCCTCAATATCAAGTGTCCAAGCTTAGATCTGAATGGGGTGAAGATCCGGATAGGTAGCATAGAATCGGCGTTAAAAGAGGTGGGTCTTTGTTAGGATAGATTATGATATGATAAAATTTCCGAATAGAATAGGTTAGGTTATGATAGTATAAAATAGCAGAGTTAAACAGTTGGATCTATGTTAGGTAGGTTATGATAGTATAGATCAGATGAGTAAAACAGGAAGACTTTGCTTAGGTTAGGTTAGATCATAAGAATAAATTATATAAAATGAATGGTCTAAAAGTATTATATTAGGTTAGGCTAGCCGTGTAGAAAAGTAGATCTTAGATTAGATTAGATTATGAAAGGACATAATAGGCGGGTAGAAGATTAGGGGCTAACCTAGGTTAGGCGATAGGGGAACAGAATAAATCATACAGACGAGGTTATATTATGTTAGAAATGTAAAAGAATAGGTCATAGATCATTTGATCAAAGGATTGGTTGGTTGGCTTGGTTGAAGGGCGCTCAGCTTCTAGGTCATCAGCGCCCTTAAAAGATTCATAAATTTCACTCAAAAATAAAAATACTAGCAACAAGGAAAATGTACACAAAAAAGTAAAAAAAGTGGCAATAGCCAGATATGAAACAAGGTGATAAATATGTCAAAAAGCATAAAAAGAGATATCTAAAATTTTAAATCCTCAAATTCATACTACACTCCGCTAAAAACTTAAAAATTCTATCAACCGCTGATTTGTCATCCGCCAAGACCTCTGTAAGCCTGGCAGGCAGCTGCAGAGAATCTCGAAGGATGAGAAAGAAAAAGAAACATAAACTATAAGATACTAAGATTGATTAAACGCAAATGTGCATATCTATATCAATGTAAATAATGTTTCGCTGTTCTCCATGTATTTCCTTCTTTCGTTCTTTTTGTGGGGATCGTATGTAGTACCAGCTGTGTTGATATATGTATAACCTACGAGAAAGGAATAAAAGTAATATAGTTTAAATAAATATGATCACGTACTCCAGTTTTTTATATCAAACGTATTTATCGTCCCAGCGGGAGAGAAAGCTGTTAAAGCCGTCACAACTAAGTGCATAAATAAACAAATAAATAATGAACATGTAAACAATGTAACAGAAGATGTGAAAGGGACGCAAATGTTGCAACAGTGCATTTTGCTATCGCAGTAAATCGTCACGCGTGACTTCCGACACGAACAACCTGCCGCCTACCTGCCGCTCCCATGTCTCAAAAGGCTGAACAAAGTATAAGTTCATGCGCAAGTAGTATCCACCATCTGTGGTGCCGTATGCTGTAATCATATTAAATCAATCAATTTTGTAAAATAACTCTAAGCAATAAAGATTGTAAAACGCAACCCCGTGGCACAACAGCCCATCCGGGCCAGGGTCTACCGCCCGACTGCTGCGTCCCCCACCTCTGCCCACCACAGGGGTCATGAGTGGGGTACAGTACTGGAGGTGGGATGTGGTCAGCGCTCCGGTCCCTCCCGGCCGGTTAGGCGGTCTTCTCGACCAGGGGCCGCTACTTTTCAATAAAGTAGCTCCTCAATTTGGCTCCTCAGGGAGCTAACAAGGCTGAGTGCACCCCGGACCAGGTGAGAACATACCCACATCGGTACCGGAAATCGAACCTGGCTCTCCCGCTTGGTAATCAGCAGCCCTACCAGCGCGCTAAGGAGACGACGAAATAAAGATTATAACACGCTAAAAAGGCCTTTTAATATAATTGAGTATGTTAATGTGTACTATTATCTCTTTCTCACTCTCTCTCTTTTTCCGTATTTTCTTAACCAAGGTGTATCTTTCATAGTTTTCCAGTAACATAAAGTTCACTAAAATTTAATTAAAATGGGAACTTCACAGACTACTCTCAGAATTTTAAATATATAGGTACGTTTTAGTTATGACACTATTGCTTATGCCATACTTTTACTAAAATACATATATTTTAATCCAAATATTTCAGCGGTTTTTAAGAAATTACGATCATGAACATCTTTAGATGTAAAGGATCGTTTGAAGTGGGAAATTTTGTCAAAATCTCTGTGTCACGCGTTAAAGGTGCTGTACTTAAATACTAAATTTAGTATTCATTTGCTTTTTCGTTCTAGAGTTGTTTGTCGAGAAAATAAACACATGCACTCGGAATATTTTATAAAAGTGCTTTTTTGTGGCACAGTGAACCTCAAAACGTGTATTTCCAGTGAAATCTTAATTTGGCAGTTTTGGATGGAATACAACACTCCCTCTTCCTAACATAGCTAATCGGTAATGAAAGTAAAAACTACATGCCTCCTGTGAGGATTGAACTCACGACCCCTGGTTTACGAGACCAGTGCTCTGCCACTGAGCTAAAGAGGCGAACAAGACACAGCCGGCATCGGAAGATTCATAGTTCCCGCAGTGGAACTGCAGTTTTCCGGAATAATGCATCTCTCCAACTCTTCATGGCTTTGAATGTCTAGATTTCTATAACAGAGGTCTTCTAAATGATTTTTAATAAATATGTTTTTCAGTGGTACATCGTAAATATTTTTATAATCTATATTTAAAATCCATGACAGGAAGAGAGTTAAAAGTTTATATGAAACTGCTACTTTATGTAAAAAATCTGATGTGTTGCACTCACATGACTTTCTCTAGTTTTGTACTAACCATTCTTACAAACTCTTATTCCTCTAGTTTCTTCGTGTTACTTGAGATAAAAATTTTCAGAAATATCTTATTATTTCCTTGTAGGTGCAAGGGGAATATGGTAATACAGAAGTCTTAGAACGATAGTCAAATTTTTACAGCTCTCAAATTCCGTTCTCTTTGCACTGTTAACATATGGAAAAATGAAACCGATGTTAGATTTGACAAAAGTAGAAGTTTTCCAAAACTTACATAAATAACAAGGAATGTCTCCGAAATGGTTCACTCTCCAAAAAAAATTATTTAGACATAAATTGTGTATTTTAACGAGATCTTCAGTTTTGTATAGTAAAATTTGGTGTCTCTTACGGTTTACCAGTTATGCAAAAGTCATTCAGAGTGAATACGACTTCATGGGCTATATCCAGAGAATTCAAGATATACATTTCATTTTTCATAAAAGTATCTCAAACATGGTATTTTAATCAAAACCGCTAGAGCCATTTTCAAGAAAATCAAAATTTTCGAAAAATTTCCCATGTAAAGGGTAGGTTAGGATGAAGGAATTTTCTTCAAAAACTTCGTGTCGCATCCTTAAAAAACATTAAGCATAAATACCAACTTTAGTTTTTAACCGACTTTTCGTTTTTGAGTCATGCTGTCCACAGACTGATAGACACAGAAACACACACAGTCATTCTTCTAAAAATGCCTTTTTTGGATTCAGGGGACCTCAAAACCTATATTTCCGGTGAAATCTCGACATCGAATTTTTGGATGGAATACAATACTTCCTCCCCTTATACGTAGTAGAGAAAGTAAAAAATTTATTTTAACGATACACAATTCTTCTAAGCAAATTTTCTAGAAAATGGCTTAATAAAGGGGCATAAAGCATTCTGTGTTCCTACCACATAAACTTTAAAGCCAAATTAGCTGGCCGGCTGATTGGTCGGCTGGCTGGTCGGCTGACTGACTGACTCACTCACTCATTTATTTATTCCTATATATTCGCGAGTTTAACCATTTATGAAGTATTACTTGTCAATGGTTTGAATTTTTCAATACTTTTCCTCAAATGGGAAGTCATTCTTTTTTATTCTCGCAATGCAAAGATGAGTTTCAAAGCCCTCACACAAGGATCAGCTCTTAAAGAATTTGTCTATCGCTTGAGCCCACTGCACTGTCCTATTGCCATTGTACCTGCAATAAAGTATGTAATAAACCATTTTCACACATGCTTATCTCGAATACATGAAGTAGTTAGAAGAATAAGCCTTTTTAAGGATGAAGCTCTATCTTGTAAACCTAAACTTGCATATGTAGCCATTTTTAAAGATTCTAAAAAAAAAGTATTAAACTTTATTTGTGGAGCTTAAATCCACTGCAGTATTCTGCCATATTAGATAATAATTATTTTGTAATAAGAGTTAATTCATTATATGTGTGTTCTGAATAAAACTTGTATTTAGAAGGACTTGTAAAGCATGTTGAAGAATACGTAGAAAAAGTCACGTGAATGTAACACAAAACTCTTTAGATGGTAATTATTATTTATTTATGCCAACAAACTTACTGCTGGTGTTTTTAACCACACAAGCCGCATGTGGGCAATATTTAAGAGGAGGAATCAGGACTGAAAAATAAAAACATCAGCAGTAAGTTTGTTGGCATAAATAAATAATAATTGCCATCTAAAGATTACTTAAAACGCGGTACACAAAGTGCTTACAATTCTAAGTCGCACTTCGGGGTATTTATCTCTGATGTGAGATTCCCTTGTGGTCTAACCGGGAAAAGTACGAATCAGCTGTGGAATTTAGTGTCGTACTGGCAAGTTAGCCATGGTAGCTTAGAGGTTAAAGCAGCCGCTCGATAAGCGGAAGATCCGTGGTTCAAATCCCGGCTATGGCATTAAATTTTTCAGTCCTGATTCCACTTCTTAAACAAAACTCTTTGTTTTTTTTTTTCCTGTTCATGCAAACAGAGCGGAATTTGAAAGCTATCATATGGCAACCAGCTCTTAATGGATCTGGCTATCACTTTAGCCTACAGTCTTGCCATATTCCCATTTTACCAACATTGAAGTATATAACCATTTCTATATATTCTTATCTTAATTAACATGAAGTATACGGAAGAATAAGTTTTGTAGCAATAGTTTGTTGAAGAATGAGCATAGAAATAATATTAAATCAGATTTTTCATTCCGGTGTCTCATTAAACGAATGCATATTGGACTTTTGATTTGTAAATGTTTACAAACTACCAATGGATATGTATCATTAATAAAAGAAATGCTGGGAGTTCCTATTCAAGGCTCAAGGTTCTAGTCAAGATAAAAACTTAAGGATCTAAGGAGGACCGATCTCTTGAACTTGGAAAGCTGCAACTTTGTAATCCACTGAAACTCAGTTGTCTGCAGCTTTTCTTTCGAAAGAGGTTCGTTATCGATTTTCATTATCATAATTGAACTAACGATGTAGCATTCGCCAGAACTTCGTTACACTAAAAAGTAAATAGAATGCAGCAAGGTCTAACAGAACAGAGAAGAAAAGCGTTGATGTTTTTGTAAAATTAATGAACATCGGATAAAAGTTTTCGGAGTTCTGAACACAGCACAGAAACTTACTTTTAGTTATTGCTGATTCTGTGGAGGATAAAGCAAGAAGGGTAAGAAAACATGTTCCTTTTTGGTTTGAGCCGTTCATTATCCTCGGATATGACAGTAAATTAATTTCCTTCATGTTGTTGCAACTGATATTTTCTTCAGACAACAATGGAAGCTAATTCATACTATTTAAACTACTTGTGTAGTAATTGTGAGGAATATTACTAAATAGCATGCAATGTTGAAACCTGAATTGCATTAGTACCATCGAATTTAAAATGCAATGTTTCAAATAATCAACTACAGACATTCAAATATTATGGAAAGAAGTTGTGTGTATATGTGTAGTATAATATACAATATATATAAAGTTTTATGTATGTATATACGTGTGTCTGTGAATCTGTGTGTATGTGTATGTAGGTCGGTGGGTGGGTAGGTAGGTGCGAATGCGCGCGCGCGTGTGTGTGTATGTCTGTGTGTCTCTGTGAGTGTATGTATGTGTGTGAGTGTGTGTATGTATGTGTTATTTAAAGTAGATCAAACCTTATAACCGATCTATGATGCACGTTACTATCAATAACAAATGTAAATGCCGTCACTGCTTAAATTTTCTCCACCATTAAAAGGCTTCAAACATAGTTATAATAAGAACGAAACAAGAATTAAACAAGTGCATAAGTGTACATAAAAGATGTGCAAAATGACATTGGACTTCGGAGCATAGTTGATGGCATCACAATAATGACTGCCGAGTTCTTTCAAAAATACCTGGTGTATCACGAATACATCAAAAACATTAACAAAATTGATACATTAGTAGGCATAAAGATAACAATGTAATATAGACATTCAAAATGTTTGCTACTTAGTATGAAAGTGAAGAAGAAAACTACCTGAAAGGTGCAATCAGACCTTTTCAGCGGAGATAAACACTTTCCATATTCACTGTACCATATAACGTACGCCTTGCGTTAATTTAGAAGGCAAATGTTTTTTTACTTCAGAACAGAAGAACAACAAACTCGCGTTTCTCTCTTGTTTTCTGCTTCCCTTCACTGGAATTACCTTGGTTCATGTAATTGCTACTAAAATATTAACAACAGGCTTTGATTCTAAGCCATTCATTCTAGACGACTGCAAGTATTTTCTGATTAAGTTTGAAGCACAGCCGTCGGAAGCTTAAAACGCTTTAAGACATACTGGGACATTATTGTGAATTTCTGAAATAGGCACACAATAAGTAGAAGTTATTCCCATTCCCGGTCTAGAATGTTATTCGGCTTGAGGGGACCAAAAACTGCAGAAGAAATGGGTCGTTAAGCGCAACGTGTTTAATATTTCACTTCGAATAAGAACAACAGCGAAGAAAAACGATGCAATATACTTAATAAATAACAACCGCAAGTAGCAGAAAAAGGAAAGGTAAACGAGCATATCTCCCAGGTAGTAAAGGGCTGGGGCAGTGATGGATGAAGGTCATGAGGAAGATGGGGTTTTTCACAATGGAACATTACTGTGTGCATCAAGAAGGGGTACATTATAACAAACAAGCTTTGTTATAGAGAGCATGACCAACACTTCTGTTTTATTACTTTCTCTACTACGTATACTAAGATGGGGAAATATTACATTCGGCCCAAAAATTCGATGTCGAGATTTCGCCGGAAATACATGTTTTCAGGCCCCCTAAATAAAAACACATTTTTAGAAAAAGGCCCGTGCGTGCAAGCGTCTGTGTGTCAGTATGTCTGAGGGCAGCATAACTCAAAAATGAAAAGTCGGTTAAAAACCAACGTTGGTATTTAGGTTTAATATCTTTCATCAGTACGACACAAAGATTTTGAGGAAAATTCCTCCACTCTATACTATACTTTACATGGAAAAATGTCGAAAATTCTTATTTTCTCAAAAATGGCTCTAACGATTTTAATTAAAATACTATAAGTGATGTTTTTATGCCAAATGAAATGTATATTTTGAATTTTCTGACTATAGTCCATGTAGTCTTCTTTACTCTTGATGGCTTTTGTATAACTGGTAAACCATAAGAGATAGACCAAATCTTACTATACAAAAATAAGATTTCTTAAAATAGACAATTTATGTTGAAATGTTATTTCGGAGGTATTGTTATTTCTGTGAGTTTTGCAATACTTACACTTTTCTCAAATGGAAAGTCGTTATTCACTTTATCACCTGGCCGTGCAAAGGGAATGGAATTTCAAAGCCTTCATATAGCGACCACCGTTAAAAGATTTGACTATCCCTCAAAGCCTACTGTATTCCCATATTCCCCTTGCACCTACAAAAAATTAACTTCAGATGATTTTTGCAAGTGCTTACCTCGACTAACGCGAAGAAGATAGAGGAATAAAAGTTTGTAAGAGTAGTTAGTACAATTAATAGTGAAAGTCGTGTGAGTGAGAAAGAATAAGTTCAAATCGACCAGTTCTATTCTCATCACAAATGAATAGTTCAGTTGAATTATAATTTACATCTCGGCAAATATGGGCAACTCTGGAGAAGGCCAAATCAATATGAACTGAAAGAGATCGTAAACTTTCACGGCCGGAGTCAATATATCTAGGAGTTATTTCCGGGCTGTTATGCCGTGGTCTGCGCTAGTTTAAGTACCCAGACGTTTCGTCCACAACTGCGGCGGACATCTTCAGTGGTGCGATCGTAGTCTCCTCGGAGAAGTTAACATCTATGACCTATGCTATATACATATTTAAATGATATAACACGTTTCTTTCTTTTCTTTTGAACAAACTCACAATATTTCTTAACAACTTGCCAAAGGGTTTATGAATACACAAATAGTCAAGGGCACCCATAGGTGAAATGTCTAAAATCTTACAGTTTTTATCCAAATGTTTCAAAATGTTTAGCCGTGGTGTTTGTACTACAATTATAAGCGCACTTTAAATGTAATCAGATGTATTTAATACTTTATCAGAAAAAATACATTTATTATATTAATCATTTAGGAATCACACACATACATAAATCGTAATATCGAAAAACGGAAAAATATTAACACATTATTTAAATACTAATACGCTAAACCGGCATAAAACATTTTAGTCACTGTTCTGGCTGTTTCAGAAACAAATTTTAAATTTTTAAATATAACGTTTGTAACAATTTGTCCTCATTTGATCGAATTAAGTATATTTACATCTTGAAAACTTTAAAGTGTATTCAATATGCCGGTTCTTTAAATTCATTCTGTCTGAGGTTTTGCTGAAAATTTGAAGAATATTGGTAACAAACTAAACTATATGGAACATTTTAACGTGCAAATGTGTAAGAAATATCAAAGTCGAGCAAAAGACATAGAAAATAAATACATGCCATTAAAACACTGTGTTCTTGGACATTTAAGTAGACATATGTGAACCTTTAAGGAATACTAAGAGCAAACGTCATAGTATGTAATTAAAGCTTAAGGTTGAAGGTACTTTTGCACATAAAAGCTATGTTGTATTGTTTGAAATTGTTTGCCAAATTTCAGCGATGGATATCTTTAACATAACAATGGTAATATTTTTGCTTTTAAGCAAAATAAATTGGACACTTTTTTGTATTAGTTGCACACTATATTAAAAACAGACTTAAAATATTCACCTTCCACAGAATATAAATTGGAAATGAATATTGGTAACTAATGGGAACGTCATGATGCACTGAACCTCCGCAGATGATGCATTAGGGAAACAGAAATAGCACATAGACATATAGTAAAAGAAATCTAATCATAAAACATGATAAATATTAATGCAGTAAATAACACATTATTTGGTCTTCCGGGAATTTACATATCATTGCATTCCAATGAATGTTTGAGCGAGTGTTCATCATATTTGAAAAGTGGAAAGATAAATATACCTATTGGAGTTTTCATCTCCACGGTGCAGAGCGTACAACAAAAGCCTGGAAACAACTGAAGCATGCGAAAACGAATCCATTGTTTATCTCGATGTATAACTTTTGGACTAGAGAGCCCTTTGATTTATTTCGTAATTTATTGGAAAGTTATGTTAAACCGTAATATAAACTGATTCAGTTTTACAAAGTAATTTAGAAACTATTTTTTATTCAGAATTTAATTAGTAAAAGCTTTTCCTCAAAATAAGATTCGTTTTACAGAGAAAGTGTAAGAATTCGAGCACTAATACTCCATCTATAAAAAGCTTGAGAGAAAATCGACATAAAAATTCATTTCTAAGTATGATAGGCATTGCACCTTACATACACGTGGTATTTTTCTTTGTATCTCGTATTTTATTATTCAAATCATTTTAGCACAAACATCTTAAATACTTTGCCACACAAACCTAGTGGACACAGAAAATGTTATATTCCAACTAAAAATTCTAAATCGCGATTTTATCACACACATATAAGGCTGTAAGGGCTATAAGTGCAGACATTTTTATTGGTAATTGCGGACGTATAATTAACAATATTACATAATATTTTCTTCATTTGTGAACTTATAATTTTATTTATTAAGAGTCTACGTTGTTTGTAGGTTAGTATCTCTAAGTACAGACGGCATGACGCAGAATGGGCCGGTCTTGTGATAACGAAATGTGTGCCGAGGCTAGTTCCAATACTTCTGCAAGGCCAATGAACTCAAAATATCTAGGCCAGTAATTGATGCATTGATGTGTGAAGCAAAATGGATAGTCTGTACGACAAGCGTTTTTCATTTAGTGGCGCTGTTATGAATATGCAAAAAACATCATGTAGTAAATTGTGATTGGTATGTGGGAAAACTGTTAGACGAAGAGAAAAAACAACATACTGAAGTGGATACACACTAACGTACCGATTATCAAAATACCCCTCTTATAGCCCGTGTGGAGCTGATGGTCTCCCATCGGGTGCCTCCCCAGGTGGCGGATAGGGGAATACTCACCAGATATGGTGGGTACCGGGGAAATAAAATATCGGGGCAGACCAAAACCAGCACTACTGCCTTGGCTCTACAAAGACTAGGGGAAGACAACCTTGATTACAAATTACCTGGCCCTCCAGATTGGGGGGTTATGAGGCTGACGACCCCATACTGTAAAAATAATGTTGTTGAGAATATCTAAATGAAGAAACTCGGCCAGATAAACTCTACATGGACTAGCAAGAACAATGGCTTACGAATTGGAACGTAGAATGTACTTTCATTATACATAAGTGAAGCGCTAAAGAAACTTATGGGACAAGTTATAGAATATAATAGATATATTAGCCCTCCAAGAGATGATGCACTGAGAAAAATACTCTCGAAAAAAAGGAAGGCAACATCTATTATAATTGTCATCATAAATTATTCCAGTTTGGTACTGGGTTCTTTGTAAATAAAAAATACAGGTAATGGATTTTCAACCTATCAATTGGAGAGTATGCAAACTTAGACTAAGGGGACGCTACCGAAACTACAGTTTGTCAACCTCTATGCTCCACCAGGAACTAAAAGAGAAGATGATAAGGAGACTTTCTATGAACAGCTTGAGAAAGCATAAAACCAAAGTTGATATTTAAGTTTAATGTCTTTCAAGGATGCGACACGAAGATTTTGCAGAAAATTGCTCCACCCTAAACTATCCATTACATGGAAAATGTTTCGACTGAATGAGTATATAAATAAACCTTTAGAATACTTTCTTTCTACCGTTGATCGTTTAAGCACTTTTATGTGACATCATAAGCTTCCATCAGCTTCGACTGACCGACGAGCAGATCTGAAGCAAAACATACACTAGCAAAACTGAGAAAGAGATAGATAAAACAAAAATTTGGAGTCGGAAACGGCTGTCAGTCTAAAACATGATGATCAACAACAAGAAGAAGAATGAGAAGATTTTATTACAAAATGCCATATCAGGAAATGCTTTATAGAAGTGCAATCAAATTTTGTTTTGAAATTATAAAGCAGAGAACAATAATACATACAAAGTTCAAAGTTGTATATTCTGTCTTGTGGTTAGGACTTCCATTTTCCCTTCTTTTCGTTAACAAAATTAGTCGTGCACATAGGAAACCAAATAATCTTTTGATAGCGTAATAGCTGAGAGAAGCTGCGGAAATAAAAACGGCACCACTAAAATCTTCGCAAATCTGAAGCATTAAAACTTGCAATCTGCCTACACAAGCGACGCTTGAGGATTTGAATGTACCAAGTAAAGGAAATGAGGTTCCTGCAGTAAATAACAGCTCGGCTTGCAGGATAAGAATATACGCAAGGAAATCAGGTCGCTTTTAGAACCCCGAAAGATAAAACGCAAAATAAATGAGGCAAGAGGAAGCGCACATCAGATGTACCATATCAGAAATGATAGTCTAAATAGCCCTTGCCGCTAAGGAAAGACCAACATGCGCTAAACATAAGAGATAATAGATACCTTGCCTCATATGAGCAGCCTCGTTAACACAGTTTGGAAAACATGGCTAAACTTGAACGAGAGTGATGACTCCGCGGTAACCTATGACTCGCATTCTGCAGCTCCCAGGTTCGAGTGGATTTTCCTTTTTTACTTTCTCTACCGCGTATAGCAGTTAGAGAAAGTATCATATGCGACACAAAAATTCCATGTCGAGATTTCACCGTAAATATGTTTTGAGGTTCCCTGAATCCAAAAGAAGCATTTTAGAAAAAGATCCGCGCGCGCGCTCGTGTGTGTGTGCGCGCGCGCGCACGAGAGAGAGAGACAGACAGAGAGAGAACAGCATTACTCAAAAACGAGAAGTCGGTTAAAAACCAAAGTTGGTATTTAAGTTTAATATCTTTCAAGAATGTGACTTGAAGATTTTCAAGAAAATTCCTCCACCCTACACTATCCTTTACGTGGAAAATTTTTCGAAAATTTTTATTTTCTCCAAAGTGGCTCTAACGATTTTTATTAAAATGTCATGTGTTTGAGATACTTTTATGGCAAATGAAGTGTACGTTTTGAATTTTCTGGATATAGTTCCATATAGTCCTGTTTCCTCTTGATGACTTTCGCATAACTGGTAAACCATAAGAGATAGACCAAATCTCATTACATAAAAAATATAAATCTCGTTAAAACGCACAATTTATGCTCAAATACTTTTTTTCTTTTTGTGGAGGAAACCGTTTCGGAGATATTCTTTGTTAGTTGTGTAGAGTTCTGCTATATTTTTACTTTTCTCAAATGGCAAAGTCGTCCATTTTTTTTTTGGGGGGGAGGGGGTCTTGGCCGTGTAAAGAGAACGGAATTTCAAAGCCTTCATTTATCGAACAGCTTTAAAACATTTGGCAGTCACTCAAAGCCCACTGTATTCCCGTTTCCCATACACCTACAAGAAAAATAACAATAAGATAATTTCTAGGTTTGTAAGAATAGTTTGTGCACGAGTAGAGAAAATCATATGGGTGCAGGTTTAAGGGCGCTCAACTTCTAGGTCATTAGCGCCCTTGAAAGATTAATAGCCAGATATAAATTTCACTCAAAAAATAAAAATACTAGCAACAAGAAAAGTTTACAAAGGTAAAAAGCAGTGGCAATAGCCAGATATGAAACAAGGTGATAAATATGTCCAAAAGCAGAAACAGATAATTAAAAAATTTTAAATCCTCAATTTGATACTGCACTCCGCTAAAAAATTAAAAACTCTATCAACCGCTGTTTTGTCGTCCGCTAGGACCTCTGCAAGTCTGGCAGGCAGCTGCAGAGAATCCCGAAGGTGCGCTAGAGAGCAACACTCTAGCAGCACGTGGCGAACTGACAAAAGGTTGTCACACAGCGGACATAGAGGCGTATGGTCCCTTTTAAATAGGTAACCATTAGAAATATTGCAGTGCCCTATTCTTAATCGAGCCAAACTAACCTCCTCGCGACGAAATGTGCGCCAGGAAGTTACCCAGTTTATCGGAAGTTCTTTCACTTCTCTAAGTTTATTACCGCGGAGAGCTGACCACTCGTCGTGCCAGGACGACAGCACCGCTCTCCGCACTTCAAGCCTAAAGTCTTCCGAAGTATCACGTGAAATGGTAATACTGGGTTCTGTAGTTGCCGTCTTTGTGGTTAATTCTGCTATTTCATTCCCCGGCAAACCTACGTGACCAGGAATCCATGCACACACCACGTCAACGCCAGAAGCAAGTAAAACATGGAGGGCATCCTGGATACGCTGTACAATAGGGTGGGGGTTGTACAACTGACAAAGGCTCTGCAGTGCACTAAGGGAATCGCTCAAAATCAGGCAGTTACCTAATTTACGACGGCGAACATACAAAATGGCTCGATAAATTGCATAAAGCTCTGCAGTAAAAATGGAGGTGCTATTTGGAAAACCGAATGTATATGGTTCGGTTCCATAAACATAAGCACATCCAACACCGTTGGAGCCCTTTGACCCATTGGTGTAAATATATCGACGGTCAGTGTAGCCTGACAAAAATTCTAAGAAACACGTGCGGATACTTGAAATAGGCATCGTGGACTTCTGGTGTACGGTCATCCCAAGATCTGCATGGGGCGTGCCAGATAGCCAAGGAGGGTAAAGCCTCTCGCCCTTGGCGAACATCCCAGGCAGTTCCACTCCAAGCTTCACTAGAAGGTCTTGGAAACGGAACCCCGAAGGCTTAGGACTAAGGGTGCTATTCCTATATCGTTCTCTTAGCGTGGTGGTGAAAAAGAAGCGAACGTTGGGTGCTTAGGCATATATCTAAGCGCACAACCATAATTTGCCAAGAGAATCTCACGCCGATATTGCAGAGGAGGTTCTGCGGACTCGGCGTAAAGGCTCACCACTGGGCTTGTTGGAAAAGCTCCTGTTGCAATGCGGATGCCCCTATTATGGACCACGTCTAATCTTCTCAGCACAGATGGTCGTGCTGACGAATAAATAATACACCCATAGTCTAGCTTGGATCGGACCAATGCGCGATATATTCGCAACAAAATTGTCCGATCCGCTCCCCACGATTTGCCATTCAGTACTCGCATAATATTTAGGGAACGGTCACATCGTGCTCCTAGCTGTGCAATATGCGACGACCAACTAAGCTTCCTGTCCAGGATCAAACCCAGGAAGCGCGTCTCTTCTGCGTAGGGAAGTAAATCTGGACCGAAGCGGAGAGAAGGTGGTAATCGTCTCCTACGACGCCAGAAATTAACGCAGATTGACTTCTCAGTTGAGAAACGGTAGCCGTTTTTCACGCTCCATTCTCTAAGGTTGACCAAACATTGCTGCAGGCGCCGTTGTAAGAACGCCGAGCGCTGAAAAGTGCAATAGACAGCGAAGTCGTCTACAAATAGGCATGACGAAACTCCAGGTGGAACACATTTCCAGATGGAGTTAATTATTATAGCAAAGAGCGTAACACTTAGCACCGAACCCTGAGGTACTCCCTCCTCCTGAACAAAAGAATTAGAAAAAACCGAGCCGACCCTTACTCGGAAAAAGCGGTCCTTCATGAACTCCTGAATGAAAAGTGGTAGGCGTCCACGTATGTTCCAGGCATACAGGGAACGTAGAATCCCTGCTCGCCAGCACGTATCATAAGCCTTCTCAAGATCGAAAAATATGCCAACGGTTTGACAGTTCTTCATAAACCCGTCCATTATCTGTGTCGATATTGACACAAGATGGTCAACAGTTGAACGGCGTCGTCGAAAACCACACTGGATGTTAGTCAGTAGGTTACGACTTTCTAACCACCATACCAATCGTCCATTGACCATGCGTTCCATCACCTTGCAAACGCAACTGGTGAGGGAAATAGGACGATAGCTGGAGGGAAGATGACGGTCCTTTCCAGCCTTCAAGATGGGAATAACGGTGGCCTCCCGCCAGTTTTCTGGGAGTATACTGTCAACCCAAACACGATTATAGACCTCGAGCAGGAATGCCTTACCTTCAGGAAAGAGCTGTTGTAACATTTGTACATGAATACCGTCCGGTCCTGGTGCTGAACATCGCGAAGATTTCAGGGAATGCTCCAGCTCCGCCATGGTGAAAAGGCGATTGTAATCTTCTACGTTTCTAGAACGAAACGAGAAGCCTTGAGATTCCACCTGAGTTTTAATTGGAAGGAACTCAGGGGAGTAGCTTTCCGAGCTAGACACTTGTGCGAAAGCACTGCCAAAGGTATTGGCCACTTCAAATGAATCAACAACAGCTCCTGTGGCTGTATTTAATCCCGCTATTGGTATTTGGGTCGTTTTAGCTGCAACACGCCTTAATCCATCCCACACAACCGAGGAAGGTGTGTGTCGGTTAAATGAAGCTACACATTTGCTCCATGATGACGTTTTGCTATCCTTAATGACTTGTCTGGACCTGGCGCGCATTTTCTTGTATTCGGTTAGGTTTTTCAAGGTACGGTGACGTTGGAAAACCCTAAGTGCTCGCCTTCGAGCACGAATGGCATTCCGACATTCTTCCGTCCACCAGGGGACGGGAAATCGACGGGGGTGTGTAGTCGACCGCGGAATCGATTGTTCAGCAGCAGAGAGAATCGTCTCCGTGAGATGCTGCGCCAAATTATTCAAGGAGTCGTGCTCGCTGTATGTAAAGACAGCCAATTGGGTGTAAAGGTTCCAGTTGGCATGGTCCAAACGCCATCTGGGCATACGTGGGGAACATGTAGGTTGCGTCAAGAGACCAATAAGACATGGGAAGTGGTCACTAGAGGGTAAATCAGAGATGACATTCCATTGTAAGGAGACTGCCAATTGAGGTGAACAAACTGCAATATCAAGGTGCGAGAAACTATTGTGGGAGTCCGAAATGAATGTAGGCTCTCCAGTGTTGAGGAGAGCTAGGTTGTGACTGTCCAAGAAATCGGAAATGAGTGTACCTCTCGCACAAGCGCGACTTGAACCCCACAGTGGGTGGTGCGCATTGAAGTCTCCCACCAGCAGGAACGGTGTTGGTAACTGGGAAACTAGATCTTCTAAATCAATGTGCGAGAAGTCATGGGACGGAGGCAAATAAAGATTACAGATGGTGAAATGTATGTTTGGCAGTTTAATCCATACAGCAACTGATTGTATATCAGAGTGCAATGGTAGAGTTTGCATATACACGTCATCTCTAACAAGCATCATAGCGCCGTCATGTGCCGGTACACCCTCTTCTGGTGTAACATCACACCGTATTGGGGTGTATCGCCTTAGATGGAAAGCGTCATGAGGACGTAGCTTAGTCTCTTGCAAATATGCGACCAGAGGTTCATTTTCTTTGAGCAAAAGCTCAAGTTCTGGCCTTTGAGTCCGAATTCCACGTACGATCCATTGTAGGATAGCCATATTGCATTGTGTATGGGATAGGTCATTCCAAGGTAACTCTTCATTACTTTGGAGTAGGCGGTTGTCGAACTAATTTAGCCCTTTTCTTCTCTCTTGGGCTGACGTTCTTTTCGGACGCTTTTTCGCGCCTCTTTTCCACTGGGGGTCTCCCAGTATGGGCAGATTGGTCTAAATCCATGTCCTCTGCCGAGGACGTGCGTTTTCCCATAGCAAACTTGGGTTCGAGTGTCTCGAACCGGTTGCTAATGGGGACCGGCGAAGATGAAAGACGCCGGTCTGAGTCCACCCCTGAAGATTCTCCAGACGAGGATTTTCGAGATCTTCGAGATGTTCGGGGACTCCTACATCCCTTCGATGTACTGGGATCGGACGTACCATTTTCCTTGAGGAAGTCGTTTCTTGTATAGGTCTTCTTGAACTTAATCGGTGAGGCATCATATTTTACGGGCTTGCTTCTATCTTGTGTTGATCTTGATGCTTTTGAGGGTGATGTAACGCTGATGTTCTTTGCACTTACGGACTTTGTAGACGTTGACACAGATTTGCGTGCCGATGTAGAAGGCTTTGGAATTGAGCTACGGGCTACGAGTGTCTTTTCTGATATTGTTGCCCCATTTATATCGCTGGTTTGTGTTGCGATTTCTCGTTTCGGTACCGTTTTAGCTGTAACTTAGCTATAGGTACCGGATCTTGGAACAGAGGGTTGGCGTAGACGCAAGAGCTTCCGGGCTTCTGAGAAGGGCACCTTCTCTCTAACGCGTATCTCTTGAATCGCTCTTTCCTCTACAAAACGGGGGCAATCTCGGGAACTGGATGCATGTTCACCCTTGCAGTTTACGCATGACGGCGCTGCAGCACAATCACCATCATGTAATGCATCCGCACAGTTATTACAAGTAGGTATTCCGTTGCAAAACTCGTTTGTGTGCCCAAAGCGCTGGCATTTAAAACATCTGAGCGGGTTCGGGATGAACGGCCTAACTTCGATGGACTCATACCCTGCCTTAATCCTTTGCGGGAGATCTACCCGATCAAAGGTCAGGAACAGGGTACGTGTTGGCTTCAGTTCACCACCTTCTTTGCGCTGAACCCGGTAAACATTAGTAACGCCTTGTTCCATAAGATTTTCTTGAATCTCCTCATTGCTTAAATCATCCAATGCACGGGTGTTTATCACGCCGCGCGAGGAGTTCAAAGTTCTATGCATCTGAACACTGACAGGATAACTTGCTAGCATATTCGCTTTCAGTATCTTAGCTGCCTGGGTAGCTGAATGTGTTTCAACCAGGAGCGTGCCATTGCGAGATCTAGTGCATGACTTTACTGGACCAGCAATGTTATCCAAACCCTTTTTTTTTTTTTTTTTTTTTTTTTTGTATGGTAAATGGGCTCACCGATAAAAATTTCTTGTCTCCCTCAGTTCTTGATGTTAGTAAGTAGCGAGGACCACTCGACTCTGCTACTTCCTTTACATAAACTTTAACTTTTTTTTTTTGAGTTTTTTGTGAACTCATGGCGATTTCATCCTCCACCATTGCAAATGTCTCCGATGGCATGCTCACATTCTGGGCGCCACCCCGGCTTAGGTGAGAGTCCTGGCCTGGACCTTGCTCGCCCTAGGGTCTCACCTCCCAATGTATAGACAGAGGGACCCAATCGCCTTCAGGAGTGCATCAGCTCATGCAATGGCCCCTCCCCGGGACTGGCCTTTATCAGCGGATACGCACACAGATCCTACATGATAACCAGGGGCTGGGACTTACCCAGTCACCCCTTGCGTCACCCCATCCTCCTACAACCCGCGCGTAGGTTATCCATCAGACTGTGTACAGGGAGGTAACAGGTGGGAGGTCAAACACAAAAGTGGACCAAAGTTGATTGGGCGTTTGGCATGTGCCCTCTCACCTCTTGGAGGAACCCAATCGAGAGTATGGCTCGGGGCCCCGGGTACGCCAAACCCTTCTCTACCATAGTAGGAGCCCCTGGGGGAGTTTGATTTCGGAGTCCTCTTCTGCTAGATGAGTCGTCGACCAAGACTAACGAGCCCCATCTACCCGTTTGGAATGTTCTTAGCTTCCCCTCACCTCTTGCCTACCAGTGGTCACAGACACACTTAGTAGGCCGTCTGGATCGGGTACTGAGCCCCTCCGCCACGACAAGGCGAAACTCCTTCGGAGGGGTGTGGGATGTAAAGCACGAAAGAAACAGGAAAGAGGCAAGGTGGGGATGATAACGGTAGATAGTCAGGAGGAAGTAAAGAAAAGTGTGAACACAAGAATAGCCTCAGAGGAAACGTCATATGAAATAACTAATGGATCAAAGAGAGTGAGGAGGGAAGGGAGAACTAAGCAGGAGAGAAAGGAAGGGATATTTCGCCCAGAATAACAAGGTTAAGAAAAACCTTGGATAAAATCCATAGATGAGGGAGCAGAGGTATTCTTATATGTAGTGAACGCGAGTTATAGTGAAGTAGTGAAATTGGGATAATGAAGATTATCGAAGTGTACAACAAACCGATTAATATAGTGCGTAAGTGATGTAGATTCAAGGGTGCTCAACTACTTGGTCATCAGCACGCTTAAAAAGCAGTTCATGGCAAAAGCCAGATATGAACTTCAATATAAAATAAAATTACTAGTAAAAACAAAAATATACAAAACAAAGAGACAAAAGCCAGAATTAAAACAAAGTTACAAAAATGTCAAAAAGGTATAAAAATTTGATATCTGAAGTCTTAAATTCTCAAGTTCATGTTTATCTGTGTTAAAAATTTTAAAACCCTCTCAACTGCTTGTTTATCGTACGCCAGGAGCTCTGCCAGATGACAGGCAGCTGCAGAGAGTTTGTAACGTGCACTAGGGAAAAACACTAGCAGCATGTGACGACTGACAAAAGGTTGTCGCACAGCAAAGAGGAGCAGGGTCCCATTTAAAAAGGTAACCATGCCAAAAATTGCAGTGGCCAATGTGCAACTGAGCCAAGTTAACCCTCTCATGACAAGATATGCAAGAGGAAGTTACCCAGTTTATCGGAAGTTCTTTCACTTCTATAAGCTTATAGTAGGTGAGCTACCAAAAGAATGAAGTTATGCGTGCTTTGTACATCAGATGGACAGAACCAGTTCCCCACACTATGCCATCACATGCAACACACATGCCAATAACTTGATTCTTCTTTAATATAGCTGGACTACTAAGTCTGCTTATTACCATGGAGAGCTGATCTCTCTTCGTGACAGCACAATAACACCACTCTCACCACTTTAAGCCTAAAGTCTTCCAACACATGTAATATGAGAGATGGGGATTCTGTGGTTGCTGCCAAATCTGCCATTTCATTCCCTCACAAACCTACATGACCAGGAATCCATCCACACACCACATTCCTGGACACATTCTACAATAGGATAGAAGTTGTACAGCTCACAAAGGTTCTTAAGTGCACTAGAAGAATCACTTAAAATCAGGCAGTCACCTAATTTATGACAGTACTGATATAAAATGGCTTGGTATATCGCATACAGCTCTGCGTATAAATGGAAGTGCTATTATGAAAACCAAATGCATGTGGTTCAGTTCCATAAACATAAGCACATCCAACACCACAGGTGCTGAATCCATTGGCATAATTAAATGTCAGGGTAGCCTGACAATTAAAAAAAAACAAGCGTGGATACCAGAGACAGGCTTCATGAACTTCCGGTGTACAGTCATCCCAAGATCTTCATGGGATGTGCCACATAACCAAGCGGGGTATATGTCTGGCATTTCAATAACAAGCTTCCTAAAAAGCTCCCAGAAACAAAAATCCATTGGCTTAGGGTACTTTACCTATATCATCCGCTTGATGTGGTGGTGAAAAATGAAGCAAATGTTTGAGACTTAGGCATACATCTAAGCAGACAACCATAATTTACTAAGAGAATCTCATATCAATATTGCAAAGGAGGCTCCGCCAATTCAGCATAAAGGCTCACAACTGGGCTGGTGGAAAAGCTCCTACTCCTATACATATGCCCCAATTATGGACTGAGTCTAACCAATTAATAAAGTTACAAGAATGGAGCTGATAAGAAAAGTTGAGAAAGCAGGAAAAAGAACAGGATTTGGAGATGAAATAAAGCAGGAAACAAAAAAGGGTGGAAGCAGGATAAGATTAGTGATAAGGTAGGAAGCAAATGTTGAAACATGTATAATGTGTATGTAAAAGGTAATTATACTGAAGGACTACCCTAATAGCAAAAGGGCTAGCTCAGGAGTAGCCCAAGGTTTGTAAGATTTAGTACTCAATAAATCATTTATCCATTCTTTGCACGGTCAAGAGATCAAATGAACAACCACCTTCCATTTAAAAAAAGTTAAAGAATTCCAAAACTCACACAAACAAGGAATATCTATGAAATGGTTCACTCCGCAAAAAAAATGAAATTGGACATAACTTGTATATTTAAACAAGATCTACATTTTTTGTGTAGTAAGATTTGGACCATCTCTTATGGTTTTGAAGTTATGCAAAAGTCATCTAGAGCAAACAGGACTACATGGGCTACGGCAAGAAAATTCAAAATATACATTTCATTTACCATAAAAATATTTCAAGCATACATTATTTTAATCAAAATTGCTAGCCATTTTTGAGAAAGTCAAATTTTTTTAAAATTTTCCATGTAAACAATAGTTTAAGAGTGCAGGAGTTTTCTTCAAATTCATGTCGCATCCTTGAAAGATCGAACACACGTGCAGCACCCCCTCCACCCCAACCCATGCCCACCCAAACCATGTCAACCCTACTCCCACACAATCTTTTTCTAAAACTCTGTTTTGGTTTCAGCTGGCCTCAAAGCGTATTTCCGGTGAAATCTCAGCATCAAATTTTTGGGTTGAATGCATACTTCCTCTACTTACTATACACGGTAGAGAAAGTAAAAATTAATAAAAACAGTAATTAAGATAAGAAAAATCAAAATTGGAAATTAAGAACTGGAAAATACAATAAGGAATCAGAAAACGAACAAGTCTGCATAATAAATTTTTTAGGAACACAGCTGAAACGGTCCATATTAGTATGTATGTTGTACATTAGGTTAGAACATAATCTGTATATAAATAAATATTTTAGAATAATAATTGTTTAAATATTGTTACTGATAAGCAGTTACACTTAAAAACTTGTAAAATGTAAATAGCAACCAAGCGGTCTTCAAACGCCTCATTCAGGTATTGAGAGAAAACAAACAGGATGTGGGGCATGGTATGACATTTGTCACCCCTCACTGCTCAGGTATTTCTAAGGGAGGCATACTGACCGTAGCAAGGGGAGGTACCGTTATGAACAAAGTGCAGGACCATAAAAGGGTTGGTGCAGTGAACTCTGTGGTGCAGAAAGACTCAACTACTTGAATGAGACGGATGTAGCTGTGAGGGAGTTGGTATAAGATAAAGTGAATAAAGTCAATGTTCGAATGCTAAGAAACATTAATCCACCTGCATAACCACCCCTGAAGAAGAGTCAACAGAGACGACATCTTGGCAGTACATATTCCTCCCTTCACAACACACAAAACTACCCGTCACACCGCTCAAAACCACAGCTAATCAGATAAACTATACCTTAGTGGAATTAGTGACAGTAACAAAAGAAAATCAAGTGTAATATCCATGTTGCTTCACAAACATTTTAATTATCTTTAGTAACCAATAATGTGTGTATAATCCCCCTCTGCTATGAGAACTAAAAAATATCTGTCTAGCTGGTACAGGCTTCTCCTAGTACTGAAAATTGTACTGGATCCAACCAGTTTAATTCGTGTCAACAAATACACTGTGCCCATCCACTAGAAGACTGCCATCATTGATACTTCCCAACTATTCTATTGCTAATCCCTGCCTATTCAAAATGGATAACTGAATACAAACAAATATTAACATTTTTGAGCTCCACATAGTTGTTTTTTCATTCAAAATCCACTTATTATTCTCTGCACTTCTTAAAGGTTTATTACTTGGATGCAGTTTTACTAATGGATTAATCAGTGGCATTGCTATTTGAGGACAACACAAACTTTCTAGAAAACCAAACAAGGATTAGTTTTCAAACTTTTAGATGAGTTTAATGTTATTCAAAATATTCCCTTTTACATCAATATATTTTTGCATTAGATGAAATGATTAAAGCAATGATGCCCTTGTTCTTGAGGCATTTCCCGGCCCAGACCGATGGTTTTTAAGTGTGCTTAAAAACGACAGCTCCATGTCAGTAGATTTACTGGCATGTAAAAGAACTCCTGTGGGACAAAATTCCGGCACACCGGCGACGCTGATGTGATCCTGGCAATTGACAGCGTCGTTAAACAACAAAATAAATAATTTCTTGAGGCATTTAAGAAATCAGGTGTTTATAATGTTCCACTGCTTCACCTAATGAACAAAAAAGTGATTCTGAACATTTTATCTTTAATTTTAGGAAACAAAGAAATCACAAGCTGTGAGATCAGGGTGCAGGTGGAGCATTTAACTTTAGCACATCCAGATACTCGGTTGTGAGTTTTGCTGTATAGAATGATGCACTGTCATAAAACTATTTTTCCTTTTGGACATACGTAATTAAATATTTCATGGACTTTTTAAAAAATTTGCAATAAATACTCATTGGTGTGTAAATTTGCAGTAATGGTACATCTAATCTTCTAATGCTATTAAAGCAATATGGCCCATTTTAGAGGAAAAAACTACCATCTGAGAGGTAGAACTGGAACTGAAAAATTCCAGCTGTGGCATTGAATTCTTCAGTTCCAGTTCTACCTCTCAAACATTACCCACACACAGCTTGTGTGTTTAACACCAACAGCAAGTTTGTTGGCATAAATAAATAATTATTATCAACCATATTCTTACCAGCATTGGGAAATTGGATTTTTATAAACTTAGGCCCTGCTCGAAAAGACACATGGAGCTGATTGACTTTTAGGATCACAATTCCAAAATTCATCACCAGTAATGATATCCAAACCAAATTTGAAGTGCCGCCTTGGAATTCTTCCAAAGGTCTTCTGCACCAAAGAATGCATTGTTCTTGATCACAAGTCAGTTAATGTGAAATCCCTCAATTAAGTTTCTTCACATCCAACTATTAATGTAAAATGTTATTGATTTGACTCATACCAACGCTCATGTTGCCCAAATAAATTCTTAATTTGTCTGTTGATCTTCAAGCGCTGCTCAAATGGCAGCAATGTCTTAATCAGTAACAGCAGTTCTTGGGTGTCCTTCCTGAAATTCATCACTAAGAAAAGACCATCTCTTCAATTTCCTTACCAATTATAAATTGCCTTAGATATGACCTCTTCACCAAATACATTTCTAAGCCTATCACATTGTTTAGGTGCTAATAACATAAAAAATCATAGCCTGGGGATGTTCTCTAGTCAAATTCATTTTTGGGAGAACACAAAATCTTTCAATGATAATTAACAAACCATTAGAGCAAATCAAACTTAATGGCAATCAACTCTCATAACATTAGAATGTAGCTCTCAAATATGAACAAATTTTTTTTTAAAGCATGCCATTCTAAAAATTATCATGCCACCCTAGTATTAAGCTGTGAGCATATGTAAAATGTACACACACTGAACTACACAATCGCATAGTACCAAAAATGTGAACAAACTCTCTAAATGCATTGGTGCTCTGTATTAACTTGCCAATTTTTAAGAATGTCTATAACTAAATTAATAACATTTTGTAATCACAATGGATTGGTGCTAATTAACAAAATATTACACTGGGAACTATATTTCAAATGAGCAGCTAATAAGAGACCGCAACCACGTTTTTATTGACATCAGGATTGAACTATGGCTGAATAGAATAGTAAAGCCACTAAATCCTTTGCAGCCAAAGGCCTCCTACTCCAGGTAGGATTAGATTGGTTTAATGCACAGGGTGAGCATGTACCCAGCTCAAGCCTAGAGTTTTTTCACTTGACATTACATTAGTCATTGTGTACTGCTTGTAGTCTATTCTAAACCTAAAATAGTGTCTTTCAATTTTCCACAATTTTCTTCGCTACATACATTTGTAGTTTCTAAGATCTGTTAGTGTTTTGTTCTGAACTTAAAATTGTGATTTTCCACTCTTTCCTGCTCCTCACTAGTTATGTCCACTGTGGTCCCAACGCTTCCGTGAAGTCCTGTGCCCATCTCTTCCTTGGTCTCCTCCTTTTCCCTCTTCTTGGGTCCCACATCATGACACAGGGCCATCTGCTGCAAGTAGTCTGACCACATTCCTCCCCATTTCCATCTGAGTCTTCTTGTCATTTTGTGTGTCTTTTGATGCCACTTAGCAATCTCAGTTCTCCATTCCTTATTTCGTATTGTAGTTTAATGTCCAAGATCTTTCACTCCATTTTGCACCAACATATTTGCATCTTCTGTTCTTGTTTTGTCAGTGTCCAGGTTTGACTACCGTATGTTAGCACTAGTATGATACAGGTTTGCAGGGTTTATCTTAATTGAATGTTAATGTCGTTGTCTAGAAGTAGGAATTTGAGTCCCCAGAATTCCCCCATGCTTGACTTATTCTTCTTCGAATTTCTTTGTCCCCTTTTACTGTTAGACTACTTAAGCCAAATAGATGTATTTGCTGCAGTATTAAATTTGTGTACTGTCTATTATTATTATTAGGTCTATGTCATTTATCATTGCTTTGGTCTTTGTAGGGTTCATTTTTAGTCCCGCTAACGCACTTTTAGTCCTCAGTTCTGCTACCATTTCCTGTAGTTCAGTGGCAGATTCTGCAAACACTATATTATCTGCAAATATTAAATTTGAGAACATTCAATTGATGTTTATCCCTTTCCTCTCCCAAGTCCCTTTTCTGAAGATCGCCTCTAGTGTGATGTGAAAAGCTTGGGCTAAATGGGGTCACTGTTTGATTCTTAATTTAAAGATATCCCTTGATTTCTGGCTTCACACTGCTTTGCTGTGCCTGTATGTCTTCATCCTTGTTTCTTTTCATATTTTAGTAAATAATTTGTATTTGTGCAAAAAGGTTATTCTGCTTACCCACCACCTAGATCTTTACAATAAAAAAAAAGATAAAGTAATGACTGCCATACATTTGAACCATTTACTCAGGGGTCTCCGTCTAGGGGATATGTGAATGGCGACCACAAGGTACCCAAGCTGAGCAGAACATTACTTCCACTTACTGGTGTTTTGCTCCTCACTGTAACTTTTCTATCTGACCTTACCTTGGTCATCTCTTGTTCTCTTCCGACACCGATGCTATTAGGGTTCCCGAGGGCTAGGGAGTCTTTATTTTTCCAATCTCTCCATTTCTCTACAAAATCTTAACCCCTAACATGCTGACCTGTCATGGCATGTAATACATACTCTGACTGGTAATCAGAGGATATGGTCGGTGAATTTATTTTGATAATTCTCCCGGTCAGGTCGGTGAGACCCGTAAACCAACGACAGGTGTGGTCCTCCAGACATTCTGGGGGTTGTGAGAGAGCAATGTGACCGCCAAAACATAAAAATATGGTGCTCTCTTAAAAGCGGTTTAAATACTGCTATTGCTCTATGAGTGAAAAATGTTGTAGAGCAAGAGGATTAATGACTTCATTGTCAGAAATCCAGCATTAGCTAACAACAACATATTTTGTTTAAGACCTTTACACACTTTGAATTGTTAACTATAATTTCGAGTGCATTCAACATGAAGTTGTGTTCAATTGAATCAAATGCTATGTATATTCTTTGATTGAACTTGTGTTTTTTCAATCACTTGGTTTATTGTCTGTATGAAATCTATAGTGCGGAAGCCTGCTTGTTACGGTGACTGGTTCTCATCCACTATTTGTTAGTTTAAGTATTTTTGTAACTATTTTGAATAAGCTGGCAAGTGATCAGTCTTAAATTGGTTAGGTCATCTCTGCTTCCTTTGTGTTAACTCACCATAGACTGTTGAGGTATTTCTTCTGTTTTAAGGATTTTGTTAAAAAGCTTTGTTATTCCAGCTGTTAATACGTCTTTCCCCCATTTCAACCATTCATTCAAATTCTGTCGCTGCCCGGCGTTCTATTGTTCTTAAGCTGTATTATGGCATTCACCGACTTCTGTATTCAGTATTGTGGGTACTACTTTCTTGTGAGGGCTGTGGTATTGTTCGTGTAGAGGTCTTTACAGAAGTGTGTTGCTGCTCTGTTTATTGCACGTCTTGATCTTGTTCCTCCCTATGTATTTTTCACTCCCAGCATCCAATGTTTATAACATTCTAGTTCCTTTTTCACTCTTTTGATCAATTTTGAGTTCCCCAAGATATTTTGTGTTTGGTTTAATTTGACTCTTACATCTTTTCACATTTCCCTTTTGGTTCTGTTCAGTTATCATATTCTAATCTTTCAACTGTTGCACGTGTTTAATTTTTTTCTCTTTGTTCAATCATTGGTATGGTGTTTACAGGTAGTTTATTCTGCCCTCACTTTTGAGGCAATTTCCGCTGCTTGCAATTTTCTAGTTTTATGTATGATTCTTATACATCTTCCTTTCCCTCTTAGATAGTAATTGTATTTTCTCCTCTCGTGTGGTTCTGAACATTATTTATTCTCTCGGCTTTTGGTTTGATAGCTCATATGTTCCTCTATAGAAATGAATAAGGCAAAAGTTTTAGAACAGCATCGTGTTTAGGAGTCTCATAAGTCGCAAGTGTACTCGATCACAGAGTCAAGCCATCAGCACTGAACATAACATTTCCATACATCGGTAAGGTGACTAAGAACTGTGGCTTTAAATATGCATTATGATCATTGTTTCTATTATGTAAGTTTCAAAAAGGTTATTTGTTGAGAAAAGTTTTCATGGGAAAATGTGGCAAATAAAATCTATAATACATAAATTACCCCAAAGTTTTCTAGAAAAAAATTAAGTTAAGTTGTATTAACTTGTACCATATGTAGAATTCCTGTATTTTGACAGAAAAAGTTTGCATCTCCAAGGAAAGCTACAGAAGGGTGAACCTGCTGCTACAGCACAGATCATGGGCTTCTTAAATTTCTGCCTATGTCAAATTCTCAGGACACAGAAAGCTTTCAAGTTTCTAAAATATTATCAGTGCACTATTTCAAACACTAATTTTTAGGATTTTACTTTCAATTGAAGCATATACAAACAAAATGTAGTGCAATTAACATTTCATATCCTTAACTATAAAGTTAATTTGTTTTCATCTTATCTATGTAGAAATATAAAGCTTTAATCACTTTATATTTCCTAGTAATGAATTTTGGGGTGGCATAATGCAGTATATTGTGCAGTGAATGACAATGACTGTGCTGCCATTATGGTTCCTAGCTGCTTTTAAGGGTATGCCAGAAGTCTGCTCAGCCTCAGGGCTAGGCCCATTTAGGGGACCAGATTTTGACTTAATTTGAAAAATGTTTGTTGGGCTCAGGCTTGAAAATGAATACAAAAATGTCACATTCAACATATGATTTTATCATATAGATCTTAAACATGCAGCATTTCATTAAAAACATTAACATATTTTAGATAAAATAAATAAACTTCTAAGTAAAGGCAAAATAAAGATGAAACAATTTTTCAACTTTTGGTGAAATTTTGAGATAGCACAATTGTCACAGCATGTATACATCCATTGCAGTAATAAATTCTCACTTCAGTCAAGGTTATAACATCATGGCAGCTGCAGCTCTCTCACCCATCCACAACCAGGACATATTAGGGTGGCATGTAGTCAATAAGGTACTGTAGCAAAATTATGTGCCCAGGAAATTAGAATGATTCATGTTGATATTTATTATATTTACTTATGTCCATCAAAAATGTCAATTTCCTGTTATGTGAATGTCATTTTGTTTTTATAAAATATATTATTGTACCAAAACTGTTCAGTAATATGGAACATGATCAGCATCGATTGTGAGTGAATCATGAAAAAGGACAAAGGAAAGACAATGGTCAGTAACCAGGAATAAGGAATGTTTGAGTACAATCATAATGTAAGTGTCAAGCTGTAAAGATGTATAATTTTGTGCAGACAATAACATCTACATGGTATATCAATCTGAATTGAGTCCGTAATCCGTGATCCCAAAAAGAAATATTAAATGACACAATAGAGATTGTGTAGTGAAAGAAATAACACTTATAATTACAAATGATGCCATTTTTAACTTTGCATACGTCATATTGAGAAGAAAACTTTCAGATGACTTCCAAACAGTTTCGGACAGTATCTTCAGAAAATATATCCTTAAAAGTGTGACGATTTGTAAAAGTATGCTATCCAAACAAAGTTAATTTTGGTGGAATACAGACTAACTGGAATAACATTAGCCCTCGCCAACTTTATGTCACCTACTAAGTATGACACTGAATTAAGGAACTCTTAACCAACACCCAATAAAAAATTTGATTTGTTCCACTCACATGACTTTCTCTACTCTTGTACTAACCATTCTTACAAACTCTTATTCTTCTATCTTCTTTGTGTTAGTTGAGATTAACATTTGAGGAAATTACCTTATTGCTCATTTTCTTACATGTGCAACGGGAATATGGGAATACAGTAGACTTTGAGCAAGTCAAAAGTCAGCTCAGTCACCCAACAGCTGATGATGGGACCAAATGGTCTTGAAAACATTTTTAAAACAATTTAGGGTGAAATGAGGTATATTCATGATAAAATTATATTTTTCACTGTAACTCCATAACCTGTACATATTCAACCAGAATGATATTTTTTATTTGCTTATGCAATTTTACGTTCTATTCCTAATAAATTATCTCCTAAAATGTAAGGTTCCTTTAATGATAAAATTGATAAGAATATAAATAGAATAACAAATCCTAAAATATCCTTAAATGTAAAATAAGGATGAAAAGGAATTTTATCAATATTTCTATATTTGTAACCTCGACTTTTGTCTTTAATTTGGAAATGTACTTTTATCAAGGATAGCGTGAGTTGAATATTCACGCATTTGACTCGTATTTACAGCAAAATAATTTTTTATCCACCTTGTATGATGAAGGTAATTTTGTGATATAGTAATCTAATTTTGGTAGTGGTAAGGTAATTTTGTGACAAATGAAAAAAATTTGTAGAACTTCTCAACAAAAGATTATTTAATGAATTGCACCTCAACAGAAATCAACTTTTTAAAATATTCAAATTTTTTAGTGATTTACTCAAAATTGTAAATATTAATCACCGTTACTTTCATCACTTCCCATTTCACCAGCACAGCAGCTATCACATCTAAATATATCTTCTTCAGCATCTGCAGCCTGACATGTAGTGTGATATGGGACAAGGTAGAACGAACATTGTACCCATTTAGCCCCATTTCTTTTCTAACATCAGAATACCTTCTGCCACAAATTCCACACTTCCAATCTTCATCACTATTGGCTTCATGGTTACTGGGGGGGTTCTTTAGATGTTCCTGGTTGAGATGTGTTGTCATCAAGTGGAGTCCATATTTTTGAAGTAGAATCACGTTTCTTCCTTTTAGGATTTTGGGGTATTGCCTTTATGGTAGGAAAGGTTAGGATTTTGTCAATGTTTAAACTGTTTGTGCTGCTGAGGCTTCATGAGGCGGCTTTTCAGTAACTTTGGATGGAGCAAGTGCCTCGTTTCTTATTGAAGATCTGTTGAGAGGACAAATGCCACATTTCTGAAATGCACTCTTAATATTGTCAGAGGAGAAGCTCTTGATGAAAGGAGGGTTCAACAAAGAGTGAAAATTTGTTCTGTCAGGTTTCACAGGAGTCCTCATGTTTTCGTTCAGATTTGAACACCAGTTAGATTTTAGGGATTTATACACACCCACTTCCAATGGTTGTAAGAGATGTGTTGTGTGAGAAGGAAATGTCATGAGAAAGATGTCATTTTGTTTGGTCAGATTAATGACTTCCAGATTTATATGTGAAGCATGGGAATCCATTAGCAATTCAACAGGACGACGTGCAGGAATGGACTTAATGAAGGAAAACCATTCAAGAAACAGGTCAGAATTAATCCATCCTTTTGGAGACAGCTTGACTATAGAATTGGGAAGACAGTCTTTCTTCAACAAATCATTCCACCTGACACCTTTAAATATGATCATATGTGGAATCCATGAGCCATTTGCAGTTTCATCCCAACAGTATGCGTTTCTCCCCTATCAGCATATGTTCTCTTATAAACATACCTCTTCCCAACTCCTGTGACAACTTTGCCTGATTTCACTATGTATGACAGCATCTTAACCGCTTGAAGAAAAGGATTTTCCAACTGCTTGTGACATCTACTGGAAAGTAGGGAAACTACGAGGGGCGTCTCAAAAGTAACTTGCACTATTTTTTAAAAAATAACAAACCGTTTAAATATTTTAAAAAGGGTAATTTGGAAAGCTACATTCAGTACCTATCTTTCCACATAATTTCCTTGAACCTACGTACATTTTTGATACCGTGGTAACAGTTTTTTTAACCCAATGTCAAACCACTCTCCCGCCAAACTGGATAGCCATCTTTCCACTTCTTGTTTCAGTTCCTCGTCATTTACGAAGCGCCTTCCCCCAAGATGTTGCTGCAGCTCTGGAAAACGATGGTAATCACTCGGTGCAAGGTCAGGTGCACTAGATGGATGACCGAAAACATCCCATCGAAACTGTTCAAAATGGCTTGAGTTTCACAGGCAGCGTGCGGGAGGGTGTTATCGTGGACAGAAAAACTGTTTTGCTCAACTTTCCCTTCCTTTTGTTTTGTATGGCTCTTTTGAGTTTTCTCAGCACCTCACAATAGCGAGTAGCTGTCATTGTGGTCCCATGGAGCAGGTAATCGATTAGCAGTACTCCCTTCGAATCCCAGAATATCGTTGTTATGACCTTGACAGCCGATGCAACAACTTTTGCCTTTTTTTGGAGTTGCCTCATCCATTCGTTTCCACAACTTGCACACACTTTCCATAGACACAGATCCTTAGAAATAATCCTGTGAAGCGATGCACAGCTTATTTCAATATACAGAGGAAGTTGAAACAAACCTGCATCAAGTGTAAGGTGCTGATCGGTGTTCACGACTGCTCGAACCTCGTCAACAATATCCGGAGCGAGGGAAGTGGAGGGTTGGCCGCTTCATTGCTCATTGTGTAATGTTGTTCTCCCTTCAATGAACGATTGGGGCCAACGAGAAACCATTTGTCTTGACAAAACATCTTTTCAATAAACACTGCACAACTCGCAATGAATTTCAGTCGCACATTTATTTTTTCCCGTCAGAAAATGGATTACAGCGCGAACTTCGCAATCGGCGGTAGGAACGAGTGGAGTCTCCATTGTTACTGCCGTTTTAATGTCCAAGCAATAAACTTAGGGGCCTAGGAATTTTACGGTGCTGCTACTACACCCATACCTATATACCCTGGGACTTTCAGACTTTTTCTGCCTACCGCGCAGATTTAAAAAAATAGTGCAAGTTACTTTTAAGACGACCCTCTTATTAGCACCGATACAAGCCATTCTGATGGTAAGTTATTTCGTTATGTCTTTAAAAAGTATCACGAAATTACCTATATCACGAATATACCTCCTTTCACCCTAAGTGAAGGTGAGTGTAAAAAAGTGACTCAAAATGACCTCAAACACCAACTTTGGTTTTTAACCAACTTTTCGTTTTCACAGACTGACACACGCACACACATGAACCTTTTTCTAAAAATGCTCTTTTTGGATTCAGGGGGCCTCAAAACGTATTTCCGGTCAAATCTCGACATCAAATTTTTGGATGGAATACAATACTTCCTCTTCTTTACTATACATAGCAGAGAAAGTAAAAAACCACTACAATATGCTGTCAATATGACTATTTCTGTAATGTGGCTCATCAATTGTCTCAAGGATCTAATTGCATCCCTACTCCACAGCAGGGAAAAGGCCCTGCCTGTACTGGAAATTGAATCCATACTTCCACACCAAAAGCAGTTGCACTTTGTGGGTTAATATTTATTTCGGCTCAAGCAGACCTCTAGGATATATACCATTTGATGAAAAGTAATGCAGATGTAATATGTTAAATTTCATTGTACACAATACTTCTGAGCTTATAGCACTCAGCTCAAGATGGATATCACAACAAATCAATTACAAAATCTCAATTTCATATTAAGGAGTTATTAAGGCAATAAAATTGAGAACTAATTCCTTGATGTCTGCTATTTGACACAGCCAGAGTGCAAGTACTTTGACATCACCATACTTCCAAGTCCTGTTTAAAAACATGCTATCAGTAATCAGTTTACTTTTATTTCAACAGAGCTTATTAATAAACATCTTTAGCAAATAATCCAGTAATGTTACTAAAATGGTGCTTTTACAGGGTGAGTGACAAACAAAAACTATCTTCTGAACTGTTCATTTTAGGCTTCCCCAACTTCTATGCATCTTTGAAGTCATTTTCACATGCACTGTGGACATTTAAATTCTATAAATACAGCTATTCTTGACTTTCTGAAGATGAGCAAATTATCAACAATAATGGTATTTGTTACAAGGATATTTCTCTTTAGCAAAGCAGATATAAGCTGTTATAAATAAATTTTGAAACCTATTTAACTCGAATATTTTTATTAATAATTATTCATAACAATCTCTAATTCAAAAGTAGCTTGCTGTCAAAATTTAATACTGTTAGGGCAGTAACAGCAAGTGAATGCAAGTATGACTAACAAAAATATATTATTTTGAACTAGTTTCCCAAAAAAAAAAAACAATGATTCCAGATAATGTAAACTTAAAGGAAACATGTATATGTAAAAAACCAATACTGGCATGTGGCTAAAGTATGAAGTTTTAGACACTCAAGGACTTCTGCTGTTCACAAGTTTTGAGTTGTAAAATTATGAAAAATGTAGCTAGGTTATACCAATGAGATTTTGGAAATATATTTGAGTTTCATAGGAAAGTGGTCCCATTCCATCTCACTTCTCTTCACACCATTCATTTTCCTTGCGAACTTGCTCTTCCTCACTTGCAGTAAAATCGTTCTTTATGTTGAACGTCTTGCGAATTTCTTCTGGGGTCTTCCCTTTTATCATGTTTGCTACTGTTTTGCATGTAACATCCAGAAGACCCTTGATGTCCAGGTAATTGGCAGCCTAAAATGAAACAAAATATGTTGAATTAACTCTTTGAAGATTACTACAGATTACAATGAAATTTAAGCTATGCTTCCTAAGTGAATATTTGATACCCCAAAATAGTTTTCTTGGACAGAATGAACAAGCATTAAATAGTAACTGACGAGGCAAAAATAAAATTACAATATATAAGGTCAATAATTCAATTTATAGATGTAGAAAATGCTTTTGAGACAATTTTCATGTCAGTACCAGAATGTAATGACTAGGGAACAAACTTTCATATAGAGAATGAAACATTGAAGGGTATGGACTATAGGAAGTGGGAGGAGTCAGTCACATGATCACAGCACGACGAGACCAGGTACAGTCAATGCAACGAGCATTGGAGATAACGCTGCATAACTTACATTAAATGATTTCACCATTTGCAGTGAAATATTCACTCCCAAATTCTTGAACAAGTTCAGCAATACACAAATATTTTTTTTAAAATTTATTTAGTCACTTTAACAATTAAGTCATATCGCAACTATTCTATATAATACAGCGGCATACAATAAACTTCTTACAATTATTTAACCAAAATCATGAAAATACTAATCAAATCAGTACAACAGAGGTATCCTTTTTGATTTTCATGCAGGCAAGCAGGCAGTTTACTGTGTGTGGAACTAGAACATTTGAAACTATGTACTGTAGGCAGTGTGCCCAATTGTTTAGTGCTGTCACTGTACTGGGGCAATGACATACTCTGCCCATGTGCAGAAAACTTGTGATTGCCTCATTTCACGAGTTGTATACACGTTTGAACCCTAGTAATGACTATGAAAAAGTTCTAGTATTAATATATCAAAAAGCATATGAAAGTTATATATGAACGTTATATGAAAGTTCTATGTAAGTTCTAAAATAACTTGCAGCAGCTACACTGCACAATACTGTGTCCATTAATATTTATTAACATTCAGTCAGCATTATTATGTTGCTTTGATGTTGACAGATGTTTAATTAAACATATACTCTTATATGCAACGTATGATATGGATTTGGTATAGTATTTCCAGTTCTAAGGCAAAGTCAAACTATAACAGCTTTGCACAATTGCATCACTGTGGAACAGTTCAGTGATGTCAAGGTCACAGGCCGCTGAGAGCTCCCCTGGGCATTTTGTACATGTTGAGGGCAAAACATGACATAATACATATCAACACCAGTAGCGTTATCACCTGATACCTGTTTACTTGCAACTTGGCTGCGTCCACGGATAAAACCTTTCTTAGAGTGCATATATATTATGAATGTTTGCCTTCAGAATTGCCTACAAGGATGCATAGCACAGATACAAGTTGGATCTATGAAGGGGAACAATACTTCTCACGCGTAAAAGAAAACTACTTGACAGTTATTCAAGCTGATTAAAATAGTAACATAGTTGCAACTTTCTGATGATTAGGCTGAATTATAGGTATTATTAAACCTACTCTAGCTCTTGGGTTAGAATTCCCGTACTGTGAAGTACACCATTTATGCTCTTCATACCTCTTAAAGATAGACTTTTCAATCCCAGATGTAAAAATGTCAAAATTGATTTTCAAATGAATGAATAAATAAACAAAATAAATAACAGAATAATTGTACAGTATTAACAATAGTGTTTTTTATACAAACTTGTATCAGATATACCTATTTTATACAAAAAGTAAATGGCAGCTTTGAAATCCTGTTATCCCTTAAACGGATATTATCTATTTTGATTAAACATAAATGACAATATTTATTTGGATTATCTTCAAACAAGTGAAATAACACGAACCATTATTAGTAACAGGAGTTGACGATTTCCTCCAAAATTAAAGGGAAGAATTACAGGTAGGTTGTTTGAAAACTGCTGTCCTTAAAGATACATGTTTTAGTGTGAAGCGTTTACATAATGAACTTAAGAGAATCTTACTGAACACCTAACTAAAATATCACATGTTACACATTTGTAGGATCAGTCACTTGGCATATTTTTGAATTCACACACTTTTCAAAATTTGGCTCAATAATATTAGAAAGACATATTCTAAGACTGGATGCCAAATTGCTATCCGAGAGTCTGTTTTTGTGGCGAGTTTTCAGGAGCTATGTAGAAACCCTGTTCACAAAGGTAGGTACTACCATACATTGTCATAGTTTTTGCTGTCTTAGGAATCAAATTTGGGTAACGCCTATTGTCAAGTTTCGGGTAAAATTCAATCAGTGCGTCTGAGTATGAATAATTGTCAAATTTCTTTTGAAGGCGACGATCACACTGTACTTCTAACAGCTCCAGCTGAACTGCTGTATTATTTACTTTATCTATTTCATAATGACATTGTATGTTGTATTTTTAATGCAAGATACTGGTTGCATATTAGGTACTGAATACTACTACCACAACTTGACAGAGGAATTGTTTTCCCATTCGAAACATGCGAATCCAAATGACTCATGTCTGTGCTCTCGGACGCAGCCATTGCTCTGCCTGCATCACACGGAAAACTGCACTGAACTGGTTTCTAACGGTCTGGCCCTCTATGCCCAGGGCACGGCGACTTGCTCTCTCTGTGGCATTGCCACTCGGGGCCACGATTGACACCACTGGAATAGTTGACATAAATAAGGTAATACATTTCTAAACTCAGTTTTAGAGTAGCGTTGCAAAGATTGTTTTATACATAACAGGTATTCGTTCTCAAAATGTATGTGATTTTGATTGAAGAACACTAAATATGCAGAAAGCACTATCTTTAATGCATGCAATTAATCTTGAGTAGTAAGAAGATCCATAATTTTGAAATGTTGATATACTTCCATAGTTTAAAGTCAGCAACTCTGAAAGAGTCTACTGAAACAGCTCTGAAACTGTTACTGTATAAGATGCTAGCTGGGAAGTTGTCTTATGCTTGTTATCCAATATTTTGACATGGAGCGAACTAGAGAGCATCTTCATTCATTTCATAATGGATTGATAAACTGCTGAAATATTTGCAGGAAGCATATCCAGACAGACACATATGCCCTTCACTTAGGTTTGGAGTTTTGGTGTGACAGAAACCTAAAACAAAAGTCTTGGGTCATCCCTGTCACTGCTAACAAGAAAATGTGGAAGCTGAGGACTTCCAATACTATCACAGAACACTATCCTGCATCCAGAGCTAGGAAGGTTTGTTTCCAAGAGTATGGCTTTTAGCACTTCCAAATCTGCAGCTGCTTGAATGGAATGGTGTCATTTCAAGATTCAAATATTTGAAAATAGAACCTCATAACTAGAGAGCAAATTTGTGGTGCATAAAGACTTAAGTTGACTGCATATCGACCTTCAGTTGCAAGAGGCATGCGCTATACGGATGTTTCATAACAGCAAACTCAAAACAAAGGCAGGCAGTGTTGATATACTCACTGCAGAATAAAATATTTTGCCAAGTGCATTTTATGTTACAGTAAGCACTTGCCTATAACTATGACAATACTTTTTAGGCTCGACTTATATATTTACTACATGTAATTTGTATTACAGCAGTACAATGTAACATATTAGTGCACATATGTATTTACAATAGTTTTATGCCAAATGTTGGCTGCTGGATGTAGTAGAGAATCTTGTATTAGTTTTGCACCTGTCATTGTGGTCACATATGTTACAATGAACAGAGATTTTAAAAGATTTTAGGGTGAAGTTCCTGTGATGTGTTAAACAGCGTTTGTACTGTGAGAAACCTTCCCACATCACACGATGTGGTAGAGGCAAACTTAAAACATGATGCATCACTATCATCTGTAGCATCTTTCTGTAGCTGTCTCTTAGTTCATGCATTATACCTACCATATTTTTTTTGGTAAGAACCTTATCCAACTTTTGTGGCACTCTTAGATATGTCCTTTTGTTGTGTGTTTGACTGTACTAATTCTTCAACTGATTTAATTGCTACCAGCATAGACAAACGAGAGAATTCCAATAGTGTTGGAAAGAGTATTAAAATTAGTACATATAAATTTAAGATCTTCCATTAGCTGGGAAGAGATTAACACTTGGACTGCTTTAATTGCCTGATTCCTACAAGCATCTAGTACCATAACATCGGTGACATAAGACTTAATATAAGCCTTAAAACTTTCATGGAGAATATTGTTAACAGCTTCTCAGGTGATCAGCCATGTCAAATCTATAAAATTCAAGCTTTTGGCCAGTTTACACCATATGGCATGTAATTGATAGAGGATATGGTCAGTGAATTTATTTTGATAATTCTCCCAGTCGGGTTGGTGAGACCCATAAACCAGTGACAGGTGTGGTCCTCCAGACATTCCGAGGGTTGTGATGCGACTGCCAAAACGTAAAAATATGGTGCTCTCTAAAAAGCTGTTACTTTTACTGCTAATTTTCTCCAATTCTAGCACGCCATCCATCAGTGAAAAATATTGGAGAGCAAGAGGGTTAATGACTTCATTGTCAGAAATCCAGCATTAGCAATCAACACTATATGGCCTTCACCAGGAACTAATACCCTGCATTTAAGAAAATAGACCACGACCCCACAGATAACTTCAAGAAGACCACCAGCCTTACTTGTTTCTTGCTTACTGCCCGAGGTTCAGTGAACCACCATTCCACATGCTGCAGTTCTCCGTAAGTTCTACAGATTGGCAAAAATTCACAAACCTAGTACACCATTTCATCCTAGAGTGAGTGCTATTGGCTCACCCACTTACCACAACACCAAGCATCTCACTACGTTACTTCATCTGTGAGCTGTTACCATCATCACTTCAGCAATTTCGAAACAGTTCATCACAGCAATTTCAGTGTCAGTCTGGGTGGCTCAGTTGGGTAGACGCTGGCATACTGATTCCAAGGCTGCGGGTTCAAATCTGGCCCCGACCGATGGTTTTTAACTGTGTTTAAAAACGACAGCTCCAGGTCAGTAGATTTATGGGCATGTAAAGGAACTCCTGCAGAACAAAATTCTGGCACACCAGCGACACTGGCGTGATCCTGGCAATTGACAGCGTTGTTAAACAACAAAATAATTTTTAAACAGCAATTTCAGCACTGAAGCTGGACCTAGGCTACATGCTGGTTAGCCTTGATGTTGAATCACTCTTCACCAGAGTTCCCTTGGAGGGCTCCTTACGTTTCATAGCTGAGAATTTCCCAGAGGATATCGTTGAATTATTGACATACATACCTCAACATATTTGAGCTATAATAACCACTTCTATGAACAGCCAAAGTGTAGCTATGGGCTATTGCAAACCTTTTTATGGAAAACTTTGAACAAATGACAATGGACACTTCTACTTACAAACCTAAGGTGTTTTACTGTCATGTTGATGACACTTGTTATTTGGCCCCATGGCGAAGAAAAACTTGCTTACTTCAATCACCTCATCTGTCTACACACAAACAAATTCACCATGGAGGTAGAGAATATGGTTCACTCCCTTTTTGGATGTATTTGTGTACAAAAAACCTGACAGTGGCTTAGGTCACAGTGTATACAGAAAACCTCATACCAACCGGTACTTGGATGCTGTGAGCTTTCCATCACTTAAAACAAAAGAAAACGGTCATCTTACCTTATTTCACCGGGCTTATGAAATAACAGATGAGGAACATTTAAATCAGGAAATACATTTTCTGCTAAAAAACTCGGGAACAGAATGGCTATACAAACAGTGATATCAAGGAGGCCCACATAAGAGTTATGTACAGGGATCTAAGCCACCACCATCACCTAACACAACAAATGACAATATCAAGGACCTTATACCTTTCTATGGTGCCAGAATTAACAAGATTTCATGCATCCTCTCCAGGCACAATATTGGTATTTATTACCTATTTATTTATGCCAACAAACTTACTGTTGGTGTTTTTAAACACACAAGCCGTGTGTGAGCAATGTTTGAGAGGTAGAACTGGAACTTTAAAATTTGAATGCCACAGCTGGGACTTGAACCACAGACCTTCCGCTTACCAGGCGGCTGCTCTTACCATTGAGCTACTGTGACAATCTGCCAGAATGGCATTGAATTCTCAAACCAGTTCATATTTTTCCTGGTAAACCACAAAGGCAGTCTCACATCAGAGACAATTACCCCAATGGTGACTTTCTATTGTAAGTACTTTATGTCCCATGATTAAATAACCTTCAGATGGTAATTATTTATTTATGCCAACAAACTCACCGTTGGTGTTTTTAAACACACAAGCTGTGTGTGGGCAATGTTTGAGAGGTAGAACTGGAACTTTAAAAATTCAATGCCACAGCTGGGACTTCCAACCACAGACCAAGTACCAGCTGTGGCATTGAATTTTTAAAGTTCTAATTCTACCTCACAATATTGGTATCCTTACAGTCTCCAAGAAAATTCAACAATATTTAAGATGTCAAAGACACTGCGGGACTCAAGGTTCCAGGAGTCTACAGTATACCATGTGAATGTGGAAAGGTATATGTTGACCAAACCAGACGGACCACTGAGGAAAGACGCAAGGAGCATAAACAGATCAGACTCCTGCAACCTGAAAAATCAGGTTTGGCACAGCACAGTATCGAGAATGTATAGAGAATAAAGTTTGATGACACAAGAGTTCTTGATTCTCTGACAAATGCTTTGATCGACTCATTAAAGAATCCATAGAAATAAGTTACACCCACTGAATTTTAACAGACTCTGAACACAAACTAAGCATGGCTTGGGCACCAGCCATCAAACGTACAATCAGACAACCCAAGCAGACAGTGAAGAAAAAGCATAACCAAGGCAGCCCACCCCACCTTAAGCAAGCAGTCCAGCCATTTTGTTTTGGTATATGAGGGTAACTCAAAAGTAAGGTCTCTAATGCACAGAGGTCGCAGGGAAACTTTGCATGAATGTTGGTCATGCTTCTGTTTCCCTTCCTCCCTCCCTTCACTCTCTACAGCAACCATCACAGATCTGCTAGAACTCTCAGTCTTGGCAGTCAGTTGTAACGGAGCTCCCATTAGCCACTACTGTCAGGTTTAAAGTTTGCACAGTTATTTGGTTTTTTAGTGCAAAAGGGGTTAAACCAATCAAAATTCATCACAGTTGATGGAAGTGTACGGAGAGCCTTGTACAGATGTCAAAAATGTCCACAAGTGGTGTACAGAGTTTGCAGCTGGTTGTATGGAAATTCATGACAAGGAGAGAAGCTGCAAACCATCAATTCCAGACAAGAAAATCTCACAGGTTGAACAAATCGTGCTTCATAATCAGCATGTCATTCTCGATGAGCTCTGCATTGTTCCTGAGATTTCTCGAAACACCATTCACCAGACTTCGAAAAGTTGAAATTTTGGAAGGAGTGCACAAGATACGTCCCAAGAGTGCTGACAGAAGATCACAAAGGCCAAAACGCTAGAACTTCCTGCCGATTTCTTCAATGCTATGCAGATGAAGAGGACAACTTTGGATTCAATAGTCATGGATGATGAAATGGGCTTTCTACTTAACACCTAAGACCAAACAACTGGTGCTGTTTTTATTGAAGTGTTGCTTCAATTTTGAGCGATGTGGCTCTTATTTCCCTCAGGGCGTGGTAACGGATGGAATGAAAAATCACACAATGTTTCTTCACCACAATGTATTATTTTATTAACACTTTTTCTCTATTTTACATTTAAATAAATCCTCTTAGCACCATTATAGATTATTTAAATCTTTCCACTTTTTCAAAAAGTGGAACAAAAGCTTGATGAGTCTGGTAAACGTTCTACAATGTTCACACACTACCAAAATACGTCTTTTCACCTTGAATATACAGAGGCTAGTCCCAATATTTTTAGTTGCAAGTCTATCATTCCGACTGCCATGTGTACATCCGTGCATGCATTCATCAAATAGTTCCCGCATTGTTAGGGAAGCGATCCTTAGCCATTTTCTCTTCGCTTTCAAGACTGAACACATAATTCTAATATTTATACATATATATTAAAATTAAATGTGGAAATATTTATGACGTCTTTAAACACACTTAATTGTTTGTAACAATGAATATTAGTAACACGTTTTCGTTATTTAACCAACTCATACCAACATCAAAAAACAAATTACACTCTTAACAAATATTCACATAAACGATTTTCTTTTGGGGTCTTCTAATATTCTGTCTCACATGCCCCTTGTTTTGTTTTTCAACTTGTCACCTATATTTACAATCTTGAAACACAATACAACATTTCTCCCTATTCCTCTGATACAATCACTTTGTACAATACTTTTTTTTCTTTACAGTCTTCTTCGCTGTATGTTTTTGTCTTTTGTTTTGGCATGACAAAGCATGTCTTTATAAATTCCACATATTCAGTTACTACACAATACATATTCAGTTATTATAAAACACTTAGAATATTCCTAAGATTTTACATTTGACATTGACACAAATATAATTTAAGTGTATCATGGTTTATTGTGTGGCTTTTGACTTATGTTCCTTGTTATGAGGAGAGAAAAAGAGGATACAAATCTTGAGCTAATGATTATAATCATATTTATGGCAATATTTTATTCAGTTCTTTGCCTTCTTTGTCTTGTATAGGCAGGTCACTGAGTCAATTCTTAGACTCTGATGTTACTAATGGTACCATTTTTTAATTGGGTTCTTATTCACTATTGTTTAGTTCGACATTTCTTCAAGCTTAGCATTGGCTATATCCATCTTAATTCATGGGCATTGCTTTTCTGACTATGGTTTTTCTTACTTCACTAATTGTCACCTCTTTATCTCTTATCTCTATAAGAGAAAACTTCTATACTTCTGCAATTGTATTGTTTTTCTTCTCAATTCACCCTTGACATCTTTGTGTCAAAAATATTTTATCTTTGTCATCACAATTGATTCCATTTTATTTTTTTGTCCCCGACATCTTATGTCAAAAACACATTTTCCGTCACTATAATTCACTTCTTTAATGACAATCAGTGTCCTCATCTGTCTTTGTTGACAATACTCTTGGTGGTCAATATAGCCAATGACTATGTTGATTTTCTTTCTTGTTGTATTTTCCAATCTGAACATAATCTTCTATAAGTAACCCATAAAAAATTAATATTTTCCATCATCTCTACTATTCCTGCCTTACATGTTTGTTGGCAAAGACTATTTGGTCCTTTCTTTGTATGGTTTTAATTTATTTTTATGGTATCTTCCTACCAACTTGCCATTTGTATTTTGTAGCTCATACGTATGGTCACCCAGCTGTTTTGTTATGACCAGTGGTCCAGAGTACAATAGTTCCATTTTCTCTTTGTGCAGTCATCATGGTGTCGATGTCAATTGTCAGTTGCTTAGGGTTTGTGTTTGTCATCTACTCGATTAGGACGAACTTAGTCGTAATTTCCCTGAGTGTTGGTGGTGGTTGTTGTTTCCGTACTCTGTGCAACATCTGCCCTATTTGGCACATTTTCATCTTATTCCTGTTGTCTTATGTTGCCAGTGTTCCATCGGTTTCTGCCCCTGTGGTGTGAACCCCTATTGTATGGCAATCTTCGGTTGTTCAAGTATTCCCTACAGAATCGTATGTGGTTCACTTGATGGGTCTCCCACGATCATATGTATATGTTTGGTGTCTCGATTCACCCCTTGGTATTGTGTCGTGGTACCACGTCTTGTGTTCTCCATCCTTTCGCCATGATTGTGTGGTTGTGGGAAATGGTGTGCCCCTCTTCCCCTATCATGGGTGCTCCTAGTATTTCTATCTTCTCTCTCATTCTGGTTGTTTGTAGCCATGCTCCTGTTTAAGATAGATGAGTTTGGGTGACCATTTCTATGTCTATGTTCATTAGGCCGACCATTTTGAGTTTCGAAGGCTGTTAGTAATTCTATCATGTCTGCAAAATCTACTGGTCTCGCAACAATTAACCCTGTTCTCACTGTGTCTGGGAAATGTCTTGTTATGCTGGTAATTAACTTTGCTTCCGACAGGTTAGGGTCTAATAGCTTCCCTTTGTTGGCCACTTTCATAAAATAATCGACTAGCAATAACCCTTTGGTTGGATCATATCTTCCTGTCGCTAGCTCTACCCTAGTTTGGTTTTGCTTAGCTGGGCCCCAATACCTTGATAGGAATAGATTTCTGAATGAGCTATACGATTCATGACCAGCTAGTGTTAACCTAAGCCATTCTAATGCTTTGTTTTTTATGCTTTTCTTGACTATCATCATCCTAAGCTCATTTGGTATCCTTTTTGCTTTAAAATACTCTTCCAATTCTTTAACAAAGAGTTTTGGATCGTCTCCCTTCTCGTCAAATGTAGGTGGTGTGATTTCATGTAGTATGCTGTTGGTGTAGCATGTGTTGTGTGTTGTGTCATTGTTTAATTGTAAACCTCTTTCTCTGTATGGTGAGTCAACATTTTGTACATCATTCAAATAACTCTCATCTTGTATATTACATCTAAATCATCATTTTGCCTTTGTAGTGCATTCACAACATCATTTACATTAGCCAAACTTTCTTTTCCTTTTTTCATTTCTTCACAAATTGATTTTAAATCATTCTTTATTTCTAAGTGACTTTGTTTCATATCATTCATAGCATCTTGTTGCGATTGCACCACATCAGCCATAGTCTTAATTTTAGGAATTACAATTTGTTCCACAGTTTCATTAATAATTCCTTTCTTTACTACCTCAATTTCTTTCCTGTTATTTCTGCTTTTACATTTGTAATCTTACAGTCTACACTTGCTTTACATTCTGTTATTTCATCTCTACATCTACAATTTCTCCTTCTAATACAATCTTATTTTCTCTCATTTCCGATTCAATTTTTCCCATCCTATCTCCTATGATTTCTATCCTAGCTTCTAAGGCTTCCTTTGTCTCATTTAAGTTTTTCTGTACTAATTTTAAATTAGTTTCCATTACTTTCATATTTTCTTTACACTCCTGTCTTCCTAATTCTATTTTCTGTTCTAAGTCTTGTCTCACTTCCTCCACTTTCTGACCTATCTGTTCCTTATTCTGTTCTAGTTTCTGACCTATTTCTTTTTTATTATTTTCTAAGTCCTGTCTCACTCCTATTTTCTGACTCAATTCTACGTTATTTTGTTCCATTTTCTGACCTAATTCTTTTTTATTTTCTTCTGCTTTTTGTTCTATACTCTGACCTAAACTTTGTTCTATGTTCTGTCTCAATTCTACGTTATTGTGTTCCATTTTCTGACCTAATTCTACCTTGTTTTGTTCCATTTTCTGACCTATTTCCTTCATATTCTGTTCTAGTCTTTCAAACATGATCATTAACCTTTGGTCTTTTCCTATTGCTACCTCTTCTTCACTTACTGTTTCCATCTGATAACTAGGCCTATCTGCCCCTTCCCCCACTCCTGTTACTAGATCTCTCTCTGTTTGCGACATTTTAGTTTCTTTTTTCAGTTCACTTTGGCTTAAAAGTCCTATTTTGCTGCTTCGCAGTAACATAAAAATAAAATGAATATGAAAATAAAATTAAGTAAAAATTGAAGCTATTAACAGTGAAGCAACAAGATTCTAAAATAAGAACAAATTAGAAACTAAAAACTTCACTTATCTTAGTATGTTGATATCCTTTTTCTATTTTACTGACCCAGGGGTTTCAAGCTATATCCAGCTCATTCTCAAAGTCATATAAACAAAATCGTTGCCAAGCTACAATCTTTTATTTTTGTGAAAAACAATTATTCATATTCAATTTTTTATTTACCAATCTCTGAAAACAAAAATTTAAAAATACAATCCATAGAGGGCAATTCAAAGTTCATGACATGGTTCCTGTTTTTTAAAATAAAAATTTTTTCCCAAACCATTAAATCTATCGGATTACTTAACTGTTTTAATAATTTAACCTCTGAATTAATTTCATGATTAAATGACCAAAAATGATCTGCCACAGCTGATTTATCAGTTTGTTTATATTTAATATTTCTAAAATGTTCTTTTATTCTGGTTTCTAGATGACGTTTAGTTTTACCAATATAAACTTTATCACAATCTAAACAGCTAAATTGATAAATGCCAGATTTTTTATAATTTGGTATTTTATCTTTTTTTGAAAAATTAAGTAAATTTTGTATATTAAATTTATTTTGAGGGACCAAATTTATTCCATATTCTTTAAAAATCCTTGTAAATTTTTTATTAGCCCATGGATGGTAAGTAAACTTTTTAAAAATATAATTATCTTTTATTTTTTTAAGGGTTGAAACTTCACTTCTTTGACAGCTTTTTGATATTTAAATTCCCCTATCCTTTTATGTATAAAATCTGTATTAAAACCATTAATTACTGCAGTGTTAATAATATGTTTATATTCTATGTCAAATTCATCTTTATTAAGGGGTATATTTATTAATCTATAAATTAAACTATTAAAAACAGCAAATTTATGTGCAAAAGGATTAAAACTTTTATATTTTATGTAATTATCAATGTGAGTAGATTTTCTGTAAATATCAAATTTCAATTTATTTTTATGTCTTTTAATTTTTAAGTCCAAAAATGAAAGGAATCCATTATTCTCAGTTTCCAAAGTGAATTGTATAGCTTTATCTTGTAAATTTAAAAGTTCTAAAAGCTTTTGATTTTTTTAAAAAAATGGTTAAATTCTTTAGAATTAGATAAAGACTTAGTAGATGATTTTGTAAAACTTACAAATCTTTGTTTAGATCAAAATTTCTTTAGTTTTAATGGTAATTTTTTTCAACAAACTTCTGGCTTGGCAATGGGTAGTCCACTTTCGCCATTTCTTGCTAATCTTTTCATGAGTTTTTTTGAAACTCAAATTACAAAATCATTCCCTTTAATTTTTAAAATATGGCATAGATATGTGGATGATATTTTTGCTGTTGTCCCTAATAAACAGATAAATGATGCTTTAAAACTTTTAAATTTACAAGATAAAGCTATACAATTCACTTTGGAAACTGAGAATAATGGATTCCTTTCATTTTTGGACTTAAAAATTAAAAGACATAAAAATAAATTGAAATTTGATATTTACAGAAAATCTACTCACATTGATAATTACATAAAATATAAGTTTTAATCCTTTTGCACATAAATTTGCTGTTTTTAATAGTTTAATTTATAGATTAATAAATATACCCCTTAATAAAGATGAATTTGACATAGAATATAAACATATTATTAACACTGCAGTAATTAATGGTTTTAATACAGATTTTATACATAAAAGGATAGGGGAATTTAAATATCAAAAAGCTGTCAAAGAAGTTTCAACCCTTAAAAAAATAAAAGATAATTATATTTTTAAAAAGTTTACTTACCATCCATGGGCTAATAAAAAATTTACAAGGATTTTTAAAGAATATGGAATAAATTTGGTCCCTCAAAATAAATTTAATATACAAAATTTACTTAATTTTTCAAAAAAAGATAAAATACCAAATTATAAAAAATCTGGCATTTATCAATTTAGCTGTTTAGATTGTGATAAAGTTTATATTGGTAAAACTAAACGTCATCTAGAAACCAGAATAAAAGAACATTTTAGAAATATTAAATATAAACAAACTGATAAATCAGCTGTGGCAGATCATTTTTGGTCATTTAATCATGAAATTAATTCAGAGGTTAAATTATTAAAACAGTTAAGGGAATGGACAACTGAAATTTGGCCAAAATCGCTCAAAAATTCAAAATTTTTTTTATCTTTGTAAAAAATCCTCCTATCCTTCTAGTTTCATAATCCACTTCTGTTTCTGCCCTAGCGTATGTTTCAAGGTCGTCACGTGACTTTTTAAATGCCCTTGCGCACGTGTTTACCAGCTGTTTCAATCACAATGCTGCGCACATACATTCCAATGTAGCTGGTACAGTATTGCTTTTATTTTCAGCTTTTGAAATTAGCGGGTAAGCAAGGAGAAGGGATTTTCTTGTCTAGAAAACTGTGTTGGGTCAACTGATCAACAAAAGAATGCTCTAAAGCATATTTTTGTGGTAAACAGATGTTTGTTTTGGTTTGCAAGTCTGTTGCTCTGTTGAGTTGTGTTTGTGAAATTGTTGTTGGTGAATAGGCATATATGTGGTTTAGATACTATTATTACTGCATATTTAATTGTTTATAAGAAATATAAGTATAGTTTTTAGATAGTATAAACTTTAATAGGGAAGATAAGTAGGTAGCGTTTGTAGTTTAGGTTAGTCAGGTTAGTTTACAGCTGCCTTTTTTTTAGATAAATCTTTCAGTAGAGAGTCATTTATTAGAACAGAACATGAATAGGCTGTGTGATAAACGCAATAAGGGCAAGAAGGGCTCTAAACGTTGCAATAAGGCTACAAATTTAATAAACAAGCGTTGGAAACCAAATGTGAAAAGTGAAATGACAGCAGCAGTACACAGTGAGCATTTGGAAACCTCAGGAGAAAACAATGAACCTGAAGCATCTACAAGCTGGATAAGAACCTCACCTTTGCCATCAACAACTGCCAGTGAGAGAAAATTAAATCTTGGAGCATTTGAAGCTTCTGTCGACCCAGGTATGCCTCACACTGATTTTAGTCTAGTTCATGCAAGTGTATGGGAACAGTTATACAAAGGCATGAAGTGCACCCAATGTAGCAAACCAGCACTAAAAGTACAAACTTTAGAAATCTCTGGCTTTGCCTTCAAAATATTAGTAACCTGTGAAAGCTGCAAAACTACAATAAAAGAAGTTTCATCAAGCCCACGAGTACACAGTGATGACAGTGCCAGGCCTCCATTCGAAGTGAACCGAAGGATGGTTACTTCTTTTTTAAATATTGGTTCAGGACATGCAGATTTAGAAAAATTTTGTATTGGAATGGGTATGTCATGCTTTTCATCAACCACTTACAGTAAGCATGTCACATACATAGCAAAGAGCAATGCTGACTTCATAAAAGAGGTGCTGAAGAAGGCACATGCTGCAGTAACGCAGGCTCACATCGACATGGATGCTACCCTAAGAGACACTGACATAATTGACATAACTGTGTCTTACAATGGTACCTGGATGAAGAGAGGAGATTCATCATTGTATGGAATGGGATTTGTAATTGATATTCTCACTGGATTAGTAGTTGACTTTGAAACATTGTCAAACTTTTGTCCATATTGCTCAACAAATCAAGTAAAATTAAATGAGGAAGAATTTAAAATATGGCTAGAAGAACACAAACTAAGTGGCACATGTGAAAAGAATTATGATGGCTCCTCAAATGCAATGGAAGCAAAAGCTGCTGGAATCCTATGGGAGAGGTCGACATTCTTTACTAAATTTAGGTACACCACCATTCTGTCTGATGGAGATGCTAAAACTTAAACATCTACAAAATATTAAGGTTTATGGAGATGATGTGCCTCTTCAAAAAGAAGAATGTATAAATCATGTTTCTAAAAGGCTTAGCAAGGGTCTGAAAGCAGTTGTTGAAGAATGGAAGAAGAAAGGTGTAACACTGGGAGGAAAAAAGCCTGGAAGTCTGACAGAAGATATTATAGCTCACCTGCAAATTTATTATAGAATTGCCATACTGGACAACATTCCCAATGTACAGGATATGAAGAGGGGTATTTTTGCTACATTGCATCACTGTAGTTCTACAGACAGTAATCCCCAGCACTCAAATTGTCCTACTGGAGTTACCTCATGGTGTTTTTATAACAGAGCTATAGCGAAGAAAGAAAAAATTCCAAATCATGATGCCAGAACAATGAGAACATTTTTGAGGCAAGATGTTATCTCAAAAATAATGCCAGTGTATCAAAGGCTAGCCTCTGATGAGATTTTAAAACGGTGCACTTTTGGTAAGACACAAAATGCAAATGAAAGCCTGCATAGTGTCGTGTGGCGAAAGTGTCCTAAGGAAGTTTTTGTTTCATTGAAGAGACTTCAAATTGCTGTGCCTAAGGCAGTTGCTGAATTCAACTTTGGTAGCTCATCTTCATTGAAGTTGTAATCAGAAGTCAAAGGCACTTCAATTTCACCTGCTTTTCTGAAGATAACCCATGGGAGGGATGTTAGACGTTTGCAACATGCTTCTGCTTCGACAAAGAAATCAGCCAAAACATTTAGGAGGAAGCTAAAATTGAAGAAAAGTGTTGCAGAACAAAGGAAAAGGAGGCAAGAAGGTCCAACATATGAGCCTGGGGGATTTTAACCAGTTTCAAGGTATGAAACATAACCAAAATATGATTATAATTTTAAAACTTAAATTTCAGGCATTTAAATTTTTTAGCATTTCTGCATATTGAAAATGAATGCCACGATGCAATTTTCATCCAATCAGTTTAAAAATTTGCATGCTTATTTTAAAAACCTAATTAAACAAAACTGTCATATAATTTTTCTGTATCATAAAAAGTTTTTGATTTACAATTTTTTTAATATGACAATTCATCCTAAAATTGAAAAAAATGCAGTCATAAAAATTCAAAATTTTTTTTATCATAAACTAAAAATGTCAGAAAGAAACTATATGTCAAATTTGTAGTTTCATGCTTCAGAAGCAATAAAATTTTTTTAATTTTCTTGTTTTTAAAAAATTGCATCGTGTACTGCATTTTGCCTATACCCATAATTTTGCATTTTTGAAAATTTATAAATAAAAAACTACTGAAGATTTTGCTTTTAAATTCATTAAAACTGTTTTAACATTACAAGACAAATATATGGTTCAAATTTCAGACAGATTGGATAGATAGTTTAGAAAATAGCAATTTCAGTTGTGCCTTCCCTTAAGTAATCCGATAGATTTAATGGTTTGGGAAAAAATTTTTATTTTAAAAAACAGGAACCATGTCATGAACTTTGAATTGCCCTCTATGGATTGTATTTTTAAATTTTTGTTTTCAGAGATTGGTAAATAAAAAATTGAATATGAATAATTGTTTTTCACAAAAATAAAAGATTGTAGCTTGGCAACGATTTTGTTTATATGACTTTGAGAATGAGCTGGATATAGCTTGAAACCCCTGGGTCAGTAAAATAGAAAAAGGATATCAACATACTAAGATAAGTGAAGTTTTTAGTTTCTAATTTGTTCTTATTTTAGAATGAAAATAAAAATTTTTGGTCCTACTTTTTTCTCATTGATTTATCCAGTTACGTGCGTCTCCTGGGCAGTTGGCTTCGCTAGACGATCTCTGGTGTTTTCTCGCGTTGATTATCTGTTCATTGGTGTACCCGAAGTCGTAGATTTCAAACAATGTTCTAATGGCGTCTTCTTTCTTTATGGTGCAAAGATTTGGTGTCACTTGGTATTTCGCTTAAGTTCATTTCCCGTAGATTTCCATTCCATCCAAAATTCGTGCTCCACGTTGGGTAGGCCATTTGGTGCTGTTTTTATTGTAGAGATGTTTCAATTTTGAGCGATGTGGCTCTTATTTCCCTCAGGGCGTGATAACGGATGGAATGAAAAATCACACAATGTTTCTTCACCACAATGTATTATTTTATTAACACTTTTTCTCTATTTTACATTTAAATAAATCCTCTTAGCACCATTATAGATTATTTAAGTCTTTCCACTTTTTCAAAAAGTGGAACAAAAACTTTATGAAAGTCTGGTAAACGTTCTACAATGTTCACACGCTACCAAAATACGCCTTTTCACCTTGAATACACAGACGCTAGTCCCAATTCTTTTAGTTGCGAGCCTATCATTCCGACTGCCACATGTACATCCGCACATGCATTCATCAAATAGTTCCCGCATTGTTAGGGAAGCGATCCTTAACCATTTTCTCTTCGCTTTCAAGACTGAACACATATAATTCTAATATTTATACATATATATTAAAATTAAATATGGAAATATTTATGACATCTTTAAAAAAACTTAATTGTTTGTAACAATGAATATTAGTAACACGTTTTCGTCATTTAACCAACTCATACCAACATCAAAAAACAAATTACACTCTTAACAAATATTCACATAAACGCTTTTCTTTTGGGGTCTTCTAATACTCTGTCTCACAACAATCACATGAGTGGCGGTATTCCGATTCACCCAAGCTGTGAAAATTCAAGAGAACACAGTCTGCAGGTAAAGTCATGGCGACTGTGTTTTGAGATCGAAAGGGGTTATTGTTGGTTGACTTTATGGATTCTGGGACAATAAATGACGACAGGTAATGTCAGACATTAAAAAACCTCAGACGGGCAACAGAACTGAAGAGGAATGTTGAGCAAAGGCATAAGCCTTTTCCATTACAATGCTTGTGCCCACACCGCTCATCAGTGGATCTTCTGCAACAGTTTGGATCGGACATCACCCATCCACCCTGTAGGCTGGACTTAGCACCCAGTGACTACCACTTGTTTCCCAAGTTGAAAGAACACTTGGCTGGAAGACGCTTCATTAATGACAAGGTGAAAGATGAAGTCCAATGCTTCATTTGCATGGCAGTGGGCTGGTCCTCTCTTTGGTCACCTTATTCATCCAATATATATATTTAATTAAGGCAATTTTCAGGGTACGGGTACAAATGTGCCTTAGCGACATCTAAGATGTCATAATTGTACTATTTTCTATAAATTCATCTTAGTCATTATTTATCGTAACAATCCTGGTCAGGACATCAGGACAAAGTTGTGATATTACTGCACTCTCATCGGTTCTTAACAGGTGGTGCGGTTTTTGTGATTATTAATGATGTGTCTTTGAGCTATTGAGATCTTTGTGATCTCAGGGTGTGGTAACGGATGGAATGAAAAATCACACGATTTTTCTTCACCACAATGTATTACTTTATTAACACTTTTTCGATATTTTACATTAAATAATTCCTCCTAGCACCGTTCTAAATGATTCAAAACCTTTCCACTTTTTCACTTAGTGGAACTTATGCTTGATGAAAGTCTGGTGAAAGTTCCATGTTCACACACTATACCAATACGTCCTCATGTTTTGATTACACACACGCGAATGGGCAGTTTATGGCGTCACCTCATGCGACACCGCCTTTTTCGTATACATCCGCGTATGCGTCCATCAAATAGTTCTTGTTAGGGAAGCGATCCCTAACCATCCTCCCTTACTTTTATTATGGAACACATAATTCTAATATTTATACATATATATTAAAATCAAATATGGAAATATTTATGACGTCTTTAAACTAACTTAGTTGTTCGTAACAATGAGCATTTGCAACACGTTTTCGCCATTTAACCAAATCACACCAACATCAAAAATAAAAACAAATCACACTTTTAACAAATATTCACATAAACGATTTTCTTGTGGGGTCTTCTAATATTGTCTCACATGCGTACAAATTTTCAAGTCAATCACACAACTCTAAGTTGGTGAAAATTACGTCAAAAGATTGTGACATTGATAAATTTATGTAATTTTTTTATCCTGATGATCCTGATCAGGACATTAGGACAAAGTAATGATATTCCCATTGGTCCTCGACACGTGAGCAAATTTTGAAGTCAATCAGACGATTAAGTTGGTGAGGATTACGTCGAAAGTTTCCGTTGCATTGATAAATTTAGCTTAGACATTTTTTATCCTGAAGATCCTAGTCAGCACATTAGGAGAACTTCAAGATATATTGTCTTCGATCCTTGACGTGTGCAAATTTTCAAGTCAATTAGACGAATCTAAGTGGGTGAAAGTTATGTTACATTGATAAATTTAACCAAATCACTTTATCCTGATGATGCCGGACAGGACATTAAGACAGTCATGATTAGGGCTAGGAAGTTCATGCATTTGCATGTTTTTTCATATGGGCTAAAAATGTATGCTTTTACGTTATGTGCACGAACTATGGAATTTTCAGTTATTTGGACATGATTTTATGGTGCATATAACTGCATATTTTCTTGATTTTGATAAATGCATACTATTTCAATATTACAGCCCCTATATTGCATATTTTAATGATTTTTATGGTTTTTTATTATTTTGTCCATCTGGATAATATTTTTCATATTGGTAGTATTGCACACGTTGATGCAACTCGCGAGGTGAGTCATGTTGTTATGCAGTGAATCCCCTGTTTCTATCCCTTCATTATATGTATGTGCGTAGAGAATAATCAGTGCGTTATCTCAGAGGTTTATATTAACAAAGATAAGGTGCAGGTCAGTTGGTTTTGAGCAGCATGATTATCGCAACGCTTCCCTGCTTTGCAATAGTTGTGCCATGGTCTTCAAACATAAATGTTGTGAATTGGTTCCCACCAAATTAAATTAGGCGTATAAAATGTTAAAGAGCTCTTCAAATGCCGAAAATAAAACCAACTTCGAGTGCTAGATTAATTAAATTACAGAAAGAGTTTTCGGGTGATTTAATATCTACAGATAATAGAGCACTGTTTTGTGGAGCGTGTGAGAAAAAAGTAGGGAGTGCGAAAAGATTTCAAATAGTTCAACACAAACACAGCAAACATAAGGAGAATTTAATCAGAAAACTCACAAACAAAGAGCCTGTTCAAAAACAGCTAGTAGTGTGTTTAGGAAGTAGGGCTACTGAATTTTCCTATGACTTGTGCCAAGCATTTTTAGCTGCTGATATTCCCTTGTTCAAAATTAGTAATCACACATTTAAAAACTTTCTTGCCAAGTACACTCAACAATATGTGCCTGAAGAAAGTACACTGCGTAAGACTTATGTAGGACATTGTTACAATAACGTATTATCAAAATGAATTAGCGGATTAGTTTGTGTGGTTGTCTGTTGATGAAACCCCTGATTCTGAGTGCCGTTCTATTGCTAATATAATCTTGGGTGCTTTAAATAATGAACAAAAGACTACACCTTATCTTCTTAATGTGTGCGAATTGTCGGCCACTGACAATGTAACTGTAACCCAGTTTGTGATGGACTTTTGAAATTATTATGGCCATGTGGAATCAAATACGACCGGGTACTTTTGTTACTGATGCAGGTCCTTATATATTAAAATCAGGACAAACTCTGAAAGGTATTTTTCCTTACTTAATTCATATAACTTGTTTGGCACACACTCTTCATCGCATTTCTGAGACAATATGCGATTCTTTTCCATTGGTAGATAGATTTGTGTCCTGTACAAAGAGAATTTTTTTTAAATCTCCTAAAAGAGTTAAGTTGTTTAGATCAACAGCACCTATAGGTCTACAAGTTAGAAAAGAACCTCGGAAGGTGTTGGTACTCACGTGACTGAACTGGGAGGGGTAAGCAGCAGGCAGCAGCAGTCCACTAGGCCGAGTTACACTAGTCCGCTTCCATTTCCGATTCTGAATCTAATTCAGAAGCTATGTTGGTAACAGATTCTTCTGAGCCTGAGTGGTCTCCGCCATTAATGATGAAACTGTCGATGACGTCATCCATTAGTCCATCTGATTCCCAGTATGTTGCTTCCACTTTTCGTACATGATCAGAGCACTTTCTCCACTTATCTCTGGATTATTCACGGAAAAGCTCCTCACAGAGCGTTTGCTTTGCACTTAAAGTTGCATTGGCCAAATCTTGTGCAGCTTCTCCCTTTATTTCTCCCCATACCAACTCTATTGGATTTAGATTGGCGTGATATGGTGGAAGACGAAATACCTCGTGGCCACGTGCATTGAGGATCTGATCGATTACGTGCGTCTTTTTTTTGGGCACTGAGTTCACAAACTGCAATAACTCTGGTTTATGCATATTGCTGTTGAACGACACATTGTTGTCCCTTAACCACTGCATTACATCCTTTTCCAGCGTCGTAATTGTTGCCCTTTTATTTTTCTGAACACTGTGATAGTTAGCATTGTCCATCACGACAACAGAGTTACTGGGCAAATTAGGAATAACTTGCGTTTCAAACCATTTTGTAAAATTTACAGCATTCATATCGTCAAGATAATCGCCCGTTTTTTGTTTAGATTTGAACATTAGCAAAGCATTGTGCACAAACCCGTTTTCTCCTTCCGCATGGGCAATTATCAATCTGGGTCCTTTACCCATAGGCTTTGTACCCCCTAACTCATTTGGAGACTGCCAACAAGAACTGACGGTATGACAAGCATTTATATATGTTTCGTCTAAATACACAATATTCCCCTTCTTTCACGGTACCTATGAATACTTCGCAGGTAATTCGCACGCCAGGACACAATTTCAGGCTTTTCGATTAGGAGCTGCCGTTTAGAAGCACATTTTTTCCATTTAAAGCCTAATCGCAAAACCAGTTTTCTCAGGTATTCTCTGCTGCATACCAAACTGCCATCACTCTGCAAATCATGCTTGAGCTTCTGTATCGTTGGCACTGCTTTCTTCACTGTATAATATTCGTGTATTTTCCTTCGAACTATACCCTCAGTAAATGTATCGACTTCCACTTTCTTTTTCCTTTCTCTAGCCTTCCCTTTCGGCATTGAGAATTTGACCTGACCAGTGGTAGACAAAGACGTAGTCCCTTCCTTTATGATGCGTTTCACTAAACTAATGGAAACTCCTGTAGCTTCACTTGTCGATGCAGCAATGTAACTCAATTTCAATTCACTCTTTTTATCTTTCAAGTAATTAGCAACATTGTAAACAATATTGCGAGCATCACTTTTCAACGACTGACCAGATACGCTTGCTTTACTAGTCATGTTAAGCACTTTCGCTATTAGACACAAAAATACTTACAAAAACTTGTTATACACCATGCGCAGCAAAGAAACATGGTTTCTGCGCAGGTTCTTTTCTAGCGTGTATACCTATAATATCAGACTTCCTCCTGCACCAGTGTTAACTCGATGGGGAACATGAGTCGATGCAGTTTTATATTATGCTGAGCACATAGAAATAGTCGAAGAGGTTGTTAATTCATTGAACTCGAAAGATGCTTCATCAATAGAAACTGTGCAAAATATTCTGTCTGGTGCTGGGTTAAAAGAGGATCTTAGTTTCATATATGCCCATTTTTCTTTCTTACCAACAGCCATAACGGTATTGGAAGCTGTAGGATCCCCTTTGCATGAATCACTTACTATCTTTGAAAAAACAATTTGTGATCTAAGTTCGGTTCCTGGTAGCATAGGACAAAAAGTGAAAGAGAAAGTGAATTATATAATTTCAAAAAAATTCTGGTTATAATCAGATGTGCGATATTCGAGACATCCTTGAAAGAAAACCATCTACCACACCAAGAGACTTGACACTCTCTGTGAAGCAGTTATTTAAATATGCCCCTATAACATCTTGTGACATGGAGAGAAGTTTTTCACATTACAAAAGTGTTTTGCGAGACAACAGACGATGTTTTACAGTTGAAAATTTGTGCAAAGTGTTGGTTGTGAACTGCAATTTAGCAATTATTAATACTAGCGGTGAGACCACTTCTGCTTCAACCTCTAAGGAATAAGGTAACTTTATTTATTATTTATACTAACTCGCCTTGTCTACTGCGAAGGGGCATTGTTTTAATTCAATAGTGCATATTTCTTGGCATATTTTCAAGTTTTTAAGAGCATATTTGCATGCATATTTCAGTTTTTTAGGGCATGAACTTCCGAGCCCTAGTCATGATTATCATCAGTCCTTGACATGTGTGCACATTTTCAAGTCAATCAGATGACTCAAGTTGGTGAAAATTACGTTACGCTGTTAAATTTAGCCAAGTCACATTTTATCCTGATAAAGCTGGTCAGGACATAGGACAAAGTCATGAAATCATTGTATTGTCTGGTCCTTGACATGTTTGCAAATTTTCAAGTCAGATGACTTAAGCTGGTGAAAATTGTGTTACACTGATAAATTTAACCAAGTCACTGATGATCTTGGTATGGATATTAGGACAAAGTCGTGTTATTGTATTGTCATCGGCCCTTGGCACGTGTGCAAATTTTTGACTGAGTTGGTGAAAATTACATTGAAAGATTCCATTACACCGATAAATTTAACTAATGTATTTTATTCTGATGATTCTGGTCAGGACCTTAGGACAAAGTCGTGATATTATTGTACTGTCATCGGTCCTTGATGTGTGCAAATTTTCAAGTCAATCACACAACTGTAAGTTAGTGAAAATTACGTCGAAAGATTCCGCTACATACATACAGGTGAAGCTAATATAAAGCATGTAAAAATTGGCTGAAGACACTGCCTTCTATGACAAGGGTACCAAGCTATGAAAATGGTCTATATCAGAGTAGCAGCTATGTAGAGAAGTAACATGTAGGTGTAGCTATATTTGGCAAATAAAACATCTTTACTTTCACTACAGTTTTGGTTTCACAGCCCATCAGACCATAAAAAATTTTTAAAAAATCCTCATTATTTTGAAAGATCTACATTTTTGGCAAGTTTAAAGAAATTGTATAACGCAATGGAAGCATATCTGTTACATGCTGCACTTGATAGATTAACAGCTGATATTTCACTGCTCTTAGCTTCAAGCATCTTACCAACTTGAGTAAGGTAAAAGATTTCTTTTCGGCAATAAATAAAAATCAGTTGAAGTTACTTTCCCAAATGTCTCTTGAACTTCAGCAGATTCTTCCCTCCATCTATATACTGGGGTGCCACATGCAGTTTTGCTACTGAACTTCTCAGCATACTTAAACAATCTGGTTTTCATTGTCATTGGAAATGTATTAATGGAAGGAAAAAGATTGTGGTGAATACGCAAATAAATGTATTTTGAAATCAAACAACCTTAAGGTTTACAAAATACGAGAGTTGTTAAAAGGGTTATATATTAGACACTGCAAACTGTAAAAATCCTTGTTTTCAGGACAGCAGCCTTGATTTAGAATAAGAAATTTCGAATTTTGCTCATCTCTAATCATAAAATGGAAACAGAACACAGTCCTTAAAACATCAGTATTTAATTAAAAATGTAGCAATTTCTTACCAAAATCAGTTCAAATAATGTTCCCTGATCAACCTTGAGAAAGTCTGCATCCCAGCTGCTGATATCATCTGTTCGTTTTTCCTTGTTCTCCTCATCATCAGTTGGTGGAGGATCATCCTTGTGGTATGTAGCCCACTGGATCACTTTCTTCAAGATAGCTGAATTAACATTAGGCAGGGGAACAACTTCTTCCTCATCCTCATCCATGCCTATGCAACAAATGAACTTAAATGAGGCTTTTTCCGCCAAGAAATTCAATCGATACTATACGTAATATTAATATCCTACAAATTAACTAATTAACAGTAACTCCAGCTTAGAATAAACAAACAGGAAATAATTTACTGGCACTGAGTTCCCATTACATGATTTAATGCCAGCTTATGTTCAGGATATACAATAAAGATGAAAATGCAATACAATTCTTGGTTGTGTTCTGATAGCTGTGTTCGTAAACACGAGCGTAATACTGACACTAAAGAATAAAACATGATCAATATGTTTAAACATTTGAATTTAATCCTCATCCTCTTTTTGTGCTTATTGCCTTAATCTGCTATGATCTGTTACTGTGTACAGTCATTGTGTGTGTGGGTTTGACTTACACTTTATTTTAAGTTACCCCAGAGATAGAAACCACAAGGATTAGGTAGGGTTATCACAAATCTCTTCTAAAGTCTGCACATCCAGCGAGGACAAGTGTTTGTAGCTTAATGGTTCGAGCACCCGCCTGGTAAGCGGAGGGTCTGTGGTTCAAATCCCAGCTGTGGCATTGAAATTTTAAGTTGCAGTTCTACCTCTCAAACATTGCCCACACACGGCTTGTGTTTTAAAAAAAAGACACCAACAATAAGTTTGTTGGCATAAATAAATTACTTTAAAAGTAGTTTTTAAAATTTTGTATGGTTTCACCAACACTTTTATATTACAGCGGCAGGCTGCAACAAGTGCCAGGAAGACAGACAGGAAAAACACCGTGCAGTCCGTTCGGAACATTTTTGCTCTCCCTTATAATATAGCTCTGTCTCTTGCTAAAATTAACCTTTGTCTAGCATACTATTTATGATTGTGCTTACGGTTGAATAAAAAAAATTTATCACCTTAATTCACAATTGCCTGTCAAGTTCTTTGATTTTAAAGATATAACGTTGCGGAGTATGGACACACTACAGTATCAAGTGGGACAGAAACTTTAATAGTAATATGAATGATAGTACCTTAGAAACTGTGCCAGATGATGTTACACTGCAGAATCATGTAACCCACCCAACCATTGAGTTTTTTTATAGCAAAATCATGACAGTAAACCACATCATTTTGACAATATTGTGCACACAGGATTGAGAGTGCCAACTTGAGGGAGCAAAACCTGCTAGTTCAGCATGATTTTTGGGGTTTAGCACTTCATTGTCCCTTTGCAATTGTTTCACTCATCTAATAAACATCCCTCAGCCATACTTAGCAGCTTAGAGTACCTAAATATGTCATTCACATAAGGATGGTGGCGTTTGGATTATCCTGCGTATCAGCAATGAAGCTTCTCTTAGCAGAGCGAGAGGAGCTGTTACCAATTGGGCATCTCTGAAATCAGCACACACCAACATATTGCCAACTTTTCCATATCAACATACTGTCTATCATGACAAATGCAATAGAACATCTTCCAAAAAAAATAAACCCTAGCCTTGATATAAAGTTACGCATATAGAACTAATCCTCTGCCTAGCAAAGAATACACTATCATGACTAATGCAACAGCCCTTGTACATCAAGGAACCACAACTAAATAGACTACTGGCTTCTATGAACAGTATCAAACGAACTACAAGAGAGGAAAACCAAATATGGAATGATTTCTACAAGGCAGTTGATATTATATCCCTATTATAACTATTTGTCATGCATTCATATATAAGCACTTTAGTTACACAGTACTGGTATTTTCAGTGCATATACATTTCTTTGGTTAATTATTTATTACTATTATTATGATAATCATTCTTATTTCTATTATTGCTCCATTTTCCATCACACGTTTGGGTTTCACCACTTTAGTGTTGATATTTTCAATATGTGCATGTTTCTTTGGTTGGTTATGCCCCAAGTGGCTAGGCCATGCCCCTGTTGCTATTATACAGGATAACCAGTATTTGTTAGTCCAATGCTGGCAGCTCTGCATATGGAATGGCATCAACAACTTGATAGCGAGGCATGTAAGCAAGATAGCAATGGAGCAAGCAGTTCATTTTCTCCTACTGGATACAGTAAGTGAGTGGAATTTAAGGGCCCATTGACAGCTAGGTCATTTGGACTCAAAGACAAATTTTGAAGTCCAGAACACTCACAACCAGATGTCACTAAAATGTGAAGGCTAAAACAGCGAAAACTTCTTTTTTTTTAAAAAAAAAAGAATGTTAAAACAGGAAAGAGTTAAAATGCTAAAACCAAATGGTAAAATAATACAAATCAGAGTTTGTATTCTTCTTTTCTTTACCTGATTACCCTTCCTTTATGTAGGATTTACACACCCTAGGACTTACAAGTCAGACACCTAGGGTCAGACACCTGTCGAGGAGCACAGGAACATATGGACCAGAGAGAGCGAAGACCTGGAAGTGGGTGGTCAGACAAGCACCAGATATGATGGGAAGATGTGAAATGCAGGCAAAATCTATGATTGGAAAGGTGATAATTGAGCAATTGGTCGAATGAGTGACAGGGGAACTGGAGAAAACCTGCCCTGACACAGCTCTATCCACTACAAATACCACATGCTGGTCCCTGGGATCGAACCCAGGTCACCTGGTGGTAGGCAAGCACTAACTGCTCAGCCACGGTGCTGCTGGTTTATATTCTAAAACCATAAAATCAAATGCCCAAGAATAAAATCAAGTTAAATTTGTTTTGCAAAATCAGTTTCGGTGACGAACCACAGCACCTTATCGCACAAACGCTGGCCAAGCGATTGGCACTCTAGCACATCTAGGACAATCAAGCAAAATGTGCAACAGGAGAGTTATATCCCACATGTTGGACACATGGGGGCCAGGCTGCTACACAAAAGATGACCAATGGCGTGGATACAATAGCTTGTCAGATTTCAAATAGGAAGGTAATTCACCTTACCTACATTTGGAAAGGAATGGTGAAGGAAGTTATAATTGGCGCCAATCAAAGGAATTGACATCTTGCAGCAAAAGGCAAAGCTGCTATTTATCATACCACATGAAGAGTGTGTTAGGATTGTGTATGAAGACAATTGGGTTGTGACTGGAATGTAGAACAGATGTTATTTGTATATAAAGAATATAGTAAAACAGTGGACCTGCGTGCAAAGGATAGAACATGCAAGCATCCATCAATGTAAAGATTTACATTAACAAAAGAGACATACTAAGGAGGTGCTTATTGCAATGGGAAAATGTCGCTGATATCCAAATGGCTTTCGTTGCTGGAATTCTGCATAGAAATGAAAAACTGTTCCGTTTCTTCCAAAACTCCATTTTCCCATGCTCACTTATTAAGCCCTTTGTATGAGAAACCACTTTTCCTCAGTTTTCAGCTTTTGCTGCTGTTAGCACTTCTGTCAATTTTATTATCGATGATGCAGTGAGATCTTCGTTTCATCCAACATAATCCTTTACTTTGGCCAAAACTAATACAATCAGGTTAAAATGGCAATGATAAGAGGGAAGCCATGTTCTGCAGTATGCCATCAACTGCATAATCCTTCAATAAGGATATTTTTACCTATACAAAGTGTTAGCACAATTGTAAATGCTCACAAAACACACATACAGAAAAAACACAGGTAGGTAAGCACAAGGCAAATAACCCTATAAACAGGATGCAAACAAACTTGCCAGCACACACATAATCTCTTGCAAGCTATAGGGAGCACGAAATAAGGCACATGAGTAGCTCCAATCCCTGCTCAGCTATGAAGCGCTGTTGCCGGAGCATATTGCCATGTGAAAGAAAGAGAGGGGAGATTATGCATGTGAGCGTTACCAGTAGACAGCAGCAAAGACGGTGAAGGATTGCAAGGTGCACAATTAAAACCTGTCAGAACAATTTCTCTCTCTTTAAAATGAGACAATAGGCTCTCTAATCCTGTAATTTGCTTCAAATATAAATTCCTCATCCAAGCAGATAATTTTCATTTGCTGACAAATGCTCTCTGTATTCTAGTGGACGTCGAACAAGATTGTAAACTGTAGCTGTAGACCAGAAGCTTATCTAATGTTTCAACAGAGTTCATATCTTTCAAGTTGAAAATTCGGCCCAGGTGATAAAACAATGTTCAGTTTGATTTTTTTATTATATCCGATTCTCTAGGAGTGTTTTCGTGTAAATATTTTTGTTATCGGAGTGAAAATGAGAGAGTTACGTGACGATTTAAATAAATCTAAATGGAGGTCAGAGTTGCGCAGTTTGAGGCATTTTCTGATAGGTATTTCTCATATTTTTCTCAATTTTTCTAAGTGTTTATACAGAGTTTCGGAACATATGTTAATCAGTTTCTACATTAGGCATTCTAAGTGAAAATCTACATAATTTAGCATCAAATGCCTAAGCACAATTTCAAGCCACCTTTTACGAGTAATATTCCAGTGTGGCCTTCTCGGTTGTGTATTTTAGACATTTCAGCACTTAAAATGTTCCTTACGATGCAATTTGTAGTTATCAGAGCAAAGCTCCAGAAATAGTTTCCCCAATATGTGCCAACCAGAGTTTGCTATGTGGTTATTAATATACGGCAAGTATGTTAGACTAACATGCCCCTCAAAGTTTATATTATATTACATATAGCAAAAGTGGAAACTCACCATTGAACAAAATATTTTTTTAAACCAGCTGTGTGAAGACTATTTTTAGCAAACTTATTTTATAGCTCAGTAAGAAACATAAATATGCAGTGTTTATTAAAAATTGTGAACAGTGTATCACAAAGAGAATTTGCCATAAAATAGTTTATAGTTTTGGTTTAAAACACGTAATCCAGGAATTACTTAAAATATATGCACCAAGCTTTGAAGCCCACTTCTTATACAGATTCAGCAGTACATCTTTCTGAAAGTCATCCAGATTCAAAACCCATTTTCCTGTCTTACGTTGTTTTCCGTGGGATTTAAACAAGGGCCACCCGGATTCAGAAGTGGTTATTTTACCTTGTTGCACTACGCGCAACACTGAATGTTCACTTACATTGCATGCTTTAGCTGTTAGCGCCCGACTCTGTTTAAATACAATGTTCGCACGCACTTCTTCTGAGGACAATTTTTTTTAAAAAGTGTAAACACTGAAAATAGCCGGCGCATTTGAATGCAATCTTTCCCTTTCGATTTACTCGTCTGTAAGCAGCTTGTACCAGGTTTTGTTAATGCCATGTTTCTGAGCAACAAAACGAGTTACAGTAATTATAAGACACAGGTAACACTGGGACACTACGTCAGACATGGAACACGCATAAGAATAAACAGAATTCCTTTTCCTTTCCTGCAGACATCTCATCCTTGAGAAGAAAGATATTTGAGACAATAAATAAACAATCATGATGCAAGGCAAGTGTCGTTTGTTATCGCTGAGCACAACGTTTGTTCAATCACTCATATCTTGTGCTACAGGCCACCTAAAATATTGCTTCTTGGACAGTCAGCTTCAACATCTCTAGCTCTTTGCAGTGGAATTCTTTGTAATAATGAGCTGTTGCTGGATTTGATGAGCACAAAGACAAAAGTGAAAAGCAAATATTGCGCTGGACAGTGCGTTACCAAACTGGGTGTCGCCTCTAAGATAGGCTACTTGCTCTCACACACCTTCTAGCCCCACCTCATGTGCCTTCTTATTCCTCTCGCTCTGATGTGTTATACCCTTCAAGTGATTTATTTATTCTTTCTTTCCCGGAACAATAAATATGTGAAATATGTTATAGTATTGCAAACAAAGCAATTATGGAGTGGAGTTTAAGGGCCCCTCAGCAGCATTTGGGAAAATAATTATGATCACACATTCAATAATATCACTAATGAATTGTGTTTATTGCAGTCCCAAAAATCCACACAATATAACACTGTAGTAACAAGGCACTGCTTACAAGTCAACTGTATTATAGACAACAGTTTTGAACTGCTTGTGTTACTCTGTTTGCACTTTTCCAAAAAGTTCCCTCACTCCACTCATTTGCACGTTCAAGGGCAAAGACATTCTGCTGAATAAATGACTAGTATGTGTTCATGATGAAGACATGGCTAACAGCAACAGTACAAAGTGACCCTGTACTCCTTTTAAGCCTTAGTGGGAGGATTTTTTTTCTGCTACAGGAGGTTCAAAACATTAAGCCAGCTGAAGAGGTTTAATTTAAAACATTACACAGTGTGCCACAGCAAACAACATGATAAATATACTGGTGAAGTGCGCACAGAACTAATAAATCAACTCAAGGAAAGATCTGCAGCAAATCAGGTAAACTAATTAGTTGTGTTAATATAATAAAAGTAACAACAACAACAACAACAACAACAACAACAACAATAATAATAATAATAATAATAATAATAATAATAATAATAATAATAATAATAATAATAATAATAATAATTGAACTTTCCTGCATTGCTTTTTGTCTTCAATAGATTTTGTTTTTAAATTTTAGGAAGACAAACCGGAAAATACATATAAGCCAGCTCTTCGGCTCATTTGTATACTGTTTGCTTGTGGCACCGGAAGTGAAATTTCGCTGATGGTGATATAGTAAAACAGTGCTGTATTACAAGTCAGTCTGGGTGACTCGGTTAGAGCTGTCCTACTGATCCCAAGGTTGCAGGTTCAAATCCGGCCCAAGCACATAGTTTTTAAGTGTGCTTAAAAACGACAGCTCCAAGTCAATAGATTTACTGACATGTGAAAGAACTCCTGTGGGACGAAATTCCAGCACATCTGGGATACTGATGTGATCCTACCAATTGACAGCATTATTAAACAAATTTTTTTAGTGCCTTATGTCTGCAGAAGAATTTAGCCCTGATTTAGTAGCAAAATATACATCTTTGCTTGTCACATAGAACAGTGGCCCACAGGATTCAAGATCTTGCTCAAGATCTCATGAATCAACTTGCTGAAAGCAGTTAGTACAGCACCTGCCTGCCATGCAAGGGGTCCCGGGTTCGATTCCCAGCAGGGGGTAGAAATTGTTGCCCAGCCAGGATATTTCTCATCCTTCCTGAGTCTGGAAGAATAATGGCGGCACCGTGGCTGAGCAGATAAACCGCTCACCTACCACTTAGGCGGAACGCACATGTGGTATTCGTGGTGGACGAAGCAGTGTCTGGGCAGATTTCCTCCAGGTTCTCTGGTTTCCCCTGCCATTCATTACACCAATTGCTCCAGCATCACCTTTCCAATCATCCATTTTGCCTGCATTTCATATCCTCGGATATTGTTTAGAAACGTTTACACGATGAGTTGGTCAGAATTCCGGCAAAGTCCCACTCGGCAGTGTGTACGAATGGTCACAAAAGTTGCCGAAGTTGCTGTGTTAATGCAGCGCTGCCAACAGCAGAATGTCCCTAGGAGTTTGTTGCCAATAGTAAGTTTGAATGTTTTTGCGGGAGTCGGCAAAATATAATAATATAATACTATTAAATATATATATAATACTATTAAATATAATATATATAAATAATATATATAATAATAATATTAAATAAAAACACAATAAATAATATATAAAATAAATAAAAAAGAACTATAAATAATAAACATAATAAAAATATAATAAAAAAATATATCCCACTACCGAGTGGGACTTTAATATTATAATATAATAATAAAGAACGAGCCAGCGTATCGTATAATAATAATCCATAATGGCCAATTCTGACCAACTCAGCCAATTATATATACAAATATATACAATTATATACAATAATTATAATAATTATAATAATATCCATACATACAATAATAAATTTACATTATTATACGATACGCTGGCTCGTTCATTGTTTAGTAAAGCTTACGCGATGAGTTGGTCAGAATTTCGGCAAAGTCCCACTCAGCAGTTGGATATTATTATATTATTTTATTATTATGACCCGAAATGGATTTATTATTATTTTTAATCCATTATTATTATTATTATTATTATTATTATTATTATTATGAGCCGAAATGAATTTATTATTATTTTTAATCCATTATTATTATTATTATTATTATTATTATTATTAGGAGCCAAAATGGATTTATTATTATTTTTAATCCATTATTATTATTATCCATTATTATTATGAGCCGAAATGGATTTATTATCATTTTTAATCCATTGTTATTATTATTATTATTATTATTATTATTATTATTATTATTATTATTATTATTATTATTATTATTATTATTATTATTATTATTATTATTGAGACAGAATATTGACTAATAGAAAATTGTTCATGTAAATATTTTTGTAAGAGTGTGTAAATTTTTAATTCTTTTAATTTGAATGTATCAGGGACCTATTTTTTTCAATATTCAAGATCCAATGTCTTCTAGTCACTTTGAGTTCAACCAATGAGAACTGTTGCGCGGATGAATACACAAGAATGGCGGTGTTGCGTCATACCCACGCTAGGTAATATATTCATTAGCGTCTGTGACTTCAAAGTGTAAGGACGTATAATTGTTGATGGCGTGTGAATATGTGAATTACACCAAAACTTTTAAACAGCATGGATGCTATCCAATTTTAACAGTTATTAACTAGCTGAAACTGTAACGAATAGTGTATATATCGAATAAATGTGTTTCTAATAAAAGTACGTTGGTTTATGCATTCCATTCTACGACCACCTCCCCTGCAGAAAAGAGTGGCGTCTGCTCTAACAAACTTTCCACCTTTTAGCAAAAACAGTGCTCCATTTGATGCTATATTCACGCTAATATATGACCATCTTTTAATAAATCCCCGCCACAAATGGCTTGCCCAACGTGGAGCGCGAATTAAGAATGGAATGCAAAATTACGAGTGCGATAAATATCAAAAGGACGCTATCTCATCGTGCAGGAGAAAGACGCCATTAGACCATCGTCTCATATCAACAAAACATCGATACACGGAGAATCAACGTGGGAAAAACACCGGAGATCATCTAGCGAAGCCAACTACCCAGGAGACGTAAATAACCGGACGAAGAACCAGCAGAAAAAAAAGTAGGATCCAAAATTTGTCTTTATTTTATTTTTATTTATTAATGCTACTTAGAAGTGGAAAAGTAGCAGGACTTTCAACATTAAGTGAATTAGATAAAGGAATTAAAATGTCGCGAAAAGAGATAGAAACAGGAGTGGGGGAAGGGGCAGATAGGCCTAGTTATCAGGAAGGATCAGAAGGTGCGGAACAGGCGGAAATAAGCAAAGACCAAAGGTTAATGATGATGATGTTTGAAAGACTGGAACAAAGTTTAGGCCAGAAAATGAAACAAAATAACATAGAATTGAAACAGGATATAGAACAAAGTTTAGGTCAGAGTATAGGCCAGAAACTAGAACAAAATAAGGTAGAATTGAAACAGGATATAGAACAAAGTCTAGGTCAGAAAATGGAACAGAATAAGGAAGAGATAGGTCAGAAAATGGAGGAAGTGAGAAAAGACTTAGAACAGAAAATGGAATTAGGTAGACAGAACTTAGAACAGCAAATGGAATTAGGTAGACAGAACCTAGAACAGAAAATAGAATTAGGAAGACAGGAGTGTAAAGAAAATATGAAAGTAATGGAAACTAATTTAAAATTAGTTCACAAAAACTTAAATGAAACAAAGGAAGCCTTAGAAGCTAGGATAGAAATTGTAGGAGATAGGATGGGAAAGATAGAATCAGAGATGAAAGAGAATAAAATTGTGTTAGAAGAAGAAATTGCTAGATGTAGGGATGAAATAACAGAATGTAATACAAGTGTAGACTGTAAGTTAACAAATGTAAAAGTAGAAATAACTGAGGAATTAAGGAAAGAGATGGAGGTAGTAAAGAAAGATGTTATTAATGAAACTGTAGAACAAATTGTAATTCCTAAAATTAAGATAATGAATGATGTGATGCTGTCACAACAGGATGCTATAAATGATATGAAACAAAGCCACTTAGAAATAAAGAATGATTTAAAATCAATTTGTGAAGAAATGAAAAAAGGGAAAGAAAATTTGGCTAATGTAAATGATGTTGTGAAGGCATTACAAAGACAAGATGATTTAGATGTAAGTAATGTACAAGATGAGAGTTATTTAAGTAATGTACAAAATGTTGACTCACCATACAGAGAAAGAGGTTCACAACCAAACAATGACACAACACATAACACATGTTACACCAACAGCATATTACATGAAATCACACCACCTACATTTGACGAGGAGAAGGGAGACGATCCAAAACTCTTTGTTAAAGAGATGGAAGAATACTTCAAAGTGAAAAGGATACCAAACGAGCTTAGGATGATGATAGTTAAGAAAAGCTTAAAAAACAAGGCATTAGAATGGCTCAGGTTAACACTAGCTGGTCATGAGTCGTATAACTCATTCAGAAATTTATTCCTATCAAGATATTGGGGCCCAGCTAAACAAAACCAAACTAGGGTAGAGCTAGCGACAGGTAGATACGATCCAGCCAAAGGGTTGTCATTAGTCGACTATTTTATGAAAGTAGCCAACAAAGGAAAGCTATTAGACCCCAACTTGTCGGAGGCAGAACTAATTGCCAGTATAACAAGACATTTCCCAGACACAGTGAGAACAGGATTAATTGTTGCGAGGCCAGTAGATTTTGCAGATATGATAGAACTGCTGACAGCCTTCGAAACACAAAATGGTCGGCCTAATGAGCATAGACATAGGAACGGTCACCCAAACTCACCCATCCTAAACCGGAACACGACTACGAACAACCAGAGTGAGGGAGAACATAGAAATACTAGGAGTACCCATGAAAGGGGAAGAGGGGCACACCATTTCCCACAACTACATAATCATGGCGAGAGGATGGAGAACACAAGACAGCGGTACCACGACACAATACCGAGGGGTGAATCGAGGTACAGAACGCACAGGTATGATCGTGGAAGACCAGGAGACCGCACCCATCAAGTGAATCATATACGATTCTGTAGGGAATACACGAACAGCCATAGGCCGTCGTACAATAGGGGTTCACGTCAAAGGGGCAGAAACCAAGGGAACATCGACAACGTAAGACAACAGGAACAGAATGAAAATGTGCCGGATAGGACCGATACTGCACAGAATACAGAAACTACGATCACCTCCAACGTCCAGGAAAACTAAGTACAGGTCAACTTTGTGTCCCGGAAGTTGACCTGTGTGGCAGTAGGGGCGATATTGACCAATGTAATGTAGGTACCTTGAGAAGACAGGCGAGTGAAAGAAAGGAGATAACCAATCCACCAATGATTAGGCTGAAGGTATGGGGTATCGAATTGCCAGCAATGATAGATACAGGAGCCAGCACATCAGTATGTGACGAACAGCTGTTCCAGGAACTGATAACTAAAAGAAATGCTGAATTCTTGCCTGTGTGTGGAGTATATTGCAGCACAGCAATTGGCAAGAAGAAGGAACATGTTAAATACCAGGTAAGGCTGGTAATTGAAATCGGAAGTTGGAAGTTCGATTTTATTGCCCTAGTAATACCAAGATTAACAGCCACCCTAATCATTGGCAGTGATTTGCTTAACCTTTGGAGGTCGGTAATTAACTATGACCTACATGAATTTATCATTAAGGAAGGAGCTTCAGAATGCACTGCGAAGTTCCTGGAGGAAGAAACATGCCAGGAGGAACCAGACCAGACAGGGATCCATCCGGATGAACAATTCTTTGTGGAGAACATCAATGTCCACGAGAATAGATTGGTAGACCTGAGGGTAAATAAGAAGAAAACAGGTTGGACGAGCGATGAAGAAACTAACGTTTGCAGCCATTGGATCTGCACAGAAGACGAGTATGTTGCCTGGGACAACTACCAACCTGAACCACTACCAACAGATGGAGAAGAATCGATGTTACAACTAATCGATGAGAAGGTCTGGGGGGCACATGGCATCTCTGAAGAGGAAAGAAGCCAACTTAGGAAAATATTGGTTAAAAACAGGAAAGTTTTCGATAATAAGCCAGGTACGTGTAACAAGTACGTACATACTTTCACAGTAACAGATATAACCCCCTATTCACACAAATCCAGGCCCATCCCCAACTCCATTAGGGAAGAAGCTGACAGAGTAATCCAGAAAATGTTAGCGGACGGAATAGTAGAGCCGTCGGACTCATGTTATGTGAATCCAGTAGTATGGGTCCATAAGAAAGGGGGAAAATTGAGGATGACCATAGACGCAAGGAAGATAAATACACATACCTTGCCGGATCATTACAGGCCTGAGGGGGTAGACCAACTAATATCGAAATTGAAGGGAGGTCAACATTTCACAAGTCTCGACTTGACAGCATCGTTCTGGCAAATTCCTCTTCATCCAGATGTCAGGAAATATACCTGTTTCTTGCACAAAGGAAAGGTATACCATTTTTCAAAATGTGCCTTTGGACTATCGACCAGTAGCAGTGCACTACTGAGGGCTCTGGACAAAGTTTTTGGAGATACCATCGAGACTTTTGTGACGCAATATGTAGACGACTTTTTAATATACAGTGAGAATCCCGAGTCGCACTTACATCACATAGATTATGTATTATCCAGGTTCCAGGAAAGCAACATGACCCTAAATTTAGAAAAGTGTGAGTTTTTCGTCAAAGAAGCTGAATTTCTAGGCCACATCATAACACCTGATGGTATACAACCTAATCCGGAGAGGGTCAAGGCCATAGAGCATATACCACCCCCACGTAACTTAAAACAGTTGAGGAGGTTTCTGGGCATTTTGCAGTACCAGTCGAAATTCGTGGTCAACTACGCTAAGGAATTGGTACCCCTTAGAGCACTGTTAAAAAAAGATACTAAGTGGGAATGGAACGCTGAACACCAGGTGGCCTTTGAGAATATCAAAGAACTTTTCAAGCACAGTATTCTCCTGGAACGACCGGATCCAAATTCACCTTTTCTAGTATACACTGATGCTAGTGCGCACTCATATGGTGCAATATTAGCACAAGAAGATGCAGATGGCAACAAACATGTGATTGCCACAGCTTCTAGATTTTTAAACAAAATAGAAGCCAATGCCTGCATAACCGAACTGGAAATAGGTGCAATCCATTTTGCGTTGCGAAAATTCAGACAATATATATATCTTTATAAAATAATTATATATACAGATCACGTAAGCCTGTCCTTCATTCAAAAATGCAAGCTGACCAACTCCAAAATCTCAAGGTACATACATGAGATCATGTCATACGACATAGAGGTCAAACATATCCCGGGGAAGGAGAACATCTTCAGTGACTTATTGTCAAGATTAAGGTCGGAGAGTCACATACCCGAGACGGTATACAGTCCGCACCATGAGATCAAAATTATGCAGATAAGTAGCAAAGAAAGCAACGAGATCTTGCAAGACTTCAAGAACATAGCAAAGCTACAACAAGAAGACCCTGAATTGAAGAGGCTATTCGACAAGGCTCCAGACATAATACCAAGATTGGATGCCAAGATAGGCAAATTTAGGAACATCCTATTTAAATTGCATGGTCGCGACGTAAGGAAATGGAAAATGATGGTACCAAATTCCTTACAGGACAGGGTCATTTTGGCATTCCACCACTCGATGCTTCACTCCGGTACTGAGAGGACAATGCTTGCCATCGAGGAGGTATTGTACATTAAACATCTTGGCAAGAAGGTCAGGAAGTTAATTTCCTCATGCGACCTATGCCAAAAGGCCAAGCCAATTAATGTAAAGTACGATGTCATCCCACAATCCATCGTGAGGAACGAGAAAAACGCATTGGTGTGTATTGACGAGCATGGAGAATTGCCAAGGGGTAAAGATGGAAACAGATACATATTTGTCATGTTTGATGTTTTTACAAAATTCACCAAAATATACCCCATCAAGAACATCAAAAGCAGAACATGCCTAGATAAAATCGTCAAGGACTACATCCCAAAATACGGGAGAATAAAATGTATTTTATCGGACAATGCGACCATGCATAAGAGCAAGTTGTTTCAGAACACCTTAGAAACATTAGGAGTAAAATTGTACTATTCCTCAGCATATTATCCCCAGGGAAACCCGACTGAGAGAATCATGAGGGATATTAGTATTTATTTTCGTTTGCTCTGCCACAGAGACCACACTTCCTGGACGGAAAAATGCGGATATATAGAGGAGGTGATTAACCATTCGGTGAACCCCACGACCAAGTTCGCACCTATCGAGCTAATGACCAACACGAAACCAAGAAAATTAGCAATTGACATTGACACTACCATGGCTGCCCAAAGAGAATTATCAGAGAAAGAAAAATGTCAATTGGCATTCAGAAGATTACAACAGAAGGCTGAAAAAGGGAGGAACAAGGTGAAAAGATTCGTCAGGAAATGGTCCCCACAAATTGGAGAAAAGGTGCTCTTAAAAAGCCACAAAGCATCCAAGGCATCTGAAAAAAGATCTGGAAAGATGGAGCTATTGTATACTGGACCACTGGTCATAACAAAACAGCTGGGTGACCACACGTATGAGCTACAGAATACAAATGGCAAGTTGGTAGGAAGATACCACAAAAATAAATTGAAGCCATACAAAGAAAGAACCAAATAGCCTTTGTCAACAAATGTGTAAGGCAGGAGTAGTGGAGATGAAAGAAAGATAACAATTTTTAATGGGTTACTTATAGGAAATTACGTTCAGATTAGGATTACAACAAGGAAGAAAATCAACATAGTCATTGGCTATATATACCACAAAGAGCATTGTCAACAAAGACAGATGAGGACACTGATTGTCATTAAATAAATGAATCATAGCGACGGAAGATAATATGTTTTTGACATAAGGATGTCAGGGACAAAAATAAAAATGAATCAATTATGATGAAAAAGATATGATATTTCGACACAAAGATGTCGAGGGTAAATTGAGAAGAAAAATAATACAATTACAGAATAATTGTAAGCATAGAAGTTTTCTCTTATAGAAATAAGAGACAAAGAAATGACAATTAGTGAAGTGAGGAAAACCATAATCAGAAAAACAATGCCCATGAATTGAGATGAATATAGCCAATGCTTAACTCGAAGAAATGTTGAACCAAAACAACAATGAATAATAACCCAATTAAGAAAATTAGTGTCATAAGTAACATCAGAGTTTAAGAACCGACTCAATAACCTGCCTATACATGAGCTTATAAGACAAAGAAGGCAAAGAACTGAATAAAATATTGCCATAAATAAGATCATAATCATTAGCTCAAAATTTGTATCCTGTTTTTCTCTCCTTATAGCAATGAATACAAGTCAAAAACCGCATGAAACACTTAAATTATATTTGTGTCAATGTCAAATGTACAATAACTGAGTATGTGTTGTATAATAACTGAATATGTAGTGTATGATAACTGGATATATTGTACAATAACTGAATATGTTGAGTAATAACTAAATGCATTATGCAAAAACTGAATGTGTATTGTGTAATAACTGAATAAGCATTGCATAATAACAGAACACATATGTGTTATGATAGCAGGATATATTGTACAATAACTGAATATGTATTGTGTAATAATTGGACATGTTGTGTAGTAATCAAATGTGTTGTACAATAACTGAATATGTATTGTATAATGACTGAAGGTGTATTGTATAATAACAACATATGTGATATGATAACTGGGTATATTGTACAATGACTGAATATGTATTGTGTAATAATTGGACATATTGTGTAACAACTAAATGTGTTGTACAATAACTGGATATGTATTGTATAATAACCGAATGCATTGTGTAGTAACCGAATATGTGAAACTTATAAAGACATGTTGTATTATGTCAAAACAAAGGACAAAGACAAACAGTAAAGAAGACTGTAAAGAAAAAGAAAAAAATATATTGTACAAAGTGATTGAATCATAGAAGTAGGGAGAAGTATTGTATTGTGTTTCAAGATTGTGAATAAGGTGAAAACTTGAAAAACAAAACAAGGGGCATATGAGACAGAATATTGACTAATAGAAAATTGTTCATGTAAATATTTTTGTAAGAGTGTGTAAATTTTTAATTCTTTTAATTTGAATGTATCAGGGACCTATTTTTTTCAATATTCAAGATCCAATGTCTTCTAGTCACTTTGAGTTCAACCAATGAGAACTGTTGCGCGGATGAATACACAAGAATGGCAGTGTTGCGTCATACCCACGCTAGGTACTATATTCATTAGCGTCTGTGACTTCAAAGTGTAAGGACGTATAATTGTTGATGGCGTGTGAATATGTGAATTACACCAAAACTTTTAAACAGCATGGATGCTATCCAATTTTAACAGTTATTAACTAGCTGAAACTGTAACGAATAGTGTATATATCGAATAAATGTGTTTCTAATAAAAGTACGTTGGTTTATGCATTCCATTCTACGACCACCTCCCCTGCAGAAAAGAGTGGCGTCTGCTCTAACAAACTTTCCACCTTTTAGCAAAAACAGTGCTCCATTTGATGCTATATTCACGCTAATATATGACCATCTTTTAATAAATCCCCGCCACATTATTATTATTATCCATTATTATTATTAAGAATTGGCCATTATGGATTATTATTATACGATACGCTGGCTCGTTCTTTATTATTATATTATAATATTAAAGTCCCACTCGGCAGTGGGATATTATTATATTATTTTATTTATTTATTACTATATAAAAATAATTTATTAATAATAATATAATAATATCCCACTGCCAAGTGGGACTTTGCCGAAATTCTCACAAACTCATCGCGTAAGCTTTACTAAATAAAGAACAAGCCAACGTATCGTATAATAATAATAATCCATAATGGCCAATTCTGACCAACTCATCGCGTAAGCTTTACTAAACAATATCCATTTCGGCTCATAATAATAATATAATAAAAATAATAATATAATAAAATAATATAATAATAAAGAAGGAGCCAGCGTATTGTATAATAATAATCCATAATAATGGATTAAAAATAATAATAAATCCATTTCGCTCATAATAATAATATAATAAAGAACGAGCCAGCGTATCGTATAATAATAATTATCTATAATAATGCATTAAAAATAATAATAAATCCATTTCGGCTCATTATAATAATATAATAAAGAACGAGCCAGCGTATCGTATAATAATAATCCATAATAATGGATTAAAAATAATAATAAATCCATTTCGGCTCATAATAATAATATAATAATAATGAACGAGCCAGTAATGTATGGAGTTGCGCTACGCGATAGCGGTGTATGTCATATATTGCAAGGAAAACAAGATAAGATTGGAGGGTCATTGTATATATTGCAGGGAAAACAAGATAAGATGCACATGTTATGTTACTGCAAGATTGCAGGTGATTGCATCACGTGTTAAATAAATATCGGTGTTTAATGTGTTGGCAACGAAAACTAGTGTAGTGTAAAAAGCAATGTTGGCAGATGTGAAATAGCGTCTGCTAGTTAAGCAGTGAAATCTAGTGGGCGATTGTGAAACTACTGCCGGCGCATGCGCAGAAGGTAAGTTCGGACTTAGAATCTGGCTGACAAGGCTGGCAAGTGGAAAGTGAACGTTTCTAAACATAAAATAAGATTTGTAGCTTTCCTGGCGATGAACATATTCAAAATGCTCTCGGGCTTCGAGCCAGGTGTAGTGATGAAAAGACATCAACGTTGCGGGAGTGTACATCTCTCCCATCTTCAGGATGAAGATGTCTTTCTCCAGAAACCAAGCACTTTATATCACCGTCGGGATCCAGGGCTCCTAGAATGTATGGACTCCCCAAGATCCACAAAATGGACGTCCCTTTACACCCCATTGTTGACGCCACGGGCAGCCCTACATATCTGCTGGCACGCCACTTAGCGCGTCTGTTGCAACCTCTGGTAGGGGATTGCCCACACCACGTGACGAACTCCCCACAGTTCATACAGTGCTTGAACAACATCACTACTGGCCCTTCTGATCTTCTCGTCAGCTTCGACGTGGTATCTCTTTTTACAAGGGTACCGCTACAAGAAACCATCCAGCTTCTGAAGGAACACTTTCCGGCTGACATCATCGAACTCTTTCGGCACAGTCTAACGTCCTCTTTCTTCCTGTTTGGTGGCAGATTTTATGAACAGGTAGACGGTGTGGCAATGGGCTCTCCGTTGTCACCAGTAATAGCAAATTTCTACATGGAACACCTGGAACACGAAATACTGGCCACAGCCCCACTTAAGCCATCTCTTTTCTACCGGTATGTTGACGACACATTCGTTATATGGCCACATGGACAAGAAACTTTGCCGAGCTTTCTCACACACCTCAACAGCCTCCGATCCCAAATTCAGTTCACCATGGAAGTTGAGAAGGACGGAAATCTGCCATTTTTGGACATTCTGGTCTCCAGAAACAACAACGGTACTCTGGGCATGCAGTATACTGCAAACCAACACATACTGACCTCTATTTGAATGCTCGCAGTTTCCATCATAAGTCTCAACAGGTCGGAGTTCTCAACACTCTGTTCCACAGAGCTCTGTCGATCTCCGATCCCAGCCACCTAAAACAAGAGCTGCAGCACCTGAGGCACACATTCCGCCAAAACGGCTACTCTATAGAGGATATTGAAGCCTCTATCTCCAAGGCCAAGAGAGGAAAACCACAAACTCAGCAAACACCAGACCAGCCAACCGCCACTGCCTGCATCCCATACACTGGCAATCTTTCCGGCAGAATCAGTAGAATTCTCACTAAACACAACATCAGAACCATCCACAAGCCGCCTTTGAAGATCCAACACCTAGTGAGGCCGGTTAAGGACAAACTGCTCCTTAATGTACCAGGGGTATACCGTATCCCCTGTGAATGCAGGACGCCGTACATAGGGCAAACCGGCAGGACCATTTCCACCAGTCAAGGAGCACGAACGGTCCATACAATTAATGCAGCCTGAAAAGTCAGGGCTAGCAGAGCACTGCTTTGAAAAAGACCACAGAGCCAACTTCAAAGAAACGACCATTGTGGCAAAATGTAGCGGTTTATGGGAACGGAGGGTTAAGGAGACTCTGGCCATCTCCTCCGAGAAGAGTACACTGAACCGGGACGCTGGATTGCAGTTTAGTCCATCTTGGAAACCAGCCTTAAAATTGGAAATCAACCGACTCAGAAAACACAGATTCCAACAGAGCGGTGAACCACCTCCACACTAGACTGGGTGTTTTCTACTCGGTACGTACTGGCTGACAGTACTGATCCCTTCACTCTTGCTAGTCATTCATCCTGAAGATGGGAGAGATGTACACTCCCGAAACGTTGATGTCTTTTCATCACTACACCTGGCTCGAAGCCCGAGAGCATCTTGAATATGTTTCTAAACATGTCTTCCTCACTATCATACCTGGTGCTTGGCTGACCACCCATGTCCAGGTCTTCACTCTGGTCCAGAGGTCCCTCTGCTCCCCGACAGCCGTCTGACTCAAGGCTAGCTTGTAAGTCCTAGGGGGTGTAAGTCCTACATAAGGGGAGGGTAATCAGAGAAAGAAGAAAAGTGTGGTGATTTTATTAGATTTTCATTGGCTCTGGATGAAAGCACTGATGTTTGTGGCACAGCACAGCTTGGTATTTTCATCACAGGGGTAAACAATGAATTGGAAATTACAGAAGAACTGTTAGATGTAATTCCGATGAAAGACAACAGGTGCCGACATCATAGCATATAAAGAGGAAAGTGTGAAGAACTTCGGTCTTCCATGGAATCTACTGTTTTCGATTGCCACAGAAATGGTTGGTCCTAAAATTGGTCTAGTTGAAGAAGGTCTTTGTCCTTGAACGTGCAATCATGGTGTGGAGTGGAAAGCTTCTAGGCGCGATGTAAACAGAGTAACACCAATTGTCTATAATACAATTGGACTGTAATCAGTGCAAGTGCTGCTACAATATTATAGCATGTGATTTCTTACTAAAGATGTTCTTGGCTTCGAGCCAGGTGTAGTGATGAAGAGCCATCAACGTTTTGGGAGTGTACATCTCTCCCATCATCCTGACACCTGGCTCGAAGTCCAAGAACATCTTGAATATGTTCATTGCCAGGAAAGCTTCAAATCATATTTTATGTAGTTTGAGTCTCCAATAGACATAATTCATTAGTGATATTATTCAAAGTATGATCATAATTGCTTTGCTTTATATGGTAATATAATGTATTGGTGATCTTTCACCTAACATTCACAGTACGAGGATAGAAAAGATAAGTTGCTTTTGAAACAGGCTGTAGAATTGTCAGTGCAAAAGGAAAAAACAATTGAGCACCAGCTCAAGTTCAATTGTGACAACCACAAGGTAATTTCTAAACTCCTTAGTCAAACACAGGGATAATGCAGAATATTTACCAAAACACTCCAAATGGATTTTCTTGCAATTTTAACACCATATTGCACTGTTTTATTACACAAGTATTAAGAATACACCTTTAGGAACAATAATTGACACATATTTCTATAAAGTCTGTAAACTGCACTTGAGGCAAGGTGCACAAAGTGAAACAATTGAACAAAATTATCTCTGTGTGATTCACCTAAGACATCATAGTTCCAGCATTTTATATGTTGTCAATGCCACTTTCCCAACCTTCCCCTATTTTGCTTATGCCCCTTCTACGTGCATTCTGTATACATCTGCTCTCTTACAAGGTTTGAAAAAATGTTATTTTCAGGTTTTTAAGAGTTTCGGGAGGCAATATCATGACCTTAAAACAATATGTGCTGATTTTATTTATCAGGGTACCTAACATTCCCTAACGTAAGTATTTGTGACGAAAATTTGAGTTTGGTAAATATGCTACATTATTCAAATGCAGTACTGATGTCAATGAACTTATGCTCTGACATCAAAGATCCTAATATAACACTAGCAAACACCACTGACAAAAGAGTGAGCAGGCCCAATAACTTTGATGAGATAACACCTACTTCTTAGCACTTCACAAGTTACTTACGAAGTACTTTATCCTATTCACTTATTTTTTGCCATTTCTGAAGTGCCTCAAACCGGGACAGCTTACTAAAAAATGTCCAGATTCTTTTCTCCATGTACAATCGATGGCTAGAAGTGAATGGTTTCATACAAAACCTATCCTGCACATTTAATCAATACCTACCTGTTCTTCTTGTACAAATACCGATTATGTACTACAAATAATCGGGTACCTACACCAATTCAATCACTTTCTAAGGTATCCTGTTGTTCTACCAACTTTTGTACATTACTAGATTGGGTCAAAGTAGTACACAATTTTCCCACAAACATTCATATTTAAGAACTTGGCTGTACACTACACATATGTTTATCGACTTGATATACATGCTTATTCCAACTCGTATCGAACGCATATTCAAATAGCTTATATTACGGAGTTATTTGCGCTAATTGAAGTTATAAAGAAGCTGCTTACCCAGGTCTTCCAACATAGTTTTTATGGTTACTGAGCACTTTGCTATTTCCACATCTACCTCAAACACCTCTCCATCTGAACTTTGCAGTTTGATGTTTGGCATCTGAAATATAATTAATGGAATCTACGAGTTAGAATTATAAATATGTTCTTATAAATAGAAATCTGTCATTCCAAAAGTCCATGTTCTAACAGTTCCAACAAAATATCGAAATGTTCGTCCATTATGACGTTATCTCAAACACTTATTTCTTCTTAATTTGTATTAGGGCAGAGTAATGGTTTTGCCCAGTAATTACCTTGATATATAGCTTCTACTTTTCCTAAGCTGCAGTAACCAAGGCTCCCAGATACAAAATGGTTAATATTCCAGCCTATTCATTTGTTTCTTCTCGTTCTTTGAGTCTTTACTTCTTCTGGGTGCTCCTATTGGCTAAATGCCACATTTCCACTGTTGCTATTGGTCCGTGTTAGCACCCCTATTGGTCAAAGAGAGAAATAGTGAAAGCTGGTCAAGCTCATTTTCTGTAGCAAAGCCCAAAATAAAACTTGAGTACCTTGATTCAGCCTTGATTAAAGTTATTTATTTAATGTCCTAATATGGAAAACATACAGAATATACAAATTACAGATTTTAAACTACATTTCTATTGAATTGTACTGCTTAAAAAGTACTGGATACTCAATATAGCCAACTTATTTCTCTGTTGCAAATTGTAATTTATTTCATCAAGTTATTTCGCTGTTGCAAATTGTAAGTGTATTTCATTAAGTCATATTTGCACAATGTGAAGAAGTGTAAAAACATTGCGTACAGTAGTCCTACACAAAGCTCAATGATGTCACAAAGCAATAACTGGAAATATGAATACGATTTCTTAATTATTAAGAACTAGGTTTATGTAACATTCTTGGAATAGTTATACAATTTTTCAGTTTTCCTTTCTACTGATGGACCTTCTCCCTTCCTTACAACAGTTTAGGCCCTATACCATCCTTTTTGTTATCTTTCCAAATTTAAAATCATTCCAATTTGCACAGTTTTCAACCGGATCCTCACACTGACTGAAATACGATTTTCTGTTTTCTGTTTCATATAACAGGCATCTATCGCCCTAAAGAAAACAGAAAATCGTATTTCAGTCAGTGTGAGGATCCGGTTGAAAACTGTGCAAATTGGAATGATTTTAAATTTGGAAAGATAGCAAAAAGGATGGTATAATTTTGACTATCGAAATAAATAAAATGGAATAGGTATATCAAAAGAAAGAAGAAATGATCAGAGTGTATAAAATAAAAACTAAGAATGGTGTCTTAAAACTCTGAAAAAGAAAGTTTTAACACTAGAAAAATGGCTGCATTGAGAAAAGTTATTCGAAATTTCAGGATCCAAAAGTTGGTTGGTTGCTAATGCCGAGCCATGGGCGTCGCGAAAGGGGTGGGGGGCCAAGGGGCGACCGCGCCCCTCCCCCTTTGGAAGTTAATGAACTTAATGTGCTGACTATTAAACTATTATTTTAATTTTTATGTAAAGAGCAATTTTTATTTAGCACAAATTATACGGTTATCCGCAACAAATACTGTACAAATACCCCCGGAAAAAAGTCTGCTGACGTTCATGCTTGCCTGCATAGCCCGAAATCCGAATCAATAAGCAATGGACTTTCCGTTACCGCCGGAGTGTTGACCACGAATAGGGCTAGTATAGTTATGCATTAAAAGTGAAAAATACAAATGTAAATATGCTATTTAAAATACGAATGCGTGCATTAATAACCCAGAAAATATGCAGCACCCAAAATCTCACAAAATGATAAAATAATTTTTAAAAAATTGAAATTTTGTCCTTGTGTGTTACTTTTTATACTGAAAATCCAAATTAAGCACTATTTCCTAGTTAAATGTTTCTTCTACCTTTTTACAGGTTCACCTGGCGCAGATTTAAGCTCCAGTAAGAGATTTCCTTTGCGACCAGTAATACGTTATTTCGTTCGACCGCTGTAATGAATAGGGCCGCAAAATTCTTAGTCACCTTACCGTGTGCATGGGCCTGTTTCGTTCAGTGCTGATGGCTCGCCTCTCGGTCTGGCTGTGGTCTGGGCGAACACACTCACGGCATAACCGACACTCCTACACATCATGAGGTACTAAAATTGTGGCTTTTAGTAATGGCTATAAATGCAGCTGAAATGTGACTTAATGTAGATTATACTTTATTTATTCCACCCCTACACACGCAGCCCGCCTCGGTAGCGTGATGGTTAGCGTGTCTGCCTCACGTTCAAGAGGTCGCGAGTTCGAATCTCGCTTAGGGTAAGTTATCCGGGTAAGGTTTTTTTTTTTCCGAGGTTTTCCCTACCTGAGAAGACGAATGTCGGGTAACTTAAAGCTCCATGGACCTCGGGCTCATTTGAGCATCATTTCACTCATTTCATTCATTCGTCCGATATGACACAATGTTGGAGGACGTTAATTTATTTAAAAAAAAAAAAAAAAAAAAAAAAAAAAAAACCTACGCGCGCACACACACAATCGCTTCAACAATCATTTCTGTCCTATTTCCTTCAGTTATTGTATCCCCTCGTAATAATTATTGATATAATAATATCTATAGCAGACTGTAACCAGATTTCCCACAATTGGTTCAGGAGGAAGTGGAATTTATGGTGCCCACTGTTTAAACATATTGATTTAACTCGAAGATATAAAAGATATAAAGAAAACCTTTTTTACGATTGATGTTCAACAATTAACAGGAGGAAATTTTATGCGAACCGTTTTACTGAGCATGCTACTACAGGCACCAAACACGTTATGTGAATAATTCTTCTTCTTCCTTCCTTCCTTGATTACTCTCCCCTTATGTAGGACTCACACCCCCTAGGACTTACAAGCCAGTGCCTAGGGTCAGACGCCTGTCGGGGAGCAGAGGGACCTCTGGACCAGACAGAGTGAAGACCTGGAAGCAGGTAGTCAGCCAACCACCAGGTATGATAGTGAGGAAGCGGATGATACGAAATTATAGAAAAGTTTTAGTCCCCTAACTGCCTTAATCATATAGGAGCTAGCTACAAGACATTTTCATATTGAATTCCCTTTGGTCACAGTGACAACATTGCATTATAGAAGACTTTCGCGAAAGTGGAATGAATTTGTCTTGCTATTTCTTCTACTATTAGAAGTTAAGCTTTGAAATTTCATTTTGACACTGCATGCCAACAATTACGTTAAATATTTTCCTGTGAAAATCGAAAAATATGTAAAAACATATTGTAAGGATAACTTCTAAATATTGTAACTTTTCGGTGGGTGTGTAAAGTAAAGAAGACAGATGTAGTCGAGATAAAGAAACACTTTTATTTCCGTAAACAGTAAGTTTGTACACTCGTTGCAACAACAAGAAAGTCTTTTCCGATTCTCCAACAGCACGGCTCCGAATTCGTAACACAAAGAACTAACTCTTCTCCGTCGGCACAACTCTCCACATCGTCTGTCCGTCTCCGTCGGCACGACTACTCAGCCTTCACATACGTCTGACTCACTGTTCTCCGTCGGCACTACTCAACGCTTCACGTACGTACGTCTGACTCTTCTCATCGTCTTTACCGCTATTTATATCTCCCAGGCACTATCTGGAAGCTTCAGGAACGTTCACTTATTTAGCGGTGAAACACAAAGCAGACAGTTCTAGAAGCCTCTATCACTTTCTCTCTTTCGGCAAGCGCCCAACAATGCGGCCATGCTCTGTCTCTTTCCTTCGGCTCCTTTGCGGTAGTACCGACAATAATGCGATGCGTGACACTACGGTTGTCGGCAATTAGATGCGGCGGGCGCGGTGACACTGCTCCCTCCTCAGAGCTGGTCGTCCCGACCAGCACTATCACTGCGGCATCTCCCTTGCGTCCTGGTGGACTAACCCATCGAACCTCTTCTCCAGGAGGCACGATCCTAGGTATCGCTGTTGGATAGTGTCCCTTGGTCTGGGTAGGACGATGTATGCCATCCTGCTTCGAAATTCTGCAACAGTACCGCCGGTCTTGACGGTCCCTCGTCCAGTTGCCCTTCTTCCTGGTGTGTTGACGGGCCATCCTGCGCACTTGGAAACGGCTCACTGGGTACCATGTCCGCCGACCTCTCTGGCGCACCTTCGCAGCCACCTTGCTTCCGATGGGTCCGGCAACAAGCCCCGCCACATCCGCGCGAGTCGCGTCCACCACTGCACTCGTGTTCACTCGTGCTCGGCACGGCCTCTCCTGTATCCTGCCGTCCAAGATGATGTCCACCATTCTTTCGTTCACGGCACTATGCGTCAGGTGCTTGGATGGCTCCGACGGTCCTCCCATGTCACACGCCAAGTCGGTTCTCGCGTGTTGCTCGCCTGCTTGTGCGCTTCCCTGCTGATCGTCCTCCACGTCATATCCTGGTTGGTTACGTACCCGACACACTCCTCCAGGGGATCCTCGACGACGTCCCTGAACTGCCCCTTTGTCTTCCCCGAGACGGACACTTTCGTTATCTGAAACGGGCACAACTGTCGCCTCGGCCACTAGGTGCTCCCTCCCCGGGTCTGTGCTATTCCGTCTGCCCCTGGCATCCAGTACTTTGACGCTCTCGTCAACTCTTACTACCAGGGCGCCAAGACGTTCCCCGTCGTCCTCCACGACGTCCACATGCTGGCAGAGGTCTTCCACCTTTTCGCCGAGTTGTTCCACGTCTTCCGTCATGCCAATCAGTTCGCCGAGTTGTTCCACGTCTTTCGTCACGCCAATCCGTTCGCCGAGTTGTTCCACGTCTTCCGTCACGCCAATCCGTTCGCCGAGTTGTTCCACGTCTTCCCTCGCGCCAATCAGTTCGCCGAGTTGTTCCACGTCTTCCCTCATATCATCCGAAACGGGCGCAACTGTCGCCTCGGCCACTAGGTGCTCCCTCCCCGGCTCCGCGCTATTCCGTCTGCCCCTGGCATCCAGTACTTTGACGCTCTCGTCAACTCTTACTACCAGGGCGCCAAGACGTTCCCCGTCGTCCTCCACGACGTCCACGTGCTGGCAGAGGTCTTCCACCTTTTCGCCGAGTTCTTCCACGCCTTCCGTCACGCCAATCAGTTCGCCGTAAATTTTCGCCGATAGCTCCGTCTTCATCTCTTTCAGCTCGGCAGCGAGGTTGTTTCTCGTCTTTATTTCTTCTTTCAGCTCGGCAAAGAGGTTGTCGTTTGCCGTCTTCATTTTGGCAGCGAGGTTGTGGTTTGACGTTTCCATTTTGGCAGCGAGGTTGTGGTTTGACGTTTCCATTTTGGCAGTGAGGTTGTCGTTTGCCGTCTTCATTTCAGCCATTTCCGTCTTCATTTCAGCCATTTCCGTCTTCATTTCGGCGAATAATTCTTTCATCATTGCTATCATCCTGGTTTCCGAATCTCCCTCCATCTTGGTTCTAACGTTGCAACTTCTGACGATGTAATGAAACTAGAAGCAATTCGACGAATCCCACTTCTGACACCAGTGTAACTTTTTGGTTGTGTTGAAAAGTAAAGAAGACAGATGTAGTCGAGATAAAGAAACACTTTTATTTCCGTAAACAGTAAGTTTGTACACTCGTTGCAACAACAAGAAAGTCTTTTCCGATTCTCCAACAGCACGGCTCCGAATTCGTAACACAAAGAACTAACTCTTCTCCGTCGGCACAACTCTCCACATCGTCTGTCCGTCTCCGTCGGCACGACTACTCAGCCTTCACATACGTCTGACTCACTGTTCTCCGTCGGCACTACTCAACGCTTCACGTACGTACGTCTGACTCTTCTCATCGTCTTTACCGCTATTTATATCTCCCAGGCACTATCTGGAAGCTTCAGGAACGTTCACTTATTTAGCGGTGAAACACAAAGCAGACAGTTCTAGAAGCCTCTATCACTTTCTCTCTTTCGGCAAGCGCCCAACAATGCGGCCATGCTCTGTCTCTTTCCTTCGGCTCCTTTGCGGTAGTACCGACAATAATGCGATGCGTGACACTACGGTTGTCGGCAATTAGATGCGGCGGGCGCGGTGACAATATTGATTACGGAAATGTTCTTTATATGCAAAAACATGCACTATAAGATTTAGATTTTTAGACTCGGGAGACAAAGCAAGTTTAGTTAGTGTTTTATTCTTCTGCGATTTTTAAGTTTTTAGCATGTGCATTCTTATCTTTGTATTTGATCATGCTTTTTAGCGTTTTAACTCTACTGTTTTAGCATTCAGCTTTTACCGTTTTAACCGTTTTCACATTCACTTTTTAATGTTTCAACTGTTTTAGCATCCACTTTTTAATGTTTTAACGTTTTAGCATTCTCCTTTTAATATGTCCACTGTTTTAACTTTATTTCTTTTTTGTGACAAGTTGGGTGTGTTGCGATTTTATGTCTTGACTTCTGGCCCAAATGACCTCGACGACGGGCACTTAAACTTCACTCACTCACTCACTCACTCACTCACTCACTCACTCACTCACTCACTCACTCACTCACTCACTCACTCACTCACTCACTCACTCACTCACTCACTCACTCACTCACTCACTCACTCACTCACTCACCCACCCACCCACCCATCCACCCACCCACACGTCCACACACTCAGACTCGGGAGACTTACTTCCTTTTTGGTAGAGTTTAACGCCCGCTTTTACTACATGCGGCACCGCAGGCGGTAACATTGGTGATACATGGAATTAAGGTGGAGCACCGGTGGAATGAGATGGCGGGGAAAACTGGAAAACCCAGAGGAACCCTACCCCTGCGCCGCTTTGTTCACCACAAATCCCTCAAGTGGTCGTCTGGGATCGAGCTCACGCCGCTTTAGTGAGAGGAGAATGACATTACCTTCTGCACATATTATAAGACACATATGCATTAATCAAAAAGAAAAAAAGCTGTTACCTAAGTATCCTCGCCTTGAGCATGAAAACGCACATTGCCATTTAATATTAAATAGTTCACAAAAATAAATAAATTAATTAATTAAATCAAATCAAATCAACAAAAGCGTCATTCTATAACCTAAAGTAATCACAGACCTAAAGCAGCCCAGTCGAAGTTTCAGTCGCTCAAAAAGTCGTAAATGACCCAATGTAGAACTTTGTAGCCGCATCAAAATAAAAGTAGTCCGATTCGCTACTTTTCGCGCAATCTGGCAACCCTGGCCGGCAGCAGGCACTTCGTAGCTCTGCTGTTTATACGGAAGAGCCACCAATATCTGAACGAAAAACAGAGAGAGAGAGAGAGAGAGAGAGAGAGAGAGAGAGAGAGAGAGAGAGAGAGAGAGAGAGAGAGAGAGTGAGAGGGGGGGGTGGGCTGGGGGGGCGGGCAGAAGAAACAACGTGCGATCGGAGTCAATGACCACCATCAAACAAGAGTGAGGGCAGGTCTGTAGCCAGAACTGAACACTTAAGTTGTGCTTTAGATTTTATAGGGAGAGGGGGCAGAGATAAAATAAATTTTAAAATATAGATCTTTAACTTTCAGACTGACGTGGATTTAAACGTTGTTTTAACACTATCATAATTTTTACAAAACAATGGGCCTTAATACTTCCAGGAAATGATCTGTGGTTAAATTAAGTGTACACGGAGTTGGAATTTAAAATACCATATACTAAATTCATCTACAGGACATGGAACTAATGAAATAACTTATGGTTTTAAAAGGCAAAGTACTAATAGACCCAATTTTCATACAATATTACGATAAGATTAAATGCTGCTAACACTGTAGTTTACTTAAACAAAAATGATTAAAAGAAAAAGAAAAGATTATGTACTGTTTGCCTATCAGAAGAAGGCGATGTTGTTGTTGTTGTTTGTTTATTTAATGACGCTGTATCCAGTGTATTCTGGATTTCCGCGTCTGGTGTCTTTGATGAAGTAGAGATGTAGATGTAACATAAGATGTAATTTGAATATACATATGTTCTTATTATGCTGTTAGTATTATAGTTTCATTTTACATTTTCTGAGGAAACGAAGAAGAAGTGGTGCTATATAACGTAGATATTTTCCAATTTAGAAGTGAGGAAATATTCCAGGGACCGTGTCCAATACGTGCACATATGTGTGAATATAGAGATGTCGAATGTTGGTAATTTTTAGGGCATTGAAAGAATATATGATCTGCATCGCCAAACTGACCACACTCATGCGATGTTCATGCAGGCTTGCGATTCAAATGTCAGTGTTGCCAACTAATGTTTGTCAAAAGTAGCCAAATCTTAAATTTAAAGTCACTAAATCAAATTAATACTATAATTAATTAAAATGTATTTGTCTAATACTTAATGATTTTAAAACACAATTTCACTTCTGCAATCAGAGTCGGTCTGGGTGGCTCAGTTGGTTAGACGCTGGCCTACTGACCCCAAGGTCGTGGGTTCAAATCCGGCCCAGGCCGATGGTTTTTAAGTATGCTTAAAAACGACAGCTCCATGTCAGTAGATTTACTGGCATGTTAAAGAACTCCTGCGGGATAAAATTCAGGCACACCGGCGACGCTGATGTGATCCTGGCAATTGACAGCGTCGTTAAAGAACAAAATTATTTTCTGCACTCAGAAGAGCCATCTCCAAAGTAAATGACGTTGAAGGTTGTACTGGATGTTCAGAGGGCTGTGATAGGCTTACTGTAGCAATTTTACGCCCTACGTTTGGTGGGGTTTCAAACGAGTAACACATATTTCGTAAAATTCTAACAGCATCTTGGAAATATACCATGTTCAGGTGCCACAGTTGAAGCATTTAGCTTCGTTAATGCTCAACTGACTGAAAAACTTTTCTACTTCCGCAGTGAAATATGGAAGAGAGGGAATTGCGGAATTGTGATTGCCAAAACTACTTTTGTTTAAATGGGTATGATGGTGCCGCTTCTTTGTAACAACTTACTTGTGTCCAGATATCTGTTCTGGCGTTTTGTAACATTTAAACTACGCCACTGATTCTCTATTTCACTTGTTTGATTAGTAATTCAACTGCAGCCTTTCTTGAGGAAAATTATTTGTACAGTATATTTATTTGATATTTAAAACCCCTATTTTATTATTCTTCAACTAGCCGATGTATCAAGTCAAACATTTAATCCTTCAGATTTGTCTCTAAGTGTCATAAAAAAACCTTAGAAAAGCTCACTGGTTGCTATCTGAAATTCGGACGCTATATGACTCCAAAGGACTCCAGATCTAGCGACATGTCGCCAGAGTTGAAAACTGTCACACGCACACATTTTGTAGTAAACAAACCAACTGCGAGAGCAGATTAAAGGCTGGTTCACAACTACCCGGTGACAATAACCAGAACGACAACGCCAATGGGAAGCAAGGCTGCACTCAATATTTTGGTTCACAACAGCCCGGCAACGAGAACGCCAAGATACTATATCGATCAGCTTATCGATAGAAAGTGGAGGTCGATATTACGCATTGGGAATTAATTTGTTTCTAACTGACCAATTATGTTTTTTCTAGCTTGTGACTAGAGAGGGCGCCTATTTCATGGCACGGCCGCCTTAAACAATTTATACGGCAAAAAGGCTAAGGCGCACAATATGAATCTCATATGTCGTGCCTGGTAATGTGAATAGTCATGGATTTCGCCTGCATTTCATATCATCCTCTTCCTCACTCTCATACCCGGTTGCTTGGCTGACCACCCGCTTCCAGATCCTCCCTCTCTCAGGTCCATAGGTTCCTGTGCTCCCCGACAGGCGTCTGACCCTGGACACTGGCTTGTAAGTCCTAGGAATGTATGTCCTACATAAGGGGAGGGTAAAGAAAAACAAAAAAAGAAAAAGAAAAAATCTTAGCCAAGCCTTCTTTCCCGTTTCCGGGGTTCGGGAAAGCTTCCCGTCGGTTGTGATCACTCCCATTTGAATATATTTATTTCAAATTTCTCGTTCTGGTTATCTTTACTGTTGACGGTGGTTGAACCAGCCTTAGCAATTCAAGCTCCTCTCTTACCTCAAACACCAGTAGCCTTCTTCTGGTGGACAGACAGTACTTATAGAAACCGTGATTCTGCAGAACCTACATTGTTTGGATGTAACCTGTACTACAACAGGTAATTTAGAATATTTAGAGTTGACAAAATGGATTTTATTAGACCAATTCAAATCACAGACTCGACTTAACTCACCCCAAATAAATTTCTTTATACAGAACTGTATAGGGTAGGTACACACGGAGGGAGACACTTTGCGCATCGCGGCCAACTCAGATCTATTCTGGCTATCACCCCCCAGGAGGCAGGGATGAAGTGAGAAGATCACAGGGCGCCACAGAGTAGCAACTAGACAGGCCACAGAGACGTGCTGAACTTCCTAACAAGTGCTGGGATCTCTTCATCCCGGCGCCAGGCCCCACCGAGTCGTTACCACTCACCGTGGATCCGATGTCACACCGGCGTCTACCCCAAAGGAGGACAGCAGCCACCCAAACGCCATCTAACACCAAGAACAGCAGTTAACATGCGCAAGTATCCGCGCCATTTGTCCGGCACCGTCAACGCTACTCGTCTGAAAGCACACTTGAAAGATGATAAGGAAATGGAATGAAGGGAAATGTTGGAAAGGAAACCATGGTATGAAAGAATGCACGCCAGCATTCGCCTAAGTGACAAGGGGAAACCACGGAAAACCCCATGTCAGAGTGGGCGGCCACGGGGATCGAACCAGCAGACTCTCGACAGCGGATCACAGACTTACCGCCTGAGTCATCCCGCTCGGTTTATAAAGAATAATTAGGCATTATCTATAGCTAGAGATTTCTTCCGGGCTTAAAAGCCGTGGTCTGCTGAAGTTTAGAGGTCCAGACGTTTCGTCCACACCTGCGGCCCACACCAGCCAGCGATTCTGTTGTAATTGAACCTTCACCAAGAAGACTAAGACTACGCCTCCGATGATGTCCACCGCAGGTGTGGACGAAACGTCTGGACCTCTAAACTCCAGCAAACCACGGCTCTTAAGCCCGGAAGAAATCTCTAGCTATAATTAATTCTGATTCCGGCCGTGAAAGCTTCCGACTACTCAATAATTATGCATGTTAAAAATGTAAAATGAAAATGTAATTGTCAGCAACATATGCTGGGACTGTGACTTCGGGTATCAATCATTATGTCTACAAGATCCATACAATAAGGGATTGTTAACTAAATGTTAATTTCACAAACAATGTATTCAAATAATTTTTTCTTGGAGCAAGCTGTAATATAAATATAAGTTAAACGGCAATTATGAAAGGAAAATATGTATATGTATTTCTCCATCTATAGAAGAGCCACGTTACTCAGACGAATCAAATAAGATTTTATTCGTATCAAGGCTGAAAAACTCCTTTCTGCACTTGGAGTGACAGAGGGAAAATAATATTAAAATCAGTTCACATAATTTATAAAGTTCACTGTACTCAACATCAAGTCCATTTGGTTTCATATAATTTGCAACAGTTTGAACTGACTTGTCAAACAATTCTTGAGGTGAATATAACACATTCAATTCTTTTTTAAAGAAAAGTAAATCAAATAGGAAACATATGGTTCCCTCAGTTCACAAAATACATTTGTTGGAAAAATGTTATTGTGCTCGCAAAATGTTTAGAATCCAGTAATGCCTCAAATTTCAACTGTTTCTGAAGATTTTAAGATTCAAATCTTAATTTAGTTTGAGTTATTAATATACCCAGAACTTTGCAGACAATTCTTAACCCTCAGTCGGGCGCAATGTATCTGAGAGATCCTTTTCCGCATTTTTCAACATTTGTACGTAAACGTCCATGCAAAGTGACTGCAACTCATATGATAGCTTCCTGAAAAAAAAGAACCATTCCTGTTTGTTATGGTCAATTCTCACTTTGTTTAGTTGCATTATTAAGTATAGGTGTCTGGGATACATTGCGCCTGTTCATGTACCTCAATGTTTTTGTAGTCTTCGTTTCTGTCAGTCACGTTTTTACGTCTATAATGTCAAAGAAATAAGCAGTGTTCAATTTATGTAACCCTAACGACTTGCAGAAAGCGCCAGCAACACTGTGGGATGAAAACGATGGTAACAAAAATGATTTTCTTGATGATGGTGACAGAATATGAAGCTGCGACAGAAGTTCATGAAGAGGATTCTCATTCTTCTCAAAGTGACACTGATGAAGAGGACATCACAGATGTTAATCCTCGGTTTATTGGGAAAGATGGGATCACTAAATGGAGAAAAACGAGACCTGCAGCAGAAAATAATTAGATCACAGAATTTGCTTATTTATCTACCTGGAGTTAGGGGTCAAACTAGAGTTGCTAGTACGGCTGTAGATTGATTGATGGAGTTGCCTTATTACAGGTAACATACTAGTACAGGTATCATAACAATACCAACCTAAGGTTACTAGATTGTTTTATGGAAATTGGGACACAATGGTAAAAATTGTAGGACATTTGATAAAAATTATATTTTCTTAAAACCCTGAAGCATAGAATGTTAAATGTGGCCTACAGTCAGCCATACATCCCTAAAGAATTAATCTTTTGCAGTACATTTGGTAGACAACTGAAGTTTTTAACATTATACTTCATTAAAACAATACCTTTGACTGAATCAATATATAACCCATTACTTTAATATGCTCATTGTGCTCTTATCGAAAATACTCTTTCAGCATTAGCATTGTGCGCAGGAACATGTTCCCTTCTTCCTGCCTTGAAACACTTATACTTTAACATTGAATTTGCTCTTTTGTTTCGGCAATTTGGCTCGTAACAAAAGTACTGTGAATGAACTGCTACCTTTCCATTTCCTTATTCTTCCATAGCAAAAATGCAAATGGAAGAGTGAGAGTAAAAGATCACTTTGCTTTCCCGCCACAGAAAACCCACCCTTTGGAGTCAAATGCTGCATTGTCAATCACTCATTTAATGCTGCTAATGCATGAGTAAGCTCTTTGACTGTAACCGGTGTAGCCATGTTACCACAGAGAGTTGCAGTTGCAGCTAATAATCAACTATTCATTTCTATTTTGCTAGTTATCTGTTCATTTTCTAATGACTGCTTGTTTCTGAAAATATAAAACATTCTTTCTGAAAATTCCCCCTGAACTCCAGTGAAAAGCAGAAACCAGAGATGAAATCATTTTACAATGAAACAAAATCTGGAGTTAATGTGGTAGACAAAATGTGTGCCACATATGATGTTGCTAGAAATTGTCGCACATGACCCTTAGTGGTACTTTTTGCTATGCTAAACATATCTACCCTGAATGCTCAAAATTTATTTCTGGGAAATGGAAATGAAGTAAAGACCAGAAGGCTATTCTTGAAAAGCTATCCTGAGAACTATACCTAATTTTGATCATCTGTCTAAAAGGAGCACACTTACAAGGTGAATAGGCAGTGTGCTTCAAGGTCTTAAAAGATTTCGACCTACTGAAATCGAAGAGGTTTCTTCTGGTCCTTCTACTGTAAATAAATGGAAATTTTGTAAGATGTGTTCCGTAGAAGCAAAACAGAAGCAACGTTCAAGATATTGCTGCAAAAAAAATTGACTTGAACTATAGTTTGGAGCATGCCGGGTAGATTCGCAGGGGTGAGTCAGTGAGTGAATGAGTGAGTGTGTGGAGTTTTAGAGCCCGTCGACGAGGTCATTTGGGCCCAAATTTGCAAGAAATGTGCTGAGAATTTGCAGTGAAAACTCTTGAGAGATACATATACACTCAAATTTGGTTAAAGTAATAACATTTTAATAATGTTCTAAAATCATAAGAACTGGAGATTTTTATTGTTTACCTTCATATTTGCACTATAAAATGATATATCTTTTCCCATTTTGTATAGTGAAGCAATTCATTATTTTACTGCATGTTGGTGTGACATTTCAAGCAGAATTCACCAATCGTCGCTGCAAAGATTTTGAAGCTGAATTAGTTTTTTGTAGGACACACGTTGATAATACAGTTTGAAGCAACAATGCTTATGCTGCCTTATAATGCCCCAAAGCCCTTTTGATTCAGTCCTTTGCCACCAATAAAGCTATGAGATTTCTCTCCTTGGGTATGCATGGGTTTTCTTTAGAAAGGATGATACTAATTCTGATTATCTTTCTTTTCTTTTTTGCTGCCTTTACCTGATTACCCTCTCCTAGGACTTACAAGCCAGTGCCTAGGGTCAGACACCTGTCGGGGAGCAGACAAACCTATGGACCGGATAGAGTGAGAACCTAGAAGCGGGAGGTCAGCCAAGTACCAGGTATGATAATGAGGAAGAGAATGGTATAAAATGCAGACAAAATTGATGATTGGAAAGGAGATAATTAAAGTCACAATTCTTAGTCACCTTAAGTGTGCATGGGGCTGTTTCGTTCAGTGCTGATGGCTGGCCTCTCGGTCTGGGCGAACACACTCACACATAACTGACACTCCTACACATGATGCGGTACTAAAAGTAGTGGCTTTAGTTATAGTGGAGCAATTGGAGAAATGATTGGTGGGAGAAACCAGAGAACTCAGAGAAAACCCGCCCTGATGCTGCTTCATCCACCATGAATACCACATGTGGGTCAATGGGATTGAATGGAACATCGTTATTACATTTTTTATATGTTAACCGTGCAAAGAGAATGGAATTTGAAGCTTTAAAACATTTGACTGTCGCTCAAAGGCTACTGTATTCCCATATTCTTCCACCTACAAGGAAATAAGGTGGAAAAAAGCAAATAAGGTAATCCACAAATAATACAAAGTAGTTAAAGACTCACACTTCACTATAATTTACTCAGGGGTCTCCGTCTAGGGGATATGTGAATAGCGAGCACAAGGTACCCAAGCTGAGCAGAACATTACTTCCACCTACTGGTGTTTTGCTCCTCACTGTAACTTTTCTATCTGACCTTAACTTGGTCATCTCTTGTTCTCTTCCGACCCTGATGCTATTAGGGTTCCTGAGGGCTAGGGAGTCTTTATTTTTCCAACCTCTCCATTTCTCTAATTTCTCTACAAAACCTTAACCCCTAACATGCTGACCTGTCATGGCATGTAATACGTCCTCTGATTGGTAATCAGAGGATATGGTCGGTGAATTTATTTTGATAACTCTCCCGGTCAGGTCGGTGAGACCCGTAAACCAACGACAGGTGTGGTCCTCCAGACATTCTGGGGGTTGTGAGAGAGCGATGTGATCGCCAAAGCATAAAAATATGGTGCTCTCTAAAAAGCGGTTACATTTATTGCCAAGTCTCTTCAATATTTATTGAAAAATATTGGAGAGCAAGAGGATTAATGATTTCATTGTCAGAAATCCAGCATTAGCTAACAACAACAACTTCACTATAATAAGTTGAGTTACACTCAATAGTGTATTATAGTGAAGTGTGAGTCTCTAATTACTTTGTGTTACTTGTGGATCAATTTACTTCACTGTTAATAGCTTCAGGTATGTATACTTAATTTAGATAATTCCTGCAAATATTTATCTCAACTAACACGAAGAAGATATAGGGATAAGAGTTTAGGCATGGTTAGCACAAGAGTGGAGAGTCATGTCTGTGCAACACATCAGCTTTTTCTGTATTTAAACCTAGGGACTTCAATATCATGTACATAAATGACAGAGGACTTTTGTAAGCAGTTTGCTCTAGTTCATGCATAAGTTTCTGTGTAGTGGGAAATCCACCCTGCCATAAAAAAAATAATTTATTTGCTGTAAAGAGTCTTTATTAAGGTCCTCAGAACATGTAAAATGCTTCAGTATGAGGTCTTTTTCTGGGAGATGAAAAGATCAGGATTTGTCCTTCAGCAGCAGAAGACTGTCTCTGCACAAATGCGTAGTTAGTACAAGAGTAGAAAAGTCATAAAAGTGTGACTCATCAGATTCTTTTTTAATAAATGCTCAGCACGGTCATTGCAAGCTAGAGGCAGATTGTGTTCAACAAGAAGAGCCATAAATAAATCCTCTGCATCCATTCTGGCATTTTCATCTTCAGAAGTGTTTAAAAAACAAGTTAATTTCTTGTTGGGTCCTCTAGATTTTACAAAATCTGAGTGGATAATTTATGTATCTCCCCCACCATGTCCCACAGAAAAATTGAGCCAACACACACAGCAAAATATGTTGGACAAATATTTTGAAGAATGTAGCAAACATGGCCATAATTTTATGTATTCCTCACTAAGTTTTTGAAGGACTTTTTGCTTCGTAGTGGTATTTCCTATCACCATTTGCATTAGTGCCAACAACATTACCATACACAATTTTAGGCATTAAAAACTGCTTCATAATGTCTACAGTCAATTTCCAACATAGAAGTTTCTTTCTGGCTGCTTTCTATATTACAAAGAAACAGAAGAGTGTGCATGATCACTTGAACAGGCTGGGTCTGAAAATGCTGGCCATTTCCAAACAATGCATTTTGCCTTTTATAAAAACACGAATTCAAATGAAAATTCAAAATTGATAATTTTTTATCTTACCATTCATAAGAGCATAATCATAGAGGTTGGCATTTCTATAATAAGCATGATTGGTAATGGATGAAATCAAAATTGCAGGGGTGGGGGACATTGGAATGGAAAATAATGAACTAATAACTCAGTTGAAAGAAAAGTAGGACTTTCAGAATTTTAATTTCCATTTCAATTGTCAAAACACAAAATATAACCCAAACAAGAATGATTAGCACATAAATATTTTTTATGTCTTAATTTTACATGCATATACTTCCCAGAAGTCTCTTCCTTCATAAACATAACAAACTGTAATCCACTTTAATTGATTTTATGGACATTTCATAATGGAAGCAAAACATAACTTACTTTTTTTAATTAGTCATGCAATATTTTTATTACAACTTTTGATTTCAGTTCCTCATTTTTTCCACTTAAATTCATCAACACCAAATGAAACAGATAAAATAGTACTATGTGGAGAATTATCTCCAATCATTTACATTTATTTAGAGCCATCGAGAATTCGTGCACTGAGTTCTGACAGTGATTGTAATAGTTACAAGACAACGTAGGAAACATGACATACATAAAACATTTCAATCAAAAATAAAACTATTTATATTATGTCACATATGGAATGCATCAAATATAAGAGACACATTTCATAATCATACTATAGGTAGCAACTAAAAAATCTACAAATTGGCAATTTACTGTTTTAAAAAACCTTAAAAATCAATAGCCTCTTTATAATTTGGTATTTCAAAGGTCTTTCTTTCCTTCTTTTTTTTTTTGAAATTTTTCATCTTTTTCAAATAGCAGAATCTGTATTATCTACATAAAATGACTAGAACTGTATGGATCGAAATGTAGGAGTGCTCAGGTTAATTTAGATATTAGTCTTTTTAACATGCTGTTCATCAGCAAGTATACCAGAACTGTTATCATATCTCTACAGGAAAAAGTGTTAAACACACCAAAGAGTTTTTATATTTTTTTCACAAAGAACAGATTAAATTTAGATAAAAAGTGAAAAACTTATTACAAGCATTTCATCAGAAGTTTCTATCTTTGCTTGACTGCTATTTACAAGATAACCTTTCCTGCAATTACAATGAAATGAAACACCTGCTTCATGTGGAGAAAATATGAGGGTCATTCAATATATAATGTCCCACATTTTTTTAAAAAGCCATTAATATATATACACAAATGGCCTTTGACATGCTTCACATTTGATGTTTTTTCTGTGCACCTGTGAAGTTTCGAACCACTCTGTCAAATGGCAGAGCCGTAGTACAGTGTAAAAATGGTGTCTATATATGATTCTTGTTACACACAACATGCTTTTATTGAATTATTGCGTGTATTAAAAGGAACTGCAGTGAACACACAAAATATTTGTGTGCAGTACATCGTAATGATGCAGTTGAGATGCCGTTGGACAATCGGTAAAGAAAGTTAAGGCATTAGGAAATGCAGAGATAGAGCTTTGTGATCAGCTACGCTCAGGACCTCCTGTCACAGCCACTGTTCCAGACATGTTGAATCACGCGGATGAAATTATTCATGCAGACCAATGCATCACAACTTGACAATTGGCTCTACAACTATCGCTCAACATTGGAAGCGTATGTGCAATGATCAAGACTCTCGGATATTCAAACATGTTCTCATGATGGATTCCATGAATGATCACAGCAGAACACAAGATTCAAAGAAAGGCTATTTAATTTAAATTCTTGGACTTCCATCTCTTTGGGCCACTTAAAGATTCTCTATGGAGGACTCACTTTGAAGATAACAAAAGTGGAAATCAAGCAGCAAAAACATAGCTATGCATACAGGACAAAAGCTTTTACTAACAAAGAATACTGCTTTTACACAACATTGGCGTAAGGCCATAGAACGTGATGGAGACTAAGTAGAAAAATAGGACATGGACAAGAAATGTTGGTGTATATTGCCACCAAATTCTGACTTTTAAGAATAAATATGTTCAGAGAAAAAAAAGTGTGGGGCGTTATATATTGAACAACCCTAGTATTGACTTTTTTTTTCTATATCTCCATCTGCAATTGTTATCACATACATTTTCTTATTGGTGTCCAGATATAAGCATTGCCTACGAATTGCTGCAAATTTTAACCAGCAATAAGTATGAAGGAAATATAAGAAAATTATTTGTTTCTTAATCCCCTGTGCTTCAGCCCATCCAAGAAGGTACACCTTTATATCTGTTCTTAATATTGATTTTCCAATTATAAATACATATATTTACAAAATTAAATTAAATAACTGCTTAGAGATTAATCATAGTGCTATTATTTTTCAAAGCTGAAAGAAACTGAACTTATAATATAGGTCTAAATACACCTTGAACACCCCTACAATCACATATGTATACTAATTAGTCTTTACATTCCCTGTTTTTCAATACCTATTAGTAAACTGGATGCATTTACATGCAACTCCATAGGTATATGCTCTTTAAAGAAAAAGACAAAAGAAACAAATGTTTACAGGAATCTTGGCAATTCTTATCACCATTCTATAATACCTAACAAATTAACAGTTACTCTTCACATTTGATTCATCATGATCACATAAAGGTTAATGCATTCATCATAAAAATAAGTTTTTATTTATATAACTATTTAGTGACATTTAAAATATGTCTGTTTTTTTTAGCACAATAATTGCAGTACATACATAGTTTTAATGTTTCTTGGAGTATTAATGCTAGTCTTCAAAATATAGCTTTACGTATTTTCTCCTCAACATTCTTTCAACTCCCAACATAATACAACAACATATATTAACTTAATAAAATTATCAATAGCAGTAACAACACCCACAAGCTTTGCAATACCTTATGTTCAATAGACTGACGTAGACCAAATATTTATAATACATGCCCTTACTTCTATCTTACTTTAGTCTCAGTTAAGAATCTGTCTTTGTCCAGAGCTTCTTAATCATACGGCATTCTGAAACCTTTTTCATTTTGTGGTTATATGCAATAATTGAATTTTTGAGTACATTAATCTTTATGTATACCAGCATATTATTTCATTTAGAGCTCACACCCCCTTATGATCACACTTTTGCCAAGATATTTAAAGTGAAACAATGTCAACTTTTAAACATGGATTTTTTGCATTTGAAAGTTTGCATGAAAAGAAATCATACACTCTCAAGAAGAAAGTGAAAATTAATATGTTACAATTTATCACACATCTCTATGAAGAATCTTAATTAGTGTTGTTATAGCCAGAATACATATTATATTGAAAGGATTTGCCAATAATCATTTAAGAGAGGATAATCAAATCTTTTTTAGTGCAACCAGCCTATGGAAAATCATTATCTGGCTGCAATATAAATTACAGCATTAATTTGTGCCTGTGTAGGGATGAAAGGCACTTCTGGATGAAAAACAAGGTTCTTATGTGAGACATGCAGATCTCCAATATGCATGTATTTATTCCCTTGCCCCACAGAAGAGCATCTTCTTTGGCTTGTGTTCAAGCCGCCCTGCTGCATCTCTGGTGTTTCTTTACATGCCCCCAGGCTTGGGCAGATTGGTATCGTATGCTCGGATTACTTCTGACTGCCTCACTGCACCACCTTCCTCTTGTGAAAATGCAAACCCATCTGGAACATATCAAATAATACTTGAAGCAATTAAAAGAGTTTATAATTATTTATTCCATATCTGGTTTCTGACTGCAAAATTTTGGAAAGGAACATAATTTTATTTCATTTTCTCATATAAGATCACACACAATGCACTTTACTTGCTGTCTTTTGTTTCCTTCATTTATCAGTGATTCTTGAATGAAAACATTATTGAAGTACAATATAACCCTGTTAATTTCTTTTCAAATGCCTCATGTTAGTATAAACAATTTGACACTGTTTCATTGGAAGCATATTTTACTGTTTAATAGCTACACAGCAAAATGCAAATATGAAATCACTTCATTATGCCCATATAGTATAGTAAACAACAGTGAGCATCTTGTCAATAAGCAATTGTTCTAAAAGCAATGCTGTCAATATGACGCTAGATGTTAAAGGTGGCTTATAAACAAAACAAAAAGAGAGTTATATTATATTAATACTCTACAAATTGATGACTGTTGTTGTTGGATCACGTTAAAATAGAAAAATTGGTCCACTAATAACACTAAAATAACACTCACTATGTATATAGCAAAAACTAAGAGGAATTTGGAAACAAGAGTCAAGGAGCATTTCAGATGTGTAAAACTAACACTTAGAAAATCAGCAGTTGCCACCCATTTTTGGAAAGGAACTCACAACATTAATCCGGATCCAAACCATTAAAACAAATATCAGGAAACCAAGAATTATCAACATGGGAAAAGATCTTCATCTGGAATAACAAGGACAGAGTTTTCAATTTGGATATCCCACAGAACGACCTAATGTATAAGTTCTTAGAATCACCGCCAGAGCAGTCTATGGAAGGACCAACCTCTACAAACAAATTCAGGCGCTGTCTGGTTGATAATGGAAGAATCTACCTCTGAAACATGTCTCGGGAAATTTAAATAGTGAGTGTTGTTTTATTGTTATTAATTACCAATTTTTCTATTTTAAAAAGGAAGTTTTTTACAGTTTAGTGCAAAATCCATTATTAACATATAGGGATTGAAGATCTGTACAGGTTGTTAGTTTCATTGGCAAAGAAGTTTTGTTCATTTTTGGTACAAAGCTAAAATTTGAAAAAAATGCTCAATGTGGGATTATAAAATGGTAAAATTACATAGAATTATATATGAAATATCCAGGGGGCATATATAAAGAGAATAAACAAAGGGATAGTGTACTAACAATAATTTAATATATTTATTTTAATTTGATTAAGTTATATTGCTCACTATAAATACCACATACTTGGATTAATAGTTAAATTCAATTAAAATAGTAGGAGATTAATTTAGTACATAATAACATGAAATATTTGAGTTATATTACACCATTAATTTTAGCTTTTGATCATTCTTATCAATAGATAAGGAAAGTATTATATTTTCTCTCTGACTATTCAACTTTTCTACAACTTATTAAACATGGTGCTTTCTCTGAAAATATTTAAGTTTTAGGTTAGTTGCTTTATCTACAATAAAAGTTTCCTTAATATAGTACCAATTTTAATTAAGATCAAATAATTAATAATCATTCACAAGCAATAGATAAAAATATACATCTAAATTTATATACACAATCATCAAGTATACTATTATGACACCATTAAAACAAAAGCAGAACAAAAGATTGGCAGTGTTTCACAAGGCTTTAATTACAGCAAGTTTAAACACTGTAGTGAGTATGTACAGTTACCTGCTCCTGATAAAATTGGAAACATAAGGTTGTAAACATATTAGGCAGCCGTATGTTAAGTACAATATTGTTTCAATTTGGCTTAACAAGGTTTAAACAGTGTCCTCCAATAAGCAATGTACAAAATCTGTTTCAATATTAAAAGATTACATGTTATGTAAATAGTATTCAAGAACTTGTTGTTGGTTTAATGTTCTGCTAACTACTGAGAACTTTCGAGGCAGTAAATGAAATTAATGAGACAGCACATTTGAATCACATCTTTTGCAACAAACCAGGTGCTACCAAAATGTTCCAGAAATTCATGTGATGCACAACCGAACAGTAGCAAAAGAAAATGCTGCTAGATGCCACCCTTCATTCTGAATGAGCACATGTAGCATTGATAAGGATTTTTTCACTGTTGAATGTTGCTTACAAGGAGCATTCAAAAAAGTTTGCAAGTGCCATCTTAAAGTCCAAGCTATTGATGTAATTGAAAAACTTATCCTCACAATCCTTCAAAATACTCTCCATTTCTTTCCACATACACAGTTGCACACAGTGCAACCATTTATTAAAAGCACTATGGCACTCAGACTGAGGTATTGTCAACAGAGGTGAATTTATAGCCTGAGCAAGGCCCTTTGTAATTTGTGTAGGCACTGATCTAAAAGTTTCAAGACAAGCTATTTAGAGTCAAAAAAAAAGCTGCACCAGTGTTGCTATGTAGCATCACACCAAAACAAAAAATGGGCTCAGATGGTAAAAGAAAGACTTCACCAAGGACCAATAAGTTTCTCAAACATGTAGTGATGGCTAATCCATGGATTACATGGGCAGGGTTAAAGAAGAATCATCTAAATCTGTTCAACAATGTTGCAATCCAATAATTTACCTGTACTTGAATGGCCGGATAACTCTCCTGACCTAAATCTGATAGCAAATGCTTGAGATCAAATGAAAGAGAAAATATAAGAGCTGCAACCATAAAATATTAAGGAGCTTAAGAAGATAGGGGTGCAAATGGGCAAAAACTATTTTGAAAATCTAGCAAACTCGATGCCTAGGAGAGGCATAAAGTGATACAAGAAGGGAAATATGACCAAATACTAACTGTATGGAGAAGTTAAAAATAAAACCATGTAAAGTCACTGTTTGTTGTTTTTATTACCCTGTAGGGATCTTCATTGCAGTGACTATAGACCTCAAAATGTCATTGCAACTCGGTCTGTGAAGATATTATTCACAAGGAGTTTGTTCCTGCCGGTAGACATTGAATGTGGTAAATAGAGAATGATTATCCAGTGGACCGCGGTCTAGTGAAAAATGTCCTTCCACATGTTTTGTTCGAAGCTGTGTCAAACATCCTCAGTGGCATGGCCATAGTACTCTGCTAGTCTCACTGACGACTGTCTCTATCCAGCCCACTCAGCAGCCAAACCAATAAACAAAGACCAGATCAACTGTCAACCGCCCACATATGCTAAGCATATAAAACTTATGAAACCAAAAGGCTCCATATCAGTTATCCTGAGGCTATTAGGGGAGAATGTGAGGAGAAAGCATACAAAAATCTAGTGCATTTGATTTCTCCAGGACAATGCAAAGTTGCATTCACTTTCATGAATTACAAGAATTTCTGGGATAAAACAAATGATAGCTGTTCTGCAACCACATATTTGTCAGATTTAGCCCTGGGCAACTTTGTTTTGTAAGATGAAAATCAACCTGAAAGGCTGAAGATTGGACACTGTTAAGGACATTCAAGCAAACTCACAGGAGACACTAAACAAGCTCTTAAAAAAGACTTCAAATGGCATTCAATATTTAGAAGAAGTGCTGGGAATAATATGTAAACTCCTAAGAAAACTAATTCTAAGCTGATGGTGGTGCATAAGATCAAGATATGCTATAAATACTTGGGGTAGCACCTCATAAACTAACCAGCTTTGATTAATAATTTTTAATAGCAATAATCTGTGGAAGAAAATATTATCCTTGGGGCAAGAGCTTAAGTAGAATAATCAGGATTAGTGATCAAGTTTATGCAGTACCAGTTGGCATTTGTTGTGTTTTCAATGTTCCTCATATAGTATCTGGGACTTTTGGGGGAATGTTGTCTCAAGCAATGTCATTTATTAGCTAGAGTTCCCTGTAGATGGAATCCATGGAAACATGATAATGAGGATCACGATGGAACAAGGGGAACTGCAACACACTGTCCAACAGTGTGTCACATTTATTGTAGAAATCCAAACCATAGTGCTAATTTTGAGGATTGGAGTCTGACATTAGCACTACAGTAAGAAAAACAAGCAAACGTGGGAAGCTCATTGCTATGGTAACTGCAGCTTTGTTGCTGTATTACCAATGCTATATTACTTCATGATCAGCCAGTGACTGCATCCATTCTCTGCATTGAGTTCTTGTGCTTTATTTCATTCCCTCAGAGTCATTTGTTCTTGTTATTGTGGCAGCAGCCGTACAGCAAAGGACCCTCAAGGTCAGCTACCTCACACTACATTACTAGGCAACACGTGGTAAGAATAAAGGGCGATTCCAGACAGTGCAACAAGCTTCAACTGCTGGGCTTTCACGAAAAGCTTCGCAAAATGTTGAATTTCCAGAAAAATTGCTGATATCTTATTCTCGGGTATATAAGCGAGTTAGCATGGACAGAGAAGTTAGTGTTGAGAGAATAAGTGAATTTACATTTGAGTCAGCTTTTGCTTTGAGTGCAGTATTAGCAGTTTGTGTACAGTGAGCAATATTTGTGTCAGGATTATGATAGAACAGAACAGCTATAAGTTGCAAGGTCATAACAAACTATAAATAGCATTAACCATAAAACAGAACCATTTTGTGATTTAGTTTTAGAAGAAATAAAGTGACATTAAAGGTAACCGGACTTGTCATTTCTCACATAATTTATTTTAGTTGCGTTATATATGTCTTGTGAAAATATTTTCTTGGGTACATGTCAGGTATCCATGTGTTGCACACATCAGCAATATTGCATTGTACCTCTGAGATTGGTCTGCCAGACCCCAATTCTCAAATTAACACTAAGCGCATTTTGGCCTACTATAATGTAGCCAAAAACTGAAAAAAAATCTGCATCATGGGCTCAAGCTTTGTTCATCATGTACTTGTTTAGCACTTCAACTCTATACATAATTGATCTAGTAGCTGTGCCTAATATGTCCACTGATTGAGTGTAGAATTCAGTAATGTGAGACTTTTGCATACCAGCATTAGATCTAAGTCAAGTTCTTAACTTATTTTATTATGTACCTGATTGTTAATAACAGCAGGGACTAAAGTAAATGGGTGAACATAAAACAAACTTTATTGATGCTGCTGAGCGCATAATCAATTCAAACACTTCAAATGAGGTAAGACAGCAAAGAAATAACCTTAATGCATGGCAGGTACCTAGGTAAAATTACGAAAAAGAAGGGTGACCATTGAAATGTTGAATACTCTGGCATACTCTCTTCTTTCTAGATTTGTCTTTTATAAATGGTAAAATGCTTCTTGCTGATGAAGAAAGCAGTGAAAAACTTATGAGATTCAATACATTGCACACCTTAAGACAAAATGACTATCCTACTCTAGAAGCTTGTTTTTCTGACTATAGCTCAGCTTGTTATGCAAGAGAATTCCAATAAATGTATGTCTAGCAAGCTAGGGCTGCTTTAAGTAGAAACATTTTGCAAACAGGAAAGTATCTCAACAATATTATGCATTTCAAACAAACATTACAGATATGCAATACAGTAAGATCCAAATTGCTTTGACATCTAAGGGCACTGTTAATAAGCCTTAGTTTGCTTACTCCAAAATAATCAAGAGCAGGGTTATAGTTGTGATATTAAAATACAAGAAAACATTCAAAACTGTGCACACACATTACACACTTTGCTGAAGATATTGCTGATGCCTTTTTATAGTTTTGCAATATGTTTTATAAAATGTAAATGTTAATTGTCAAGATTATCACACAGATAAAGAGTGATCAGTGCTCTTTGCCCTGGCAATTTTATAGCAGCCTCCCATCTATTGACTTCAGTTTCAGTTATTCAGTTATTCTGTACTTGCAAGCATCTGTCAACTGCTCAAAACTATTTCATTTTAACTTTATATGGATATTCTTCTAAATGTTATTGTATTCTGGGTAGACTAAACACTGACTACTAACAATGAATAAATCTTCATTTAACTGCCTTATTATGATGTCCTCATGATACACCATTATTTAGTTGAGTGGTAAAAGAAATGCATTAGAACTGACTCTAAGTAGTGTTACGGGGGTTTTATTAAATAAGTATTTACCTAGCAGCAGGAATATAGCAGCAGGAGTAATGTTTTTACTAAAAGGTGGAAAGTTTGTTATAGTAGACGCTACTCTTATTTTCAGGGTCGATGGTTAAAGAATGGAATGCACAAACCAACGTTCTTTTATCACAAACACATTTATTCGTTATTTACACTTTTTATCACAATTTCAGTTAGTTAACAACTTTTAAAATTCGATAGCGTCTACGCTGGTTAAAAGTTTGGGTGTAATTTACATGTTCACACGCCATCAGCAAAAATACACTTCCTTTCACTCTGAGCTCACAGACGCCAATGAATCTAGTTCCGAGCGTGGGTATGACGCAACACCGCCATTCTTATGTATTCATCCGCGCAACAGTTCTCATTGGTTGAACTCAAAGTGACGAGAAGACATTGGATCTTGAATATCAAAAAGAAATAGGTCCCTGATACACCCAAATTAAAAGAATTAAAAATTTACACACTCTTACAAAAATATTTACATGAACAACTTTCTATTAGTCAATATTCCGTCTCATATGCCCCTTGTTTTGTTTTTCAAGTTGTCACCTTATTCACAATCTTGAAACACAATACAATACTTCTCCCCACTTCTATGATTCAATCACTTTGTACAATATATATATATATATATATATATATTTTTTTTTTTTTTTTTACAGTCTTCTTCACTGTTTGTCTTTGTCCTTTGTTTTGACATAATACAACATGTCTTTATAAGTTTCACATATTCGGTTACTACACAATGCATTCGGTTATTATACAATACATATCCAGTTATTGTACAACACATTTAGTTATTACACAATATGTCCAATTATTACACAATACATATTCAGTCATTGTACAATATACCCAGTTATCATATCATATATGTTGTTATTATACAATACACCTTCAGTCATTATACAATACATATTCAGTTATTGTACAACACATTTGATTACTACACAACATGTCCAATTATTACACAATACATATTCAGTTATTGTAATATATATCCTGCTATCATACCACATATGTTCTGTTATTATGCAATACATATTCAGTTATTACACAATACACATTCAGTTTTTGCATAACGCATTTAGTTATTACTCAACATATTCAGTTATTACATAATATATCCAGTTATCATACAATACATATTCAGTTATTGTACATTTGACATTGACACAAATATAATTTAAATGTACCATGGTTTATCATGTGGTTTTTGACTTGTATTCATTGCTATGAGGAGAGAGAAACAGGATACAAATTTTGAGCTAATGATTATGATCTTATTTATGGCAATACTTTATTCAGTTCTTTGCCTTCTTTGTCTTATGAGCTTATGTATAGGCAGGTTATTGAGTCGGTTCTTAAACTCTGATGTTACTTATGATACTAATTTTCTTAATTGGGTTATTATTCATTGTTGTTTGGTTCAACATTTCTTCGAGCTTAGCATTGGCTACATTCATCTCAATTCATGGGCATTGTTTTTCTGGTTATGGTTTTCCTCATTTCACTAATTGTCATTTCTTTGTCTCTTATTTCTATAAGAGAAAACTTCTATACTTACAATTATTCTGTAATTGTATTATTTTTCCTCTCAATTTACCCTCGACATCTTTGTGTCGAAATATTATATCTTTTTCATCATAATTGATTCATTTTTATTTTTGTCCCTGACATCCTTATGTCAAAAACATATTATCTTCCGTCGCTATGATTCATTTATTTAATGACAATCAGTGTCCTCATCTGTCTTTGTTGACAATGCTCTTTGTGGTCGATATAGCCAATGACTATGTTGATTTTCTTCCCTGTTGTAATCCTATTCTGAACATAATTTCCTATAAGTAACCCATCAAAAATTGTTATCTTCTTTCACCTCTACTACTCCTGCCTTACACATTCGTTGACAAAGACTATTTGGTCCTTTCTTTGTATGGCTTCAATTTGTTTTTATGGTATCTTCCTACCAACTTGCCATTTGTATTCTGTAGCTCATACGTGTGGTCACCCAGCTGTTTTGTTATGACCAGTGGTCCAGTATACAATAGCTCCATCTTTCCAGATCTTTTTTCAGATGCCTTGGATGCTTTGTGGCTTTTTAAGAGCACCTTTTCTCCAATTTGAGGGGACCATTTCCTGACGAATCTCTTCACCTTGTTCCTCCCTTTTTCAGCCTTCTGCTGTAACCTTCTGAATGCCAATTGACATTTTTCCTTCTCTGATAATTCTCTTTGGGCAGCCATTGTAGTGTCAATGTCAATTGCTAATTTTCTTGGTTTCGTGTTGGTCATCAGCTCGATAGGGGCGAACTTGGTCGTGGGGTTCACCGAGTGGTTAATCACCTCCTCTATATATCCGCATTTTTCCGTCCAGGAAGTGTGGTCTCTGTGGCAGAGTAAACGAAAATAAATACTTATATCCCTCATGATTCTCTCAGTCGGGTTTCCCTGGGGATAATATGCTGAGGAATAGTACAATTTTATTCCTAATGTTTCTAAGGTGTTCTGAAACAACTTGCTCTTATGCATGGTTGCATTGTCCGATAGAATACATTTTATCCTCCCATATTTTGGGATGTAGTCCTTGACGATTTTATCTAGGCATGTTCTACTTTTGATGTTCTTAATGGGGTATATTTTGGTGAATTTTGTGAAAACATCAAACATGACAAAGATGTATCTGTTCCCATCTTTACCCCTTGGTAGCTCTCCATGCTCGTCAATACACACCAATGCATTTTTCTCGTTCCTCACAATGGATTGTGGGATGACATCGTACTTTACATTAATTGGCTTGGCCTTTTGGCATAGGTCACATGAGGAAATTAACTTCCTGACCTTCTTGCCAAGATGTTTAATGTACAATACCTCCTCGATGGCAAGCATTGTCCTCTCAGTACCGGAGTGAAGCATCGAGTGGTGGAATGCCAAAATGACCCTGTCCTGTAAGGAATTTGGTACCATCATTTTCCATTTCCTTACGTCGCGACCATGCAATTTAAATAGGATGTTCCTAAATTTGCCTATCTTGGCATCCAATCTTGGTATTATGTCTGGAGCCTTGTCGAATAGCCTCTTCAATTCAGGGTCTTCTTGTTGTAGCTTTGCTATGTTCTTGAAGTCTTGCAAGATCTCGTTGCTTTCTTTGCTACTTATCTGCATAATTTTAATCTCATGGTGCGGACTGTATATCGTCTCGGGTATGTGATTCTCCGACCTTAACCTTGACAATAAGTCACTGAAGATGTTCTCCTTCCCCGGGATATGTTTGACCTCTATGTCGTGTGACATTATCTCATGTATGTACCTTGAGATTTTGGAGTTGGTCAGCTTGCATTTTTGAATGAAGGACAGGCTTACGTGATCTGTATATATAATTATTTTATAAAGATATATATATTGTCTGAACTTTTGCAACGCAAAATGGATTGCACCTATTTCCAGTTCGGTTATGCAGGCATTGGCTTCTATCTTGTTTACAAATCTAGAAGCTGTGGCAATCACATGTTTGTTGCCATCTGCATCTTCTTGTGCTAATATTGCTCCATATGAGTGCGCACTAGCATCAGTGTATACTAGAAAAGGTGAATTTGGATCCGGTCGTTCCAGGAGAATACTGTGCTTGAAAAGTTCTTTGATATTCTCAAAGGCCACCTGGTGTTCAGCATTCCATTCCCACTTAGTATCTTTTTTCAACAGTGCTCTAAGGGGTACCAATTCCTTAGCGTAGTTGACCACGAATTTCGACTGGTACTGTAAAATGCCCAGAAACCTTCTCAACTGTTTTAAGTTACGTGGGGGTGGTATATGCTCTATGGCCTTGACCCTCTCCGGATTAGGTTGTATACCATCAGGTGTTATGATGTGGCCCAGAAATTCAGCCTCTTTGACGAAAAATTCACACTTTTCTAAATTTAGGGTCATGTTGCTTTCCTGGAACCTGGATAATACATAATCTATGTGATGTAAGTGCGACTCGGGATTCTCACTGTATATTAAAAAATCGTCGACATATTGCGTCACAAAAGTCTCGATGGTATCTCCAAAAACTTTGTCTAGAGCCCTCAGTAGTGCACTGCTACTGGTCGATAGTCCAAAGGCACATTTTGAAAAATGGTATACCTTTCCTTTGTGCAAGAAACAGGTATATTTCCTGACATCTGGATGAAGAGGAATTTGCCAGAATGATGCTGTCAAGTCAAGACTAGTGAAATGTTGACCTCCCTTCAATTTTGATATTAGTTGGTCTACCCCCTCAGGCCTGTAGTGATCCGGCAAGGTATGTGTATTTATTTTCCTTGCGTCGATGGTCATCCTCAATTTTCCCCCTTTCTTATGGACCCATACTACTGGATTCACATAACATGAGTCCGACGGCTCTATTATTCTGTCCGCTAACATTTTCTGGATCACTCTGTCAGCTTCCTCCCTGATGGAGTTGGGGATGGGCCTGGATTTGTGTGAATAGGGGGTAATATTTGTTACTGTAAAGGTATGTACGTACTTGTTACACGTACCTGGCTTTTTATTGAAAACTTTCCTGTTTTTAACCAATATTTTCCTAAGTTGGTTTCTTTCCTCTTCAGAGATGCCATGTGCCCCCCAGACCTTCTCATCGATTAGCTGTAACATCGATTCTTCTCCATCCGTTGGTAGTGGTTCAGGTTGGTAGTTGTCCCAGGTAACATATTCGTCTTCTGTGCAGGTCCAATGGCTGCAAACGTTAGTTTCTTCATCGCTCGTCCAACCTGTTTTCTTCTTATTTACCCTTAGGTCTACCAACCTATTCTCGTGGACATTGATGTTCTCCACAAAGAATTGTTCATCCGGATGGATCCCTGTCTGGTCTGGTTCCTCTTGACATGTTTCTTCCTCCAGGAACTTCGCAGTGCATTCTGAGGCTCCTTCCTTAATAATAAATTCATGTAGGTCATAGTTAATTACCGACCTCCAAAGGTTAAGCAAATCACTGCCAATGATTAGGGTAGCTGTTAGTCTAGGTATTACTAGAGCAATAAAATCGAACTTCCAACTTCCGATTTCAATTACCAGCCTTACCTGGTATTTAACATGTTCCTTTTTCTTGCCAATTGCTGTGCTGCAATACACTCCACACACAGGCAAGAATTCAGCATTTCTTTTAGTTATCAGTTCCTGGAACAGCTGTTCGTCACATACTGATGTGCTGGCTCCTGTATCAATCATCGCTGGCAATTCGATACCCCATACCTTCAGCCTAATCATTGGTGGATTGGTTATTTCCTTTCTTTCACTCGCCTGTCTTCTCAAGGTACTTACATTACATTGGTCAATATCGCCCCTACTGCCACACAGGTCAACTTCCGGGACACAAAGTTGACTTGTACTTAGTTTTCCTGGACGTTGGAGGTGATCGTAGTTTCTGTATTCTGTGCAGTATCGGTCCTATCCGGCACATTTTCATTCTGTTCCTGTTGTCTTACGTTGTCGATGTTCCCTTGGTTTCTGCCCCTTTGACGTGAACCCCTATTGTACGACGGCCTATGGCTGTTCATGTATTCCCTACAGAATCGTATATGATTCACTTGATGGGTACGGTCTCCTGGTCTTCCACGATCATATCTATGCGTTCTGTATCTCGATTCACCCCTCGGTATCGTGTCGTGGTATCGCTGTCTTGTGTTCTCCATCCTCTCGCCATGATTATGTGGTTGTGGGAAATGGTGTGCCCCTCTCCCCCTTTCATGGGTACTCCTAGTATTTCTATGTTCTCCCTCACTCTGGTTGTTCGTAGCCGTGTTCCGGTTTAGGATGGGTGAGTTTGGGTGACCGTTCCTATGTCTATGCTCATTAGGCCGACCATTTTGCGTTTCAAAGGCTGTCAGCAGTTCTATCATATCTGCAAAATCCACTGGCCTCGCAACAATTAACCCTGTCCTCACTGTGTCTGGGAAATGTCTTGTTATACTGGCAATTAGTTCTGCCTCCGACAAGTTGGGGTCTAATAACTTTCCTTTGTTGGCTACTTTCATAAAATAATCGACTAGCGACAACCCTTTGGTTGGATCGTATCTACCTGTCGCTAGCTCTACCCTAGTTTGGTTTTGTTTAGCTGGGCCCCAATACCTTGATAGGAATAAATTTCTGAATGAACTATACGACTCATGACCAGCTAGTGTTAACCTGAGCCATTCTAATGCCTTGTTTTTTAAGCTTTTCTTAACTATCATCATCCTAAGCTCGTTTGGTATCCTTTTCACTTTAAAATATTCTTCCATCTCTTTAACAAAGAGTTTTGGATCGTCTCCCTTCTCCTCGTCAAATGTAGGTGGTGTGATTTCATGTAATATGCTGTTGGTGTAACATGTGTTATGTGTTGTGTCATTGTTGTTTGGTTGTGAACCTCTTTCTCTGTATGGTGAGTCAACATTTTGTACATTACTCAAATAACTCTCATCTTGTACATTACTTACATCTAAATCATCTTGTCTTTGTAATGCCTTCACAACATCATTTACATTAGCCAAACTTTCTTTCCCTTTTTTCATTTCTTCACAAATTGATTTTAAATCATCCTTTATTTCTAAGTGGCTTTGTTTCATATCATTTATAGCATCCTGTTGTGAAAGCATCACATCATTCATTGTCTTAATTTTAGGAATTACAATTTGTTCTACAGTTTCATTAATAATGTCTTTCTTTACTACCTCAATCTCTTTCCTTAATTCCTCAGTTATTTCTGCTTTTACATTTGTTATCTTACAGTCTACACTTGTATTACATTCTGTTATTTCATCCCTACATCTAGCAATTTCCCCTTCTAACACAATTTTATTCTCTCTCATCTCTGATTCTATCTTTCCCATCCTATCTCCTACAATTTCTATCCTAGCTTCTAAGGCTTCCTTTGTTTCATTTAAGTTTTTATGTACTAATTTTAAATTAGTTTCCATTACTTTCATATTTTCTTTACACTCCTGTCTTCCTAATTCTATTTTCTGTTCTAGGTTCTGTCTACCTAATTCCATTTTCTGTTCTAAGTCTTTTCTCACTTCCTCCATTTTCTGACCTATCTCTTCCTTATTCTGTTCCAGTTTCTGACCTAAACTTTGTTCTATATCCTGTTTCAATTCTATGTTATTTTGTTTCATTTTCTGACCTATTTCTACCTTATTTTGTTCTAGTTTCTGTTCTAGTCTTTCAAACATCATCATCATTAACCTTTGGTCTTTGCTTATTTCCGCCTGTTCCTCATTCTCTAATTCTATCTGATAACTAGGCCTATCTGCCCCTTCCCCCACTCCTGTTTCTATCTCTTTTCGCGACATTTTAATTTCTTTATCCAATTCACTTAAGGTTGAAAGTCCCACTACTTTGCTGCTTCTAAGTATCATGTACAATGGAAATAAAATGTATGTAAAAACAAAAATTTTGGATCCTACTTTCTTTTTTCCGTTGGTTCTTCGTCCAGTTATTTACGTCTCCTGGGTAGTTGGCTTCGCCAGATGATCTCCGGTGTTTTTCCCACGTTGATTCTCCGTATATCGATGTTTTGTTGATATCAGACGATGGTCTAATGGTGTCTTTCTCCTGTGCGATGAGATAGCGTCATTCGATGTTAACACTTTGTTCTCGTAATTTTGCATTCCATTCTAAATTCGCGCTCCACGTTGGGCAAGCCATTTGTTACGGGGGTTTTATTAAATAAGTATTTACCTAGCAGCAGGAATATAGCAGCAGGAGTAATGTTTTTACTAAAAGGTGGAAAGTTTGTTATAGTAGACGCTACTCTTATTTTCAGGGTCGATGGTTAAAGAATGGAATGCACAAACCAACGTTCTTTTATCACAAACACATTTATTCGTTATTTACACTTTTTATCACAATTTCAGTTAGTTAACAACTTTTAAAATTCGATAGCGTCTACGCTGGTTAAAAGTTTGGGTGTAATTTACATGTTCACACGCCATCAGCAAAAATACACTTCCTTTCACTCTGAGCTCACAGACGCCAATGAATCTAGTTCCGAGCGTGGGTATGACGCAACACCGCCATTCTTATGTATTCATCCGCGCAACAGTTCTCATTGGTTGAACTCAAAGTGACGAGAAGACATTGGATCTTGAATATCAAAAAGAAATAGGTCCCTGATACACCCAAATTAAAAGAATTAAAAATTTACACACTCTTACAAAAATATTTACATGAACAACTTTCTATTAGTCAATATTCCGTCTCAGTAGTTTGATTGATAAGAAAAAATAGTTTCTTCATTCAAAATATTCCAGTTTAGAACTGAAAAACGGCAAATGCAGGTGGATTACTTTCTCTTCTAAAATTTTCCACAAAATTAAATAGTAACTTGCTTTGTAAATGATATACATGGATTCTCTATCTCTCAAAAATGTCAACAGCACAGCTACTATCAATATTGAATTGTCATAGTTTTTTTAGAAACTTATAGGATGGAAATTTCTAAGGGCTAACTTGGGTAATGGGTTGAATAAACTCAGAAATGAGAGAATATGTTTCTAGGTTCAGAGCCAAAAGCGGTTGTCCCATAAAAACAGGCAATGTCCTGCCTTGTAAAAATCCCTGTTTAATAGTTTTTTCATAATGCTATATTAACTAATTGATTAAATTCTAGTACATTAATGGTCATTGTTAAAATTGTTAGGCTTAATTTGCTGAACAGTGTTTTCTGTTCTTTTCTTTCTTTTCTCTTTATTTCACCCTCAACCCTCACTAAAATCAAGCTCTTGGAAGCAGAAATAGGAGTACAGTGTTTCTGGCAAAGTGAACTTATTTCAGCAGAGAATTTCATATATTGGTAAATTAAATGTTGTTCTTTTGAAGGCAGCAAATTACATTATAAATATTATTTAGTTAGTTTAATTACTTCTACCATACGTTTTAGCAATTATTAAAATTTTGCTAAGTGGTTTTATAAAGGCTATAACATTTGGTAAACTTAATATGAACAGAAAAACAGTTTCTGTCAGTTGACTGTACAATCATTTCATATTAAAATGAGCTTAGCTGAAATTTTTTAAGCCTTATTATAAGGGCCTAAAACCAATGTTCCTTTTTTGGCACATTTAAGTCACGTTCCTGAACCTCAAATTATTCAGTTTAGAAGAAAGCTTTTCTATAAACTACCTAAATAACCAGGCCATGGTAACAAATCGAATTGAATAATACAAGAAAAATATGTCTCCTGATAAACAATACACAATTTAAGCATCTATGCAGTAGAGGGCTGCAGAACAAGCTTGCCATTTTACCTTATGTGCAGAAGTGAGAAGACTGGCTGCATACTGTTATACTCATATGGCAACATTATGCTCTTGCAGGGCTCAGTATAAAACAATGCCTCAAGTAGTGAAAGTCACAGGAAGTGAACAGAGAGATTTTGTTGTTTTGGGTCAAATTTTGTGGTTTCACATGTGAAGTTTTGTTTAGTGGAGTATACTGTGAAGTAACTGGCTCCTTTAAAGTCTAAGTTAGGAAGTACTAAAACACTGTATGATCAAATCCGAAAAATTATTTATGTTTATGAGTATTGGAGTCGTCTCCTTGGCACGGTGGTAGCACTGCAGCTTACCAAGCGGAGACCTGGGTTTGATTCCTGGTACCAGTGTGGGAATTTTCTCCTGCTGGGAGACCTGGTCTGGTGTGCACTCAGCCTCGTTAGGTCCTTGAGGGGCCAACTGAGGAGCTACTTGATTGAAAAGTAATGGTCCTAGTTGCAAAGACTGCATAACCAGCTGGGAGGGACTGGGTAGCTGACCATGTCCCACCTCCAATACTGCACCCCACTCATGACACCTGTGATGGGCAGAAGTGCAGGACGCAGTGGCCAGAAAGGACTGTTGCTCCTCAGGTTTATTGTGAGTATATGAAAAACGAAACGGGAGCCTCCAAGTATCTAAAGGTCATTCAAAGGTCATGAAGCAACTGTGTGCACAAAAAAATCCATTTGTAATGTGGAGAAACAGGCCTGCAGCTTGAAAGCGGTAAATTGGAGTCATTCATTACACTAAGAAAAAATGGCTAAAAACTGCAAAAGTAGTGTGAAATAGACTATTTTTATAAATGTGTGGTAAGGTGCACCATTCACAATTTCCACAAAGCTAATGGTGAGAGTCTGATGATGGAAAAGTTCCACAGAAAGCTTGTAGAAGATATTCAATTCAAGGGTGTATAACGACACTGAGGAAGAGAGTACAAAGTCTGGGTTTTCGACAGAGGAAAATGGAAGATTCCCAGAGAATACTAATGGAGAGAAATATACTACGCTTCTATGGATAGATGGCTTCCTATGAAGGAAGGCTTATTGTCCATAGTGATGAGATATATATTCACCATTTACATAATAAAACAAAGTCTTGAAGTGATGGGTCTCTTCTGGAATCAAAAGACACCTATATCTAAGGTTTAAGATTAATAGTGGTACAAGCTGGTTCTAATGAAGGGTTCATTCAAGGTTCTCTTAACTTACAAATCTACTGAAAGAATGGAAAATACCATTCAGAAATGAATTTCCAAAGTAGTTTATGGGATGTTTTTTCCCTTAATAGGATTAAGATATTATGTTTTATTTTGTTGTCATATACAAAGGTATAATGTATAATGTATAATGTATGAAACTGCAATATAATGTCCTTTTTTTTTAAGTGTTTAATGCCTGCATTTACTATATATGGTGGCACTACAGGCAGTGACACTGATGATGCATGGAATCGGGGAAGCCAGAGAACACGAAGGAAACTCACCTAAGCACACTGGCAGAACAATGTGTACAGTTTATCACAAACAACAAAGAAAGTCTCCGGGAGATGAGGTGCAGGAGGGGAACTGCCGATTAGACATGGATCCGACATCCTGCTTGACCCTCCTAGTTTATGACACTAGGACAGTTTTTTGAATAGCTTTACTCCTTGTGTAGTATACTTTCTCTGTCACACACACTTGCTATCCTTGTCACACTGTTCCCAAACAGGTAAGGGCAGCAAATTCCTGCCAGGTACTTTCTTTCCTGTGGTGTACAGCACATACTTAGTAAGACTTCAAGTGAAGTAAGCCGACTTCAAGTGAGGTAAGCCGACTTCATACAAGTAGTGCCAAAGTCTCACACATCTTCCATTGGCAAGCAGGTTTTGCGCCTGCTCTACTGTTAAAAAGATTTGTCATGCTCAAAATGTATAATAAACACTAACATTTACGTAATCTGATTTTTTGTAATTTGTTGCTCCACAATTCCAACTGTTTCATTCATTATATCCTCCACTATCCCTCAGTTGTGTAACACACAAATAAATTATGAAAAATGAGTTAATTTAAAGCTTTAAATATCTCTAAATAAAATACATCACAGTTATTTGAAATTTTGTTGATTAATTCCAAACACAAATAATTGCAATTCCATCTTAAATACACAATCATGGGGTAGAGGTTCCAACTTTGCCTTGCGTTACATACATAAAAATAATAACTAATACAAGTGATTTCCATCATAAATGCTGTTTCCACTTTTGACAAATCAGAAATAAATGTTTCCACTCAACAAATATGGCAATCATCATTTTTATAACATGTTTGAATTATAAAATATTATAAGCAAAACTGTGCACTTCATCTGGTACATCTTCCTGCATTTATATTTTAAATGAATACTAATCCTTTTACACAACCTAAAGGTGTTTTTTTTATGTCTACAAATAGCTTAAAAATTTAACCATTGCTAAAGCGAACTGAAATATCAATAAATCATATGCTGCAGTTTTTTAAGGCTTAAATTACTATTATTACTTGTATTTGTTCCATTTCTCTGCAGTGTTGTTATTATTATTTATTGTAAACGAAAACAAATTTTAGTAAAGATATTTACATGTGGCAATCAGCATCATCTTATAACTTTTGGTGCGAGTGTAACATAAAATAATTTATAAAGCTACATAATTTTTAGCAAGGAAAAGCATGTACTTACGAGAGAGTTCCACCTCCATATTTACCCGTGTGGCTGAGCGTCTGGTAAATGTGAACACATTGCGAACATTTTTCAGAAGTCGAGCCGTTTCCGTCAATCTGTAAATAGTCATGGGGTAGGATTTCTTTGCAGGAACAAGTCAACATGGCCAGAAACACTTAAATGCACATACAACATACAGTGGTGCATTACTAGGGTCTTAGCTCAAACACAAAACAACAAGCATTCGCAAGCTCAGACACCATCAATATTTGATTATCAGAGATCTATTTTGTTCACAAATCACATATGTTCCTAATTCAAAAAGTTTTAGTAGTATTTGATTCTGTAAATGTTAGAATGTTTATTTCAATAACTTAAGAAACATCTTTCCTTTTTAATTTCAGTGACTATGGACTGGTTCAAGTACTGGTAGAACCAGCCAGATACAGGACTTACTTCTAGGAGGGATTTACTACCACATTTTCTATTGTTAGAAATTTATTCATTAAATACACAGGTTCCAAGCATTTAGAGAAGGATCTGTGCAGGTATTTTCAAACTGAAACCCCATCTTTTGGTACATCATATATCATTAGAGTTTATTATCTGTTGTATCTGTATTGTTAAAACAAACAAATTAGAAAGATAAAATTAAAGAGCTCCATAATTTAAAAGTATTGTACCTACTAACACACAGTGGTAGCTGCTGTTTAAGATCACAAGAGTATCTGAATACTTTAACATTTGAAACCTTTGGTTACTTTTTATTTAAATGCTCTTAAAGACAACGCATATGTGGTGTACTTTTCTACTATAATTATATTTTAATCCAAATGAATGTCAAGATTGATTGATGTAAGTTTTAATGCCCTTTGTAACATTTTTGATTCCTCAAGTACAACACCTATATACATACACAGAACAATGATTTCTCAATAAAACATAACAAACAAAAAAAACTAAACAGAAATATAACCATTACACAGTTCCCCCCTAAATAACTTTGACAGAGTCGATAAATTTTTGGGTGAACCGAACTGTCCATCCTGACTTGGTACTTTTCAAATTTGGAGTATTATTAGCGATGGTGTTGCATAATTGTTTTGTTTGGCCTCATAAAAGTCAGAAGGAGTAATGGAAACTGTTCTCCAAGCATGAATCCTAGCTTTAAATGATCTATGGAGATTCTTTTTACTTTTCCATGGATTTTAACATTAAAGAACTTCTGTGATGTTGTGGCATGTTGGCGTTCAAAGACATGTGAAGATGTTGCCCGTTCCTTGGAGATGAAAACAACTGAGCAAAAAAATAATGTACCATATGTAATTTAAAATCCATGGCATTTAAATCTAACATGCCACTCCTCTACATTGAACGAAACTTGTTAACTGAGTAATAAGCATATCTTGATTTGTGTGCATTGTGAGGAGCTTCTGCATATGCACCATGTTGTGATGTAATTATCTTATGGGTCAAATACATACATATGAGCTGAGCATACTTGAAAATGTATGCTAGCAAACCAAGCTTCTACTGTGCTCTGTTACCATACTATAATTATAATGTTACATTAATGCCATTAGGTAGTAGGTAGCAGAAGATAATATGCATGAGAGTGGAGACTTCTCCCAATTTACAATTATTACATTCTTGCTCTAAAACACTGTACTTCATCATGTGCATAAAAACAAATCTATGTTCACAAACACCCATATCTCTTTTGCCAGATAAATTATTATTGTTGTTTTGTTGTTGTTAATTATTATTATTATTATTATTATTATTATTATTATTATTATTATTATTATTATTATTATTATTATTATTATTATTATTATTATTATTATTATTATTATTATTATTATTATTATTATTATTATTATTATTATTATTATTATTATTATTATTATTATTATTATTATTGTGTGTTTAGGATTGGCTGCATTTGTATCAATTTGTTCATAATAATAACTATTATGCAGCAGATGCTATTTCACATCTTCAGGGCTATTTTTATCTAAAATTTTGTGAACATCCAAAATGTATATCACGAGTCACTGCTGCTAATTTCCTAGAATAATCAGAGTCTACTGTCCATCTAGAAGAACCAACACATCATTTTGGTAGCTACAACTGTATTTTGTATTTAAATACTACAGAGATGTTAATAGGATTTATACCAAGCTATAATATGATTAGAAACTATGGCTTCTTTTTCTTGATCTGATTACCCTCCCATTGGAGGAATAACACCTCCTAGGACTAACAAGCTTGTGCCTAGGGTCAGATGTCTGTTGGGGAGCAGACGAACCTATGGACCAGACAAGTGAAGATCTGGAAGCAGGTGGTCAGTGTAGCACCAGGTATGAGAGTGAGGAAGAGGATGATATGGAATGTAGGCAAAATTGATGAAAGGAAAGGTGACGATGCAGAAGTTAATGGAATGAGTGGTGGCCAAAACTGGACAAAACGTGCCCAGAAGCCGCTTCATCCACCATGAATACCACATGCAGGGATTGAACTTGGGCCACTTTGGTGATAGGCGAATGGTCTAACCACTTGGCCATAATAACTTATATTATGTAATACGGCTCTATGATGAACTTCTTTAGTACTTAACAGTTTTAATAGCATAGGGGGAATGAAAAAATATTTCTCTATGTAAACCTGAATAATTTTTACATCAAACAGGGAATTAAAATGGAATACTTTATGTTGTTGTTGTTTGTTGTTGTTTTCTAGTGCCTTGCATCTGGCAATGAAGCCTTAGCATTCGTGCTTTCCAATACTTTTGAACTGTAGTTTCTTCTGATCTTAATGCTTCACAGGTCTTCAAGCGGTCTTCGTTCATTTCTGCTGGATCGTTACACAGGACACATATTGGTGAGGCTGAGATACCTATTCTGTAGAGATGACTTGCTAAGCAGTCGTGATTTGTCAATAGTCGGAAGGCTGCAACCGCTGTTTTCCTTGGTCTCTGGGGGGATTATATCTGGATTGGAAAGTAGTGTAATCCGTTTTTTATCTTTGGCATTTGTTTCTATTTCTTGTAGGTATGAATGAGAAAATTTTTTAATGATCAAGCGTTTTATTGAGGAATATGAGAAATTCAATTTAGACTTTTGTTTTATTGTTGTGCCTTTCTTTGCAAGTGAGTCTGCAGCTTCGTTCCCCATGACTCCACAGTGTGCTGGAATCCATTGGAGATGAACAGTCTTATTAACTTTTTGGAGTTGTGTTAACATTTTGTAGCATTCTCTAATTTTTGTTGACTTCTTTGTAGTATTTGAACATATTCCCTGAATTGCAGCTTTAGAATCCGAAAGAATTACTGCTTTGTTAAATTTATTTAAGGGAAGATTTAATAATTGTCGGAGAGCAATGTGTATAGCCTCTATTTCTCCATCATAATTTGTTGTGTCTCTGCCAACAGAATGATAAAAGGAAAAATGTGAACACGTAACTCCAGCTCCAGTAAGGTTTTCCTTGGAGGATCCATCAGTATATATGTGCAGCCATTCTTCTGTGGGATACCTAGTATTGATTGTTTCCAGAGCTAGAAGTTTTTGTATTTCTTTTGGTGTGACTGATTTACTTATTTCCTCTATTAATTCCATATATATATGGAATACTTTATTAATCTTTACAAAGTGCTCAAAGCTTTAATTTTTTTTTTAAAAAAAGAGGTTTGACTATAACAGTGTTGCCAAGGGGCTGGGAGAAGGTCATTATGAGACATAAGAAGCATAACAATTTCTCAAACCAGTTCGTATTTCTCCTAAGAATTTAATACCATTCTGGTAGTTTGTCACAATAGCTCAGTGGTTAGAGCAGCCGCCCAGTAAGCGGAAGGTCTGTGGTTCAAATCCCAGTTGTGGCATTGAATTTTTAAGTTCCAGTTCTACCTCTCAAACTTTGCCCACACATGGCTTGTGCATTTAAAAACACCAACAGTAAGTTTGTTGGCATAAATAAATAATAATTATCATCTGAAGGTTATTTAATCCTGGGATATAAAGTACTTACAATAGTAAGTCACCATTGGGGTAATTTGTCTCTGGTGTGAGATTGCCTTTGTGGTTTACCAGGAGAAATACGAACTGGTTTGAGAATTTAATGCCATTCTGGCAGTTTGTCACAATAGCTCAGTGGTTAGAGCAGTCGCCCGGTAAGCAGAAGGTCTGTGGTTCAAATCCCAGTTGTGGCATTGAATTTTTAAGTTTCAGTTCTACCTCTCAAACTTTGTCCACACAGCTTGTGTGTTTAAAAACACCAACAGTAAGTTTGTTGGCATAAATAATATTTACCTATGTTCGTTAACAATAACTGCCAATTGCATCTCTTGGACAGGCATAATCTTATTGCTAACTAAAGATAGCGTAACAAGGTATTTAAACAAAAATCATGCCTCATATGGCATTACAACATATGTTCACTCTTTTCTTATGTATGTTAGAAAATACAACCCTGTCTTACACTTCCTCTGTATGCAGTTAACAAAATTAATTCTTAAGTCTAATCTGCTGTTTTAGTTGGCTAATAACAGGTGTGATGATTTTTACTATTTTGCTAAGCTATTGCTTAATTATGGATTTGCTCTCGGATAAGCCAATGAAACGGCGAAACACCTCTTATTAAAGTGTGAAGCCACAGAAGGAGAAGGTACCATATTTTCAGAGCCACCGCAAAATTAGAGAAAGGTTCTAATCTACTGAGACAAATACTACAACTATCATAACAATGTATGTACTGGGAGAGCAAAAGACCTCTCAATAGGCTGCGCAGTGTTTTGCCTGCCAGCATCCTCAGTGTTCATTGCCATCTGCTGCTATCATAGAAAGGCATGGATGAAACCACACATTTTTATCTCCAGAGTAACTTAAAACATAAAGTGTGCAAGGCAAACCCACACACCCTGGAAGAATTAAAACAAAATATCTGCCAGGAAATTGCCAGCATTTCTGAACATGAAATATGGCAAGTAACGGATAGTTTCCTAAAGAAGTGCCAAAAATGTACGACGATGACCAGTCTCAGCATCTCCTTTCATAAAGTTGGCAAGTAAAGCCTTTAAAAGCAGTTTTAAAAATGTTGTGTGGTTTCATCTGCACCTTTCTACTCGTATGATAGTGGCTGACGGCAATGAGTGCCAAGGAAGCAGGCAGGCAAACCACTGTGCAGCCCATTCAAAGGTTTTTTGCTCTCTTGGTAGATATAGATCCTTAAATTCAAAAGCAGGAAGCACGAAGTATACAAAAGACGCCAACACACAAGTAGACCTTTCATCAACACGTCACTACTCACCCATATCCCATCCTCATCCATCATTTATATATAAATAAATAAAAATAACCATCCCGCTGGCTGAAGAGAGCGATTGCTCTGAAACAGCCTTAGGACATTATTTACCCTGGGTAAGTCCTTAAATCCCCTTAAAAAAAAATAAAAAAGCAGGAAGCACACAAAAAGTCCCTTTAGGCTGAGGTGAAAAGGGAAACCTGCTTCCAAACATAGTCATAGTCATGCCTCTTGGATAAAGTAAATAGTTGTTTGAGTATTTGACTGATTCGATTTTATAAGCTGTGATATTTATCTGATTAATGTGATCAACAACTTCCCATAATGGTCAAACAGTGAGGATGCAATACCAAGGACTCCAGTGCAGAATCCTCAGCCCCACTTTTTTACTCAGAATAAACAACTACATCACTTTTGTCAGTCATAGTTCATCTGTGGCATCTGCTGTAGATATTTTGTGAAAAAGTAAAAATAGTAAATCTTCTCCCCACTTACCCTCATAGAACACATTAAGATGAAAATTATTTTGAATATTTAACAAGGAAAAGGAAGGGAATAACTGCAGGGGTAGCAAAATTAGGAAAACTTAAGATATTCAGTGCCTGTTATTGTAGCTCTAGTTAACAATATAATAATTGACTTAAAGCCACTCTATGATGTGCTGATAGCATGTTTATATAACTTGATTTTGGATTTTGGTTGAGCCAAGTTGATTTAATAAAGTTCTTTGTGAAATTTATCTATGGGCTCTATATGGACCATAGCTAGTTTGCGTATTCATGTCTTCATTTATTCACCATTTTACAAAATAGTCCATTTCTGTAGTGTGGTAGTGGCATGTGTGTCTCACATTTAAGAGGTCCCGAGTTTGAATCTTGATTAGGGTGAGTCACTTGAATAAGATTTTTTTCTGGGATTTTTCCTTATCCTGAGAAGATGAATGTCGGGTAACTTTAAGCTCTATGGATCTCGGGATTATTTGAGCATCATTTCACCCATTTCATTAATTTGTCGTCCGATATGACATTAGGTTGGAGGTCATTTATATACATATAAAAAAATTACAAGGAGTGTTCTAAAACTTCCCTACAAACATAAAATTTAAAAGAGCATTTTTCAAATTACCTAATAAATCAATACATTTAACCAAACAACTTTTCAACTTTTAATACTCCAGCAAAATAATATTTGTCCAGCTGTGCAAAATAAGCATGTCTCAGCTTCAGCCTCATATACATAGATAGGTAGGATATACAAGGTACAGAGGTACAGGACACTGCAACCAATGAAATCTTTTGGGCTTATGCCACTGGGAAGGAGGGATGAGGCGAGAGGATATGAAGGGGCTTCCCTAGCCCTTGTAGGCTCACGCATTCCCTGGGAGCCAGGGCTTGGTAACCTTCCCCAATCTGGGGAACGAGGATTTACAGAGAGCAAGCACACTGAAACTTCTGCCGACACTTAGAACCCAGAAACAACCAAGCAAGTGAAAGGTGAAGTGAAATGAGGTGAAATGGAGGGACAGAAAATTTGGGGATGTAATTCTCCTTCCCAGCATTTGCCTAATGACCCAGGGAAATCTCTGAAAAAACCAATGAGTAAGGAAGACTGGCAATGGTAATTGAACCATGACCTCCCAAATGCGAGTCTCACACATTACAGGGGCTATATGGGTTTCTTCATTGTTTGACGTGAATCTTCATCCACCCAGCCATTTTTTCAGATTTAGGGGCAAAAAGTAATCACTAGGAGAAAAATCTATTAAATATGGCAGATGTGAAAGCACTTGTAAATGAGAGGCATACAGATTTGCTACAACAGATTCCAAAAATATTGAAGGCATATTATCATATTAGGCATATTATCATACTAAAAGATAGTTTTCTTGTTTGCAAAGTGTGAGCATTCAGTCTGAATAAGCATTTTCAATTGATCCGGTAGTGAAATGAAACACATTCCAGTGATGGCTTTGCCCTTCTAGAGGTAGTCTAAGAGCACTACAACATGAGAATTCCAGAAAACCACAGCCATGACTTTCCCTTCAGATGGAACAATTTTTGTTTTCTCTGGTGCATTTTTACTTATTCCCAACCACCATTTGAACTGCTCCTTCATGTCTGGCATGTAGTGATTAGTCAGTGTTTCATCTACTGTTGTGAAACATCGGAATTGCATTTGTACAGGTCTAAAGATTTTGTAAAATGTTCATTCAAATGTGCTTTTGGTGTGTTGTTAACAAGAGCAGAAAACTTTCTCCTACCCAAAACTGTATGTGAAATGTAGTGGGCATGATTTATTGAGGTCGTTGCAATATTTATAAACCTGCTTGTTTTCAATAAGCAGTTCCTCTATGCTCTAGGACATGCTAGCCTCTCATTCCTGAAGTTGCAGGTTCAAACCTGGCATACTTTGGAAGGGAAGTAAAGCTGGTGGTCCTGTATAATAGATTTATGACATGTAAAAGAACTTCAAGCCTGATAAAGGGGCCTCTGAGCACAATTAAGTGGTCTTTCAGGGCCCAATATAGAATGGAACACTGAGAACCACAGCAGTTAAAGGATGTTCATAAATAAAGCTCAATTTATTCCACTTACCAATCATTGAGTAGGCCATCATGAATTTTTGCCACAATCTTATTAATCATAGCAGTTTTGGAATACCTGGGACATCATGAACGAATGTATGACTATGATTAAATTCACCAGCTCACATTTTTAACCATCAAAAATAAAGTGAAAGAGGTCACTGGGAAGTCTGACATGGGGCATACTCAGCCTCATTAGGCCCAGAGAGGCCAATTGAGGAGCTACTTGATAAAGAACTAGCGACCCCAGATCACGAAGACTGCATAACTGACCAGGAGGGTTCTGGATGCTGACCACATCCCACACTCCAGTACTGCACCCCACTCATGTCTGTAGTGGGCAGAGGTGGGGGACGTAGTGGCTGGCCGTTAAGCCTTGGCCCGTCAGGGCTATTGTGCTAGAGGTTAGTTTTTAGCTTTTTGTTGGGCTTAAACCTTCAAAACGAAATAATTCGTCACAGCTCATATTTCAGTTTTATCCACTTTGCAGAAAAGTTAACACTAGTTTATGTATATGATTGTCACAAACAAGTGACTACACTCACCACCATTGAACCTATATGTTTCTTACAATTTGACATTGCACCATTTACAGAATGAAGATTAACAGCTATTATAACTGAAATCTCTGAGTCAAGCCTAGAACTTTTAAAATACAGTTCAAATAGGATCTTACAACGTTTAACCTACAGAAGACTGAAGAATTTGACAATGTACAAATACAAAATAATAAAAGCAAAATTAATGCCATAAGCAGAGATAGATTATTATATAAATGGTTTTTCCAAGCTGATATGAAAAAATAATAATACTAAAATCTTTAGAAGATAGAATCAGAAATTAAAATTCAATGCCATAGTCAGAATTTGAACTACAGATCTTCCGCTCCATGTGTGGCTGTTCTTAACCACTGAACATGCCAGCATGACCTTAAATTCTCCAACTGATTCACATTTTCTCCATGAGAATCTCGTATTTGAGACACACCAATGGCAACTTACATCATAAGTGCTTTTATATGTATAATAGTTTCCATATATCGGGAGAGCAAAAAACTTCTAAAAGGAGGACTATGCAGTGTTTTGTCTGCCAACATCCTCTGTGCTTGTTGCCATCTGCCACTATCATTGAAAGGTGTGGATGAAACCATACAGAATTTTTAAAACTACTTTCAAAGGCCTTAATTAACAACTTCCTGAAAGGAGATGCTGAAACTGGCCACTGTCATTGTCCATACATTTTTGGCACCTCTTTAGAAAACTATCCATCGTTCACCATAGTTCACGGTGAGAAATGCTGGCAATTTCCTGGTGGATATTTTGTTTTAATTCTTTCATGGTATGTGGGTTTGCCTTGTACACTATGTTTTAAGTTACACCAGAAATAGAAATCATAGGGAGTTAGGTCGTGGGACTGAGAGGGCCACAAATCTCTATTAAAAATTCTGTCCTGAAACATACTTTCAATTTTTGTCATTGAAAGATTGGTGTATGAGCTGTTGTATAGTCTTGTTGAAAAAAGAGAAAATCACACTCCCTGTTGTTAATTGACTAAAAAAAAGGGGCAAAATTGTATTCACATGTGTATGGGTTTCAACTGTTGACTAGAATAAAAAACTGGCCCTACAATGCAGAACCTAATACTGTTTGTGAAGTACCCCTTCATGATAACAAAACTGGTGCATAGTGCACTATTAGCGGAGAAAGGTTTCTCAGAGATCCAATAAATGATTTTTATCTCTGAGTTAACTCAAAACATAGAGTGTACAAGACAAACCCACACACCCTGGAAGAATTAAAATAAAATAGCTGTCAGGAGATTGCCAGCATTTCTCAACATGAACTATGGTGAGTGATGGATACTTTCCTAAAGAGGTGCCCAAATGTATAGACAACGACAGTGGCCAGTTTCAGCATCTCCTTTTACAAAGTTGGTAAATAAAGGCTTTAAAAGTAGTTTTAAAAATGGCAAATAGCTTCATCTGCACCTTTCTATGATAGCGACAGATGTCAACGAGCACTGAGGATATCGACAGGTAAAATACTGTGCAACACGTTCGGAAGCTTTTTGCTCTCCCGGTATTAGGTTAATGAATGATAATTAACTACTCCAACACACATAAAGCGTGTGTAGATAAGCTTTGAGAGGTAGAATCAGAAATGAAAAATTTAATGCTGGCATTTTAACCATGGATCTTCTGCTCTACTACAGCTGCTCTTAACCACTGAGCTACCATGGCCCTAAATTCTCCACTGATTCACATTTTTCCATTAGATCACAAGGGAATCACATATTTAAGACACTTACCCAAATGGCAAGTTACAATCCTAAGTACTTAAGTCCTGGGTTTTTAAGGTTTTTATATAATAGTTTCCAATTATTGGATCAGTCAATGACAATTAATTGTTCTGCGTAAGCAGTAGGAGTTTGTCTCCCTCTTACAGTTTACCAATTATGCAAATGTCATCCAGAGTGAAGGAGACTTCAGAGACTATTCCCAGAAAATTCAAAATTTATGTAAATTTTACTTTCCATGACAATATCTTAAACATACATTATTTTAATCAACATCGTTGAAGCCACTTTTGAGAAAATAAACGTTTTCAAAAAATGTAACATGTAAAGCATATTTTAGGATGGAGGATTTTCTTGAAAATCATATCCCTGGAAGATAGGAAACTTAAAAACAAGTTTGGTATCTAAGCAACCATTCATTTTTGAGTTATTCTGTTCTCAAACACACATATATTCACAGACCTTTTTTTTTTTTTTAATGAGCTGTGGAATAATATTTCTCCTCCTTATCATGTAGAAGAGAAATTAAAAGAGAAATGTGAAAAAGTTCCAGTTTGAGTTCAGATACATCAAAACACAATAATCACAGTGAAACACTGCTGAAAATAATGGTATGTTTTACTGATATTACAATAATAGCAACAATGCAGAATCAATTATTTCAGCTGATCCAAATGATGGTTATGTGGTAGCTGGGCAAGTTATCCAAATCTGACAATGCTATAAAGTTGACAACAAATTAATCTCTTTGCAATCATATCACTGAATAAGGGAATGCTGCACTACGTATGAACAAAGATTTTAGAAATTCATATAAACAATATAGGTACTGACCTCCGAGGTATGTAAAGGTTTGTTTTTCAGAACAGGAGTGACAAGAAAGAATTAGGCAATTTTTAGTATGCTATCAAAGACAGGTTAGAGTATTTTCAGTCCCATGTTTATTGTATAACTGAACACAGCAGTTTTCAAAAGCTAGTGGGGAGTTTAATCATTGGAAAAATGGCCGGTTCTACTTAGGATGCCCTTGAAAGTTAAGCTAAACATAGGAAATGTTTAACTTAAAGGGGTAGAGGATATATCATAGGGAGAATAGGTTATAGAATATGGCTAATAAACTAACATCAACTTGAAATGGAAGGTACATATTGGAGAGATGTGTTAAAATGAGCTGCTTAATGGTTAACAAATTTTCTATACAGGGCCTATCCTTCAGCAGTCACAACCATGGGTTTGGGTCAACACATATAGGTTGTGCATTAGTTCTTGACAAATGACCTTCAGCAAAGATCCAGTCAGCTAACCTACTCTGAATAAATAGGTCAGCAAATAGTTTGTTATGATAACAAACAGCTCTGCTTCCCTGTTATGTTTCGAAGAAAATGCAGGGTATAGTTGACTGCAAAGTTTATGTGGTACAGGTGCATGCTATTGCTAGTATTCAAACTGTGAATAACTGTTGATAATGAATAAATGAATAGTTGGTAATGATAATGAAAATTACAGTGGTTCAGATGAAGAAAAGGAAGGAGAAATTTTTGGCATAGAAGAAATAAAAGCAAATTAAGTGTAAATAATTACAGATACTGATACTGTAATACATGTGGCTGACCTCATTGGAAGTGTTCATAATTTGCTTCGTAGTTACTGTACTTCTTGATCGTAGAAACATGAGAGCAATGTCACATAATTTGATTGTCATTTCTGCTTCTGTGTGCCAGTGTTCCCATAAAGGTGAGTGACTCACATCTAGCCTCTCATTTAAAAATCTCATTCGTCAAGAACTACAGTGTGACCTGTACTGGAAATTTGGAGATGGCCATAGAGCTAATAGCAAAATTTGATTCCTTTCTAGGAAAACATATAATTTTATGCAAACAAAGGAAAAGGAAACATGTCATATCTTTCTTTTCAAATATGTAAAGATTATATCTACTCTGATTGAAAGAATGTTGAAGTATATTGTAGATTATAAATGGGGAGAACCGACACATTGTGTCACTTCCCCTGCATTGTAGTTTTAATCCCGCACACTGCCTCACAGCAATTAGTTATCAGGCCATGCCTCACACCTGACGCTTTTGTCTACCTCAGAGAACTGGTCAGTCCTTCAAATTGTGTCAGTAAGTGGAGAGGGTAAATACTTGATTGCATTGCTGTCATCCCTCTTCTCCATGCCTATTGTAGATGAAGTGAAGAAAACTAAATATTTTCCACTATGTCACATTCCACTCCTTGGTTGCAAAGACCACATAACCAGCTGGGAATGTCTGGGGCACTGACAATGTCCCACCTCCTGTAGTGCACCTCATTCATGATGCCTGTGATGGGCAGAGGTGCAGGATGGAGCACTGGACATTAGGTCCTGGCCCAGAAAGGGCTATTGTGCCACAGGGTTCATTCGTTTCTTACATTCCACTCACAATATTACACATTTGCATCAACTGTCTTTTGTGCTAAGGTATTAATCAAAACATGGATTAATTGGATTTTCTGTTGAAAGACTTCTTTCTTTTGTCTCAAATATAGGGCACCACAGCTCAGAAGAATCAGCTAATTCATTAATAAGCTTAAGTAAATATGATCTGGACATCCAATTATGCAGGGGTCAATTGTATGACAAAGCAAGTAATCTGGCATGTACATATTCTGGTCTCCAATTGGAAATTAATCTTTTGTTCTGCATATTTCATGTGAAGCACACTTGCTTAACTTAGTAAGATCGCATGCAGTCCTAAAGCATAGATACATTCCCTTTGTATCTATAGCAAAATGTGTAATGTGGCTGTTTCTGCAAATGACTATCTCAATTAAAATGAATTAGACATAAAAATAAACTTTTGTAAGAATAGTTTGTATACCTGTTAACAAATGATAGATGCTTTTGAGCAGCAAAGGTTTTACTTTTTATGCCTCCAATTACATAAATTTTAGAAGGTTTTGTTTAATAATAAGATAGTTATAGGTCCACTTTTGAGAAAATAACACATAACCAAAATTTTTCCATGTTGTTTAGACTTGGTTACAATTTGATTTTTTTTTATGACACACATACACATTGCAAATGGTTATCAGCTATCACCTCTGTAATACTTAGAATCATAGTACTGAGCTACAAAATCCCAAAAACTGCTTCATTTATAATAAATGATTATGAACAATGTTAAGTTTGTTTTTAAATCTTCCTAGTCCACAAACAGTAAAACTGCTTTATGTAAAACAGCATTTAAACATCAACATAATCTCTTCTTTCATTGAAGTTTGAAAACAGTGTTGTAATAATCAACCAGTTTTGGTTCTGGTACAGAACTCCTCAAATATGTAATGGGAAAACAAGAGCTGTCCACATGGGAACGAATCTTCATTTTGAACAATAGAAACAGAGTATTCAATTTCGACATTCCCAAGAAAGATATCTTCAGCAAGTTCCTTGAACCACCACCAGAGGAGACCTCAGAAGAAACATCACCATTCACACCAGGGAGAACCAATTAATGTCCAATTGATAATGGAAGAAAGTCAGGCTCCAAAACATGTTCCGGTAAATTATAAGTGTTGTGTAGTGTTATTAATCGACTCACCTTTTTGGTTTAAATCAAAATAATATTTTTTACTTTCAAAAGAATTATGAAATAGAGTCCAATGATGAAATACAATAAAACAGCTCTCCAAAATCTAACACTCATAGTAGAACAATTTTAGCACAACATTATTAACTTCAAACTTTCGTGATTTAGAACATTGTTGTTCATTTTTTTACATGTTAAGAGAATGGTATCTCAAAGCTTTAAAAGATTTGACTATCGCTCAAAGCCTACTGTATTCCCATATTCCCCTTGCACCTACAAGGAAATAAGCAATAAGATAATTTGTACAAATGTTTGTCTCAACTAACATGAAAAAGATATTGGAATAAGAGTTTGTAAGAATGTTTAGTACAGGAGTAGAAAAAGTCATGTCAGTGCAACACATCAGATATTTTTCATGTCCTGTTCCACATCTTGTAGCCACATCTTTCTCTGTTTTCCCCTTCTTGTCACCCCTATTATGTCACTATGTAGTAAATGTTAAAGGACTCTTCCATCTTCTATCCTTTCAATTGCCCTAACCACCTCAATCTCAGTGATCTGATGTATCTCACCAAATCCTCTCCTTTGAGTATTAAGTTGATTTCCGAGTTTGATCTCATTCTCCATGTGTTGTTCTCTGATAATGGCCCATATACTCATCTTATAATCTTTCTCTTGAATATATGTAGAGCATTTTCACCTTGTTTATTCAATACCCAAGTTTCAGCAGCATATGTTACCACTGGTCTAATCAGGGTATTATATATTTTTAGTTAAATATAATGTTAATGTTAATATAAAAGAAATTCAATAGTTCTTCCACTTGCCTACTTGCTATTAGGGTTCCCGAGGGCTAGGGAGTCTTTATTTTTCCAACCTCTCTATTTCTCTATAAAATCTTAACCCCTAACATGCTGACCTGTCATGGCATGTAATACGTCCTCTGATTGGTAATCAGAGGATGTGGTCGGTGAATTTATTTTGATAATTCTCCCGACATTCTGGGGGTTGTGAGAGAGCAATGTGACCGCCAAAACATAAAAATATGGTGCTCTCTAAAAAGCGGTTACTATTACTGCTATTGCTCTCTTCAATATCATCAGTGAAAAATATTGGAGAGCAAGAGGATTAATGACTTCATTGTCAGAAATCCAGCATTAGCTAACAAACAACATTTCAAACATTCAGGACATTAACAGATTTCCAAGAAGTAGGTAGTGTTTAATGTCCCAGTCTTACTGCATATGGTACCACAGGTACACTGGTCATATGTTAACTGAAATGATAGTTGGAAAACGAAATTTAGGAAAGAAATATTCTACGCCTTAGTTCAGGATACCTCCATGGCATTTGCCAGTTCTGAGAATGGAGGGTGGTCTTGGCAGGTTTTGAAATGTAGATCTCCATTCATGAGTCCATACTTTAATGACCATATGTGTAAAATAAGAAGGAGAATGGAGGAATTCAATAATTTTATCTTCCCCAAAATTTCCACAAGCAAAAATTTTCCAAAGGGGTGAGCACTTTTGTGATAATGACATGGATTAACCAGTGACACACATGAATCATTTGGTATGTGTGTGAATTGACATATTCAGAATATTACACCCAAATATCATACTTCTTATAAATCAGCAGTTATTCAATCCACATTTTGGCAACTACAGATTGGTGATTCATAATTACAACTGCAGTGAGAGAATGACTATTAATATCATAGGGAGTGACTGGTTTGCTACCAAACAATGTGACGGTCTGGGTGGATCAACTGCTTAGGGTCTGGCCTAATGATCCTGAGGTCGCGGGTTCAAATCCGGCCCATATGGATGGTTTTTAAATGTGCTTAAAAATGACAGCCCCATGTCAGTAAATTTATTGGCATGTAAAAGAATTCCTACAGGATGAATTCCAGCACATCTGTGGCATTGATATGATCCCGGCAATTGACAGTGTCATTAACAAACAAAATAATTTTTAATTCCTTTTAACCAAATTGCCATGCCAGTAGCTAATCAGGAGAAGTAGGAACAGAAACTTTCACTTTCTGGAAATTTTAATAATGCAATGTGAAATGAAAACTGTTATAAACCATAGGTGATGAGTGAGGTTCTTCAAATGAAAAATAATTTAATTTTGTTTTCTCTTCATAATTATATTGATTTCGAATGGCAGTTTTATCCATTTTATTACACCTTAAACCACGGGTGACAACATTTCCATTTTGTGCAGCCATGGAAAAAATGATTGAGTGCATTGGGAGAGCAGAATAATTCCCATGTCCTATTGCAGCGCAGTTTACACAAGTCAATACTTTCAACATGCAGCTGAGCTTATTGATAGTCTCTGTCCCATATGTTATCCGCTGTCAGACACACAAATAGACTGTAACTTGAATCACCACTCACATTTGCACACATACTCACAAATACAAATGCAAGTGGTGATTCAAGAAACCTATTTCTGTGTCCGACAAAGGATAACATACGGAACAGACTATCAATAAGTTCAGGCTGCATGTTTAAAATATTGACTTGTGTAAATCGCGCTGCAGCTTTATGTAGGACTTGGAAATATTCTGCTCTCCTAATGTGCTGAATCATTTTTTCCATGGCTGTAGAGGTACGCTTTCAAAAGGCTGTGCCCTTTCAATAAGCCCACAACCAATCAGAAATGGCTCATGTGTAGCCTCAACTTGGTCAGATGATCTCCTTGTCTCCTTAGAAGCCTTTAATTCTGCATATCCTGACACCCATATAACATTAATAGAGCTATGCTCTCTACCAGCATACAAGGTGCTTAATTATTTGAAAATACGTTTTTGCTTATAGCCTTTATTCATACTTTCTCAGTGACTATCAGCATGACAAACATGTCCGCTTGAAAAACTATACCATATTGCCTTGATTGAAGTTTATATTCCTATTGCAACAACAGTTCCTATTTGTTTTAACAACCATCAATGCACCATTTGGCTTACTTTTCCAGTTTTGAAATACTTTTCTTTTAGCAATCAAATTTGTAGATAAAATTACAAAGCTTTCAGCAAAAGAATATCTTCTTGACATTGAATATGCTGGCAAACTATACACTCCGTCTAGTTCCCTATCATACATAATGCATGAATGCATTCATGTTGTTTTTATGTAAAACACTGTTTTCTCAACTGTAGAGCTAATTAGCATGTCTATAAATAAATTCATTCACTAATTCTCCAGGATCATATTCCATGTAAAACTCAGAAACCAACATATTATGATGCCAGGGGTGGCACACAACAAAGGATGGTTGGGGCTAAGTACAGATGTATTTTTTAGAGGTGGCACATGATCTTGCTCGGATATGTGCGAGTGACATCACACAAAGCGATGGTGGGGGTAAGTTTCCACCAGCAGCCTGCTGGCTAGTGGGTTAGAACTCAAAGAGATACTAACCAGACACCCCTTTTATCTTGCAATAGACAAGTGGACTAGACCATGAACTACTGCACAACATTACGTCACACGCCACCTCTAAAAAATACCTGTGTACCACATACCAGGCTGGCAAGTAAACAAAGGCTCTCTAGGTCAGACTGCCTTGTGGGACTGTTTGTGTATATGTGACTATTGTATGGCCAGTGGATCTCCAGCTCTGACATTTCTCAAGGCCTTGTGACACGGTGTTGCCAGTTCTTTAGCAGGAAATTCAAACAAGGTATTTGGAACATTTCATACATTTGTAGATTACATCGCTACTTCATAAATTTATGTGGAGAGTATGCATATAAATGATCACAGGATAGTAGAATATGAAGACAACTGTTATACTGTTGAGACAGAATATTAGAAGACCCCAATAGAAAATCGTTCATGTAAATGTTTGTTAAAAGTGTATAAATATTAGAATTGTTTGTGTTCCATAATAAAGATAGGAGACGATAATTGGGATCACTTCCCTAACGCAGATGAATACCGCGGATGAAGATGAAAATGGCGGTGTGTCGTGTCTAAAAGGACGCCAAGAAATAGTTCACTAGCGTCTATACGTTCAAGGTGATAATACGTGTTTTGGTAGCATGTGAACATGGAACTTTCACCAAAGTTTCATCCAGCATAAATTCTACTAAATTAAAAAAGTGTAAAGGTTTTTAAGTATTTAATATGGTGCTGAGAGTGTAAAGTATCGAAGTGTTAATAAATAAATATATTGTGATAAAGAAACATTGATATATGCATTCCATCTGTTACCACGACCTTGTAGATAGAAAACGAGTCTCATAGCACAGCCAATTCCCTTAACAGTAGCATTAAAAACGGCAACAAAATGGCGCCCAACGTGGGGCTCGAATTTAGGATGGAATGCAAATTACGGGAATTGAAATCACGATAAACATCAAGTGACGCCATATCATCGCGTCAATAGGAAAGAAGACGCCATTAGACCATCGTTTGATATCGCCAACAGAACACTGACGAACGGATAATCAACGATACATCAGGACACCGATACACGGATAATCAACGCGGGAAAACACAGGAGATCATCTAGCGAAGCCAACTGCCCAGGAGACGTACATAACTGGACGAAGCAACGGAAAAAAAAAGTAGGATCAAAAATTTTTGTTTTCACATCCAGTTTGTTTTCATTTTTATGTTACTGAGAAGCGGCAAAGTAGTGGGACTTTTAACCCTAAGTGAATTGAATAAAGAAATTAAAATGTCGCAAAAAGAGATAGAAACAGGAGTGGGGGAAGGGGCAGATAGGCCTAGTTATCAGGTAGAACCTGAAAGTGAGGAACAAGTTGAAATAGGAAAAGACCAAAGGTTATTAATGATCATGTTTGAAAGACTAGAACAAAGTTTAGGTCAAAGAATGGAACAAAATAAGGTTGAATTAAAGCAGGACATAGAACAAAATTTAGGAACATCCTATTTAAATTACATGGTCGCGACGTAAGGAAGTGGAAAATGATGGTACCAAATTCCTTACAGGACAGGGTCATTTTGGCATTCCACCACTCAATGCTTCACTCTGGTACTGAGAGAACAATGCTTGCAATTGAGGAAGTACTGTACATCAAACATCTTGGCAAGAAAGTCAGGAAGTTAATTTCCTCATGCGACCTATGTCAGAAGGCCAAGCCAATTAATGTAAGATACGATGTCGTTCCACAATCCATTGTGAGGAACGAGAAAAATGCATTGGTGTGTATTGACGAGCATGGAGAGCTACCAAGGGGGAAAGATGGAAACAGATACATCTTTGTCATGTTTGATGTTTTCACAAAATTCACTAAAATATACCCCATTAAGAACATTAAAAGCAGAACTTGCCTAGATAAAATCGTCAAGGACTACATCCCAAAATATGGGAGGATAAGATGTATTCTATCAGACAATGCAACAATGCATAAGAGTAAGTTATTCCAGAACACCTTAAGAACATTAGGAATAAAATTGTACTATTCCTCAGCGTATTATCCCCAAGGAAACCCGACTGAGAGAACCATGAGGGATATAAGCATATATTTCCGCCTACTCTGCCACAGAGACCACACTTCCTGGACGGAAAAATGCGGGTACATAGAGGAGGTGATTAACCATTCGGTGAACCCCACGACCAAGTTCGCCCCAATCGAATTGATGACCAACATGAAACCCAAGAGATTGACAATTGACATTGACACTACGATGGCTGCTCAAAGGGAATTGTCAGAGAAGGAAAAATGTCAATTGGCATTCAGAAGATTACAACAAAAGGCTGAAAAAGAGAGGAACAAGGTAAAAAGATTCGTCAGGAAATGGTCCCCACAAATTGGAGAAAAGGTGCTCTTAAAAAGCCATAAAGCATCCAAGGCATCTGAGAAAAGGTCTGGAAAGATGGAGCTATTGTACACTGGACCACTGGTCATAACAAAACAGCTGGGTGACCACACGTATGAGCTACAGAATACAAATGGCAAGTTGGTAGGAAGATACCATAAAAATAAATTAAAGCCATACAAAGAAAGGACCAAATAGTCTTTGCCAACAAATATGTAAGGCAGAAATAGTAGAGATGATGGAAAATAACAATTTTTAATGGGTTACTTATAGAAAATTATGTTCAGATTAGAAATTACAACAAGAAAGAAAACCAACACAGTCATTGGCTATATTGACCACAAAGAGCATTGTCAACAAAGACAGATGAGGACACTAATTGTCATTAAAGAAATGAATTATAGCGACGGAAAATAATGTGTTTTTGACATAAGGATGTCAGGGACAAAAATAAAAAGGAATCAATTGTGATGACAAAGATATAATATTTCGACACAAAGATGTTGAGGGTGAATTGAGAAGAAAAATAATACAATTGCAGAATAATTACAAGTATAGAAGTTTTCTCTTATAGAAATAAGAGACAAAGAGGTGGCAATTAGTGAAGTAAGAAAAATCATAATCAGAAAAGCAATGCCCATGAATTAAGATGGATATAGCCAATGCTAAGCTCGAAGAAATATTGAACCAAATAATAATGAATAATAACCCAATTAAGAAAAATGGTACCATTAGTAACATCAGAGTTTAAGAACCGACTCAATAACCTGCCTATACATAATAAGCTTACAAGGCAAAGAAGGCAAAGAAATGAATAAAATATTGCCATAAATATGATCATAATCATTAGCTCAAAATTTGTATCCTGTTTTTCTCTCCTCATAACAAAGAATACAAGTCAAAAACCACATAATAAACCATGATACACTTAAATTATATTTATGTCAATGTCAAATGGACAATAACTGAGTATGTGTTGTGTAATAACTGAATGTGTTGTACAATAACTGAATATGTATTGTATAATAACTGGATATGTTGTGTAATAACTGAATGTGTTGTACAATAACTGAACATGTATTGTATAATAACTGGATATGTTGTGTAATAACTGAATGTGTTGTACAATAACTGAATATGTATTGTATAATAACTGGATATGTTGTATAATAACTAAACATATGTGGTACAATAACTGAATATGTATTGTATAATAACTGGATATGTTGTGTAATAACTGAATGTGTTGTACAATAACTGAATATGTATTGTATAATAACTGGATATGTTGTGTAATAACTGAATGTGTTGTACAATAACTGAATATGTATTGTATAATAACTGGATATGTTGTATAATAACTAAACATATGTGGTACAATAACTGAATATGTATTGTATAATAACTGGATATGTTGTGTAATAACTGAATGTGTTGTACAATAACTGAATATGTATTGTATAATAACTGGATATGTTGTATAATAACTGAACATATGTGGTACAATAACTGAATATGTATTGTATAATAACTGAATATGTATTGTATAATAACTGAATATGTGATGTATAACAACTGAACATATATTGTGTAGTAATTGAATATGTGAAATTTATAAAGACATGCTGTATCATGCCAAAACAAAAGACAAAGACAAACAGCGAAGAAGACTGTACATAAAGAAAAGAAAAAAAATATTGTACAAAGTGATTGCATCAGAGGAGTAAGGAGAAGGATTGTATTGTGTTTCAAGATTGTAAGTATAGGTGACAACTTGAAAAACAAAACAAGGGGCATATGAGACAGAATATTAGAAGACCCCAAAAGAAAATCGTTCATGTAAATGTTTGTTAAAAGTGTATAAATATTAGAATTGTTTGTGTTCCATAATAAAGATAGGAGACTATAATTGGGATCACTTCCCTAACGAGAAAGAACTATTTGCGCAGATGAATACCGCGGATGAAGATGAAAATGGCGGTGTGTCGTGTCAAAAAGGACGCCAAGAAATAGTTCACTAGCGTCTATATGTTCAAGGTGATAAGACGTGTTTTGGTAGCATGTGAACATGGAACTTTCACCAAAGTTTCATCCAGCATAAATTCTACTAAATTAAAAAAGTGTAAAGGTTTTTAAGTATTGAATATGGTGCTGAGAGTATAAAGTATCGAAGTGTTAATAAATAAATACATTGTGATAAAGAAACATTGATATATGCATTCCATCTGTTACCACGACCTTGTAGATAGAAAACGAGTCTCATAGCACAGCCAATTCCCTTAATAGTAGCATTAAAAACGGCAACACTGTTTACCTATCAGAGAAAAAAACTTGTACAAACACCAAAGCAATTGAAACCACATGGTCCTTGTAAAATGGAGTTGGCAACACGGCACTACATTTGGAAGCCACGTCTAGCAGTGAGACTGCTGATTGGTGCTAGCCAAAAGTTTTAACAACCGGTGCGTTAATCGCTTTCAGTAATGCCAAAAGTAATAGCTACTGCCCATAACAGATGTAAAGGTAATATTCGAACAGAATAGTGGTGTAACAAAGATATTGCATGAAAATAAAGCCAAAACCTGTATTTCAATGTTTTAAACTTAATAAAGATCATACACTTTCATTGTTAGATAATTTTGAGAATCCATTTTCCAAAGCTCATTACTATATGTTGGCAACATTAATCTTCCCCTCCAACTTATCACAGCTGTGAAACATCCACTGGCCGTACGAGAACAACAATGGGTGCAGCATGTATCAAAGGCACTCATGGTCAAGATTCTCCACACAACTCACACAAGCAAATACGTGACAACAATCAGAGTGGCAGAACCAAAAGGGGTTTTCTCCAGATGATTTTAGAAGTTTCGGGTGGCTTATTTGAAGAAGTTTGCAAAAGATCTGTGTGATGTCATCCTTGCTATATAAGAAGGCAAGGAAACAGGTGAATGAGTTATAGTTACAGACATGAATTGGTCAGGTTGTCGTGAAAGGTATGCCACATTGAAGTGAAGAAGATTTAAGTGAGTGATTGTATCATCAGAGGTACTGTAAGAGAGAGACACAGAAAGTGAAGGCAATGAAAGGACTGAGTAAGGTTACAAGAAGTAAACAGTTGTGAGTTGTAATATTACAAAAGACAGTAGACTGTGTTAATGTTGAGAAGAGAACTGCGTATTTGTGCAACAGTTTGGAGAAAAATGAATTGATAGAAAAAGTAATTGGACTGATTTTGTCATTTTGTCACACTGGTATCAGAAGTGGGATTCACTGAATTGCTGTTTTGTTACAATATTAAAGAACTTACCTTTTATAAAGGTGTTGCTCTTAATTTGATTAACAATGCTAATGGAGGAGATGCAAAAACAACTGGTGCACATTATAGCTCACCTTCTAATTTACAAAAAGTACTAGAAAACTGTTAACCACATCAATTCTTCACAGAACTAACCTAATTCTACAGCAGCGAATTACAGAAATATTAATAAACTAATCAATTTTTAATGTTTTAATTGTGATAGCCACTGTTACTACAGAAGTCATTACCTTATTGGTGGACAGAAACTATTTATTGTTTTGTTTACAATACAACCCAAAAGAAAAGATGGAACCTTTATAATAGCAAAAATGTTGTCATGTTACATCCATAAAAATCTAACTAGCAACCCATTGTACTGCTGTGCCAGGTACTTTGCAATTATCTACCTCAAGTTTTTTATTCTTTTTGTAATATGTTTAAATAGATGGTCTCAATGAGCATATTGCTCTAGGTAGGGACTGCCCTTTACTAGTGATGTGAACAAATTATACAGAAAAAATACATACAAAAGACTAGGCATACACGTATAGAAAAAAAATATACATATAATGAACTTTACTTAACATGACTTAACATGATATGATGTAACATGAAATAAGAAACTAGAAGGTCTATTAGGATGCACTTAACTTAACAGAATGGGAATGATTCTGATTGGTTATTCTTCAACTCTGCAGACATGGCAGATATTCGAAGGAGCTCTCTTTTTCTAATCAGAGGTTATGTTTTCCAAAAATGAAAAGAAAGAGAATATGAAAATATGAAGTAAAAACATTTTTAAACAGCAAATTAAGTACTATGGAGATGGCCATAATCTACTTTAGGAGCCAAACAAAGGTATCAGAGAAAGAGTTTTGATGAAAATAGTTAAACAGAGAAGCACAATTTATTTCTGCACGGCACTACATGCTGCTTGGTTCAAATTAGTCATGTGACCTCCAAACTTGATGTAACGTGAAGGATAAGTGTGGCATTTCCAAACTCTTATGTTGCGTTAAGTTGACCCTAAATAACTCCATTTAATATAATGTGTTAGACTTTCCCATTGTGTTAAGTCACATTATGTTAAGTTCATTATAACCCTGACATTACTGCATTGCTTAATTAGGTATTTGAAGAGTTTGTTTTTGAACTGAGATAAGCTGAGTGACACTTTGATCTCATATGGGAGATTGTTGGGGCACTATGTAATACACCTTTTATTCCATATTTGTTAGACTTAACTGCTGCTAAGGTGATAAGAGTAAATGTGTTTGCACCTAAGAATAACTATTTCGCTAAAAGTGAGCTTGACAGTTTTAGTTTCTCCCTTATATTGGCATGCTCAACAAGCTGAATGAGGAACTAAACAGCAGAGAGAACATAGTTTTTATTTTATTTTTTTTAAAATTTGTTAATTTTTCAGTCAGCCCAAATATAGTGCCTTCAAGGGTAAACTTCATCTTCAGAAAGTAAAGGCTTAAATGAAAATGCAGGAAAATGTGAATGTTCAGGAAAAATAGCTCAACAGAAAGCACTAATTAGTTTACTTTATAGGTTAATTTCCATTAAATATAATGAATGCAATGCATTTCTAAAAGCAATTATTAACAAAATGAGTTAAAATTGTACCCAATTGCTATCAGTAGGAAATATGGTAAAACCCATATGTAGAAACTTCAATTTTGTTCATTTCAACACAATAGTGATGAGTGCATTTAGTTTTATTTGAAAGGAAAGAGTAGTTAAGTGAGTGCAATCTAACAAAGCATTCCTTTGAAGAAATAGTGTCAACTTAGGTCCACTAAAACTAAACAAGCTAAACTCTGTGGCGCTTCCTGCCTGATCACTGCATACTCCACCTCTGCCCACACTCAGGCGCCATGAGTGGGGTGCAGTAGTGGAAGATGAGGCATGATTATCACCCAAGACCCCCCCCCCCCCACAGCCAGTGAATCTGATCTTTGCAACCAGGAAACAGAGTTGTGAGCACAGAACTAGGAACAGGGGATTTGGCCCAGAGCCTGCTATGAGAGTGAGGAAGAAAGGGTATGAAATGAAAGTGATGAAAAGAAAGGTGGTGATGAAGCAGACAGTGGGAATCAGGGGGGGGGGGGGTGAGCCAGAGAACTCAGAGAAAACCCACCCAGATGCTGCTGTGTCTATCACAAATCCCACATGTGATACCTGGGAATGAACTTGGGCCACCTCGGTAATAGACAAGCAGTCTAACTACTTGACCATGGCATGACCACTACATACTGTAATTTAGGAAGTTACTTGGACAGATACTGTAAATTAGTTTCCATTTTACATTGCTCACCCTCGCCAAAGATGCTGTCAAAGAAAGTCAACATGTACCAAGGATAGCACAAAGTAGACTATATTTTGTATTGCTAGGATTATTGTGAACGTAGAGCAATTGAGCAGTTTATCACACCAAAATACACATATAAAATAAATGCATCAATTGTCTGCAGAGGGCCTGCTACAAAATGTATTTTGTTAAGCGTGTAGGGACTTCAGGATCTCATTCTTCTAGAAAGTAGATAAACATGTATGCAACCACTTGCACGCTTGAGCATTGAAAACCCAAAATTTTAAGACAGCACTCGTCTGGTACACAGACCGTACAAACGTGGATAGGAAAGCATATTTCAACTTATAAGTTTCTCTTTCAAAAGCTCTAAGCTGAAGTTCATAATTTTCAAGCAGAAAAGCAAGCAATGAAACATTGTACCTATGGAAATATTAAGAAAGGTATTAAGATAAATGGTCTGTATATGGTCAGCAGCCAACCAACTTGAAAGGCACTCATTTTTTGTACTATTCAGTTAAAAGCTGATTTGAGAATGCCTATATATCCTTAATTGATTGGCCAAACATGATAGGCTTTGCCTGATGTGGGTTCCACTAGATGGTGGTTTTGAGATCACTTTCCCTTTGCTGCTCCCATGCTCCTGATTCACAAGTGGGCCTGGGCCAACTGGACATTTGCCCACAACACCAGTTCTTGAGAGGCGGGAGAATTTGAGGCATGGGAAAGGTTTTTTAAGGTAGTGTAATGATTTTATTTTAAAAAATACATATCAAATCCAAAATTCAAAGAACAACAAGGATGGAAAGTGGGCTATACCACCAACTAACTTTGCAGACATTACAAGTGAGTTTTGTACGATAAAATATAGGAAAACTATATTTTTGGTCATATAAAGGATTGTTGGTATGTGTAGACATTTTCAAATGCTGTTTTAAGCACCACACTAGTCCTAAAATCTTTTCGATTCAAGTTAGATTCAACTCAACATTCCTATGCTACTTGCTATTTTTCCTTTAAAAGATTTAATATTTACTGTGGAGTCATGGGGAACGAAGCTGCAGACTCACTTGCAAAGAAAGGCACAACAATAAAACAAAAGTCTAAATTCAATTTCTCATATTCCTCAATAAAACGCTTGATCATAAAAAATTTTTGTCATTCATATCTACAAGAAATAGAAACAAATGCCAAAGATAAAAAATGGATTACACTACTTTCCAATCCAGATATAATCCCCCAGAGACCAAGGAAAACAGCTGTTGCAGCCTTCCGACTATTGACAAATCACGACTGCTTAGCAAGTCATCTCTACAGAATAGGTATCTCAGCCTCACCAATATGTGTCCTGTGTAACGATCCAGCAGAAATGAATGAAGAACACTTGAAGACCTGTGAAGCATTAAGATCAGAAGAAACTACATTCAAAAGTATTGGAAAGCACGAATGCTAATGGCTTCATTGCCAGATGCAAGGCACTAGAAAACAACAACAACAACAACAACAACAACAACAACTCTATATATTTTATTTGTATAGTTTCATACTTCATATTACCTGTTAGTTCTACAGTTGATTTGTACCTGCAAAATTTGTTCTATTTTTAAAGATGTTTAAGTATTTAAAGTAAATAAAAATAAATAACTTCTATGTATTTGAGTTTGAAAACTTTTGCATAAAAGTAGTTTGTCAAAATGACATTTCTTTATTTTGTTTCTATTTTTTATAATTATAACAGCTGTAACAATCTGCAACAGCCATGTTTAAAAAATCTGATGTGCTGCACTCACATTACTTTCTCTACTTATTCTTGTACAAACTATTCTTACTAATGCTTATTCCTCTATCTTCTCCATGTTAGTTGACATAAGCCTTTACAGAAATTATTTTCTTGTACATTTTCTTGTAGGTGTAAGGGGAACATGGGACTATAGTAGGCTTTAAGCGATAGTCAAATACTTTAAAGCTGATTGCTAAGCGCTCTTTGCATGGCCAATAGATATAAAAATAAATACAAATTAAACTTAAAATGCAACAGTCATGTGTTTGATTGAGTGGTAATCCCTTGAAGTTCAATGTGCTGATGGACAGCTCCCGAAATATATCTTTAATTACCTTACTACATATTTTTATGTTCCTAATTGAATGCAAACGAACATTTCATACTTATACCTTGCAAAAACTGCATTCAAGTGCTTCCATTATGGTAACCAGTCTTGCAATTGAAATGAAGGAAAGGAGTAAAAAAAAAAAAAAAGTAACAAGCAATATCTTGGGAATGGTGAACTCCACAAAGAATATGAAATAAATTCTGTGTTTCAACAAGATCTACATTTTTTGTATCGTTCTAGAACTTACGGTTTACCAGTTATGCAAAAGTCATCAGGAGTAAACAGGATTACAGGGACTATAGCCAGAAAATTCAAAGGATACATTTCATTTACAATAAAAATATCTTAAACATATGGCATTTTAATCAAACTTGTTAGAACCATTTTTGAGAAAATAAAAATTTTTGAAAAATGTTCCATGTAAAGCATTGTTTAGGGTAGAGGAATTTTCTTCAAAATTATTGTGTTGCATCCCTGAAAAATATTAAACTTAAATACCAACTTTGGTTTTTAACTGACTATCTGTTTCTGAGTTATGCTCCTCGCAGATAGACACACAACAGACATTTTTTTCTAAAAATACCTTTTTTATATTCAGGGGACCTAAAAACATATTTTTCCAGTGAAATCTTGATATCAAATTTTTGGGTAAAATAGGTACAATATTCCCCCTATTTACTATTGTAGTAGTAATAATAAAAAGACAAAAAGTTTTTTTTTTTTTTTAAAAAACCCTAGTATTCAGTTAAATATGATAAGCTCAAAATTGTAAGATTTTATAATGCTTGGAAGGAATTGAAAAAGGAGGGGGCAGAGAGGTGGTTAAAATAATCTACACTAGAGTGCTAGCTACTAGTTCAGAACCATTTTATGGACTCCCAGACTCCTACTTAAAGGATACAATTGGACAATGGGAACAGGTAACCAAAATAAGCTCTAGATCTCACTTCCAGAGCTGAACCATTCCAAAGAGTTCATAGCTATCTTGGCTAAAAGAGCTAAAGAACTTCTTACTTTAAGCAAACAGAGATGGAGGCTGGTCAATGGTCTCTTAACCAGATCTATGCGATCACCTTTGTAAGATGTGTAAACTAATATAAATTTTTGTTGCTTCCATAATTAAGAGAAAGAAATGGCAAAACATACACTGCAACTGTAAATATATTGTATTAGATTACGGCATCTTGGAGTCCCTTTTCCAACATCAGGGGAGACTGCCTTGTTACCACATAGGACAATAATGAACTTCATTAGAAGTATATTAAACTGAGCTGAAATGCTGACTTGTAATTATTGTATTGTGGTGCCAGCCACATATCAAAGCAGGCCCAAGGCTAGTCACTTCGCACTACTATGTTGCTACACAATGCATGACAATGTCAGTTAAGAAAAGACCATTTTCAGACAGTTAGAGCTTAGGTAAAATGTTGACTTCCAGAGAAACCACCTGTGCCTAATTCTCAGCTATATAAGCAAGTTAGCATGGACAGAGAAGGCAGTTTTTAGAGTTTATCATCATAGTTTTTAGTTAGGTCAGTGAGTGAGTAGAATTGTCAGAGCGAGCTGTAGACAGAGCAGTGTTATATGACGAGGTAATGATAAAACATAACAGCTGTGGGTTACAAGGTCATGAGTTGTGATTCAGCTGTAGAGAATTAAAGTGACATTAAAAGTAACTGGACTTGTTGTTTGTCACAATATATTAACCTCAGGTTTTACAATAGATCTACTAAGATCACTGTGTAGGGAGGCTAAGGGTAACCTTTATGACTCACTACTTGAATATCACAAAAGAATGGAATAGAAGGCCATTCATAGAAATATGTTGTTAGCTAATGCTGGATTTCTGACAGTGAAGTCCTTAATCCTATTCATAGAAATATGGACTGGATGGAAAGTGTTCAAGAAGTGTTAAGTGAATTTCCTCTCATTCTTCTGCTCATAAGAAACAGTCTTTGGCAAGATCTTTGACCTGAATAATCACTTAGATATTAATGCAGCTTAAAACAAAATAATATAAAAAACAATCTGAATAGTCATGAACAGCTGTGTATCTTAACAATACTTTTCCTTAGGTGTTATTGATTGCTTTAATTTTTACTTTCTCTACTATCTACTATCTAGGAAGTATTTCACCCAAAAATTTGATGTCAAGATTTCACTGGAAATATATGTTTTGAGGCCCCATGAATCCAAAAAAAAAAAGCATTTTTAGAAAAAGGCCCATGTGTATGCCTGTCATTGTGCCAGTCTGTGGACAGCATAACTCAAAAACGAAAAATTGGTTAAAAACCAAAGTTGTTATTAAAGTTTAATGTCTTTCAAGGATGCAGCATGAAGATTTTGAGGAAAATTGCTCTGCCCTAAACTATTCTTCACATGGAAAATTTTTCAAAAGTTTTGATTTTCTTGAAAATGGCTCTAATGATTTTGATTAAAATGTCATATGTTTAAGATATTTTTATGGCAAATGAAATGCATATCTTGAATTTTCTGGCTTATAGCCCATGTAGTCCTATTTACTCTGGATGACTTTTGCGTAACTGGTAAACTGTAAGAGATAGACCAAATCTTACTATACAAAAACTGCTAAAACACACAATTTAGGTCTAAATAATTTTTTTTTTGTAGAGTGAACCATTTTGGAGATATTCCTTGATATTTGTGTGAGTTTATGAGAACTTATACTTCTGTGAAATGGAACATAATTATTAACTTTTTTATATGTTAACTGTGCAAAGAGAATGGAATTCAAAGTTTTAAAAGATTTGACTATCACTCAAAGTCTACTGTATTCCCATATTTTCCTTGTACAAAAAAAGAAGATAAACAATAAGATAATTTCTGCAAATGTTTATCTCAACTAACATGAAGATATAAGAATAAGAGTCTGTAAGAGTAATTAGTACACGAGTAGAGAAAGTCATGCGAGTGCAACACATCAGATTTTTAAAAATCTACTCGCACTGGATAAGAAACTTAAGAAAGAAAAATAAAGAAGAGAGAAGGATGTATGTGTCTTAACATGTATATCCTTTAGAGTGAAATGCTTGAACATTTTTAGGTAGTTTGTGCTAATTTAAATAAATCTACATATTAATTGAAAGTCAATTAGGTAAAGCAATAAGCAAACTGAGTTCAAGCCTTGACTTCAGCCTGTGAAGATCTATATAAGCCAGTTGTATGTTTTTAAAATCCTGTTTAACACATTAGGTTTGAATGAAACGAATGCTGAAATGAGCCTGGAATCCTTTTAGCTGACATTTGGCTTGTGTCTTCCAAGGGTACTGTAAAATGTAAAAGAAAGAGAAATGAGCAGGATGGCTCAGGCAGTGTTGTGGTCCACATTTGGCAGGTCATGGATTCGATTCCCATGGCTGACCTTCCTGACCTTGGGTTTCTGGGAGTTTTCCAAGATCACTCAGGCGAATAATTTAAATATGGTTTGACATAGAACGTTGAAATGTTGTGTACACTATATATTTTATTTTGTGAGTGTGTAGAAAATAATTCAAAGCAATCAGAAGAAAACTGTGGATTTTTTAATTTTCATGGATACATCGCCTTAAAACTTGATTCTTTTTGAACGGCCAAGGGATGAAAAAATAAATAACTTCCCATTTGAGAAAAGTACCGTATTTTATCGCATAGTCCCCCCCCCCCTTTTTTTTTCTCGAAAAATTTGCTTGAAAACACTGGGGAGGCAATTGTGCGAGTAGTGCTTCTAGGAATTCAGAAAGGAAGGGAAACCATGTAGTATTATGTAACAGTTATATAGGTATACAGTAATTTGTGAATGAACTGGATACATACCGCGGTTTCATTGGGCCTACAATGTATTGTTTCATTGTTTCTTTTCTCTGACTATTCTGCGGTCTCACTCTCATCACTATTTTCATTTATATCTGGCTCAGATAACATCTTCATTTTCACTATTCCACAACATGTTGTCAGAACCATTAATGACACAAGAAATACCATTTTTTTTTAAAAAAACTCTTCTTAACAATATGACGACTGTTAACAAACCGACTTAGAAACACATCTGCAACTTTACATTCCAATTTTACGATACGTTGTGACAATGGCAATACAAGTATTTTTGTGGCAAGAACTGCGTCCATTGTTGTCCGTGACAGGCACCACTTCGTCGATTGTTGTCCATTGTCAAATCATTTGAAGGCCGCTCCAATAAAAACGAACCAGGAGAGGGAATTGTGCGATGTTTAATAGGGAAATAATTTTTAGTGATGAAAAATCATAGGGGAGGGAAATATGCGAGGGGGGACCTTATGCGATAAAATACGGTATATCTTTGACAATTCAAACATATAACAAGGAATATGGTTCTCTTAAAAAACAAAAAGAAAAAAAAAAGCATAAATTGTGGGTTTTAATGAGATCTGCATTTTTTGTATAAGATTGTCTCCTCTAATTTAAATAAAGTTATCAAAATTGTTAGAGCTATTTTTGATAAAACCAAATTTTCAAAACGTGTTCCATGTAAAGAGTAATCTGGGGTGTAGGGATTTTCTTGAAAATCTCTGTTTACTTCCTTGGAAAGTGCTGAATTTAAATACCAAGTTTGGTATTTAATCAACTTTTTATTTTTGAAATATGCTGTTTACACAAACACATACTTATGCTGCTATTGTATTATTATATTATTTTGTTGTTTAACGACACTGTCAATTGCCAGGATCATATTAGTGTCACCAGTGTGCCAGAATTTTGTCCAGCAGAAGTTCTTTTACATGCCAGTAAATCTAATGACATGGAGCTGTCATTTTTAAGCACACTTAAAAACCATAGGTCTGGGCCGGACTTATGCTGCTGAATTGAATGTTGCTTACAGTTGTAAACTCCTAGTTCAAATTTTGTAAGGCAACTATCTCATGGGGATTTTCTCAAGATTTTGCTCATTCAGCAGATAAATATATTATATATATTTGAGCAAAACATTACTTCCACTTACTGGTGTTTTGCTCCTCACTGTAACTTTTCTATCTGACCTTACCTTGGTCATCTCTTGTTCTCTTCCGACCCCGATGCTATTAGGGTTCCCGAGGGCTAGGGAGTCTTTATTTTTCCAACCTCTACATTTCTCTAAAATATTAACCCCTGACATGCTGACCTGTCATGGCATGTAATACGTCCTCTGATTGGTAAACAGAGGATATGGTCGGTGAATTTATTTTGATAATTCTCCCGGTCAGGTCGGTGAGACCCGTAAACCAACGACAGGTGTGGTCCTCCAGACATTCTGGGGCTTGTGAGAGAGCGATGTGACCGCCAAAACATAAAAATATGGTGCTCTCTAAAAAACGATTACTATTACTGCTATTGCTCTCTTCAATATCAAAAAATATTGGAGAGCAAGAGGATTAATGACTTCATTGTCAGAAATCCAGCATTAGCTAACAACAACAATATTATATATTTCAATACAATTTTCTGGAGTTCTAACTGCAGAATAGATGAAGTGGTAACAAAATAGATGTTACAGTAAGGAGGCACTTACTAAGGCCCTTTGTCTGACATACATTTACTCATATATATTACAGAGCTTAACCTCTTCAGAACCAGCTTCAATTCTTTTAAGGGTGGCAGTTAAGGTCTGGCCTTTGAGCAAACACGGGACCCATCAGTCCTGAGTTCAGAATCGCTTACGGTTAGTTAAGTTTTTATATGCACCTTGTGCAAAGAGAACCTTAAGGCATGTGTCATATACGATATGCGGAGTCCGAAGGAAGAGGATATGAGAAATACCACCATGAGGTGATTTCATGGTTAAAGCACTTGAAAAAACTTGTCCATTAGAAATATATTTTGAACTAAAAACAATATTTATTAAACACCTGAGAAGTTCTATTCAATAAATTCAATGATTTGCAACAAGTTATGATAATTTATACTGCAAAAACTTACTCTATTGGTTAATAATTATGTAAAGCTTAAGTGAAGCTCGGATGTGATCAACACCCTGCAATGTTTGGCTATAAATATAAGATAGTTAACAACTAATACCTTCCAGACACTTTGAAATGCAGAATAATATGAAGAGATAAATCACCATTTACAAATACTCTGACTGGACTTGTATCAATGACGTACAAACTATGTAGAAGTCCAGAAGAGCTCTCTGCCACATTATCCTATTCAGTTGCGGAACCAATATGAAGCTACATTCCAGAATGTACATTGAGTGAATAACACCACAACAAATTCCAATCTGTTTTTTGTAAACACCACCTTAATCTTTACACCGCTTTAGGTGAACTCCAGCAATAGCAGAGTGACACTAAGTCTATTTTAGAAGATTTAGTGCTCAGAAAACCTGTGCGAGTAAGACCTAAAAGACAGTGGTTTGCAGGATCTAGTGTGCCCTAATACCCTAGAGTAGAGACATGCAAAGATGAAGGATGAAGGCTTCACTACCTGAGGACAATAAGCTACAGTATCAGCTCCAGTGGCATATATTGTGGGCTATCCAAGCTATCACCGAAGCCCATATTTCAGGTAAACTAGAAATTGATAAGTAGTATTAATAATAATTGCAATACCAGCCAGTTCCCCTCTTGAAGAATTAGCATGTCGGGTGGAATATGTCTTGTTATCTACCATTGAACAAAGGGGAGAATAGGGCTTCAGATGCAGCAGCTTTCGGTATGATATGGGCAAAGATGGGCGAGGCGGTTGAATGTAGGGATAAGCATACCAAGGCTTTGGAATCCCATATCACCATACTCACAGAGCATATCCAAAATGTGCCAATAAACCCGTCTGACTTGGAATTCTGCATAGCAGTTGAGATAAATCAAGAAAGAGCGTGTTTTTAAGTGTGCAATTGTTATGGTTCTCAACAGCTGTATTAGTTATTATTTATTTATGCCAACAAACTTACTGTTGGTGTTTTTAAACACACAAGCCGTGTGTGGGCAAAGTTTGAGAGGTAGAACTGGAACTTAAAAAT